>JANPWX010000011.1:8805635-8902003 GCA_024734555.1 Trochalopteron elliotii
GTACCTCGCTCCTCTCGGCTTCTCCCATCCCACAGGAATAGCTCGGGAGGCTCCCGAGGGAAGCGGGTATTATTTTCAGGCTGTAATTAAGGCTTCCTGCGCTACCCAGCAGGCAGAACGGTGTGCGTTCAGCACGGCTCGGCGAGGTGACACGGGGAGGGAGATGGGGGCAGCCATGCGATGCTGGAAAGGCATCTCTAGGGTAGTGAAAAGCACCGGCGGCTTCTTAATAAACTCATAGGGCAAAAAAAAGAGAGGCACCTGAGCACCGTTCTTTGTAATCGCAAGCACAGGATATTGAGCCGGCAAACCACCGCTTCCCACCTGTTCTTCCACAGCACAAACAGGTGTTTCCTTATTCCCGGGAGCTTTTCAGAGGTGTGGCCTTTGTGTCACTGTTACTGTGTGTCATCCTCTATATTTATCAGAGGTGGGGCGCAGTCTGTTGAGTATGAGGGTGCATTTCTGGACTAATTTAATTTAATCTCAGTGGAATCATCCCGGATTTATACAACTGTGAATGGTGTCTGAAAATAAAATTTATATGTACATAAACTGTATTAAGATGGTTTCATAGTAATTGACTGTGTATTAATTACAAAGCTTCAGCTACATTAAGGGATATATAATCAGATACGTAATCAATCTTAGGAGGTGAGCATTGGTTATTTGCAGAAACAAATGTTAAATTCTCTATATTCTGAGGCATGAATAAAAAGAAAAACATCCTTTTTTTTGCAGTAATATTTGGAGAAGTAATTTTTTTGATTCTGATAAACACTATAGAAAAAAATCTCTTAAGATATTTTTGAATACTTTTCCTTTGGACAGTGAATTTTGTTGAAGTTGAATTTTTCTCTTATTGCTCATTGTCTTAGTGAAAAACATGTATTTGTCTGAAAATGTATTCAAGTTTCCAAAGAGAGTAGTAGAAAGAGTGAAAAGGAGCATATTCATTTTAACACTTTCTATAATACCTAACATCTAGTCAAATCATAATGGCCAGGAGTGACATCATTCTCATTTTTGCATTAAAAATGTCACTTTGATATATCTATAACAGCAATAGAAAGTAATCACAATAAAACTGTGACCTTTACTGAACAATCAGTGTTTGCTTCTAGTATTCAACAATTAGTAGCAAATTAGATCAACTACAGGCCAGCAAAATCCAGAGTCCAGTGCTTTAGATGCCTGTCTGGAAAGAAAACAAAAACAAAACACAACAAAACAAAACATACATTTAAGAATTCAAATTTCACTGAAGCCCCATCTTTTTTGTGTTAATTTTGAGAGTCACTCTATGCTTGCCTGAAAAGTAAAGGCACCAGAACTCCATGACTCTGGAAAACCTTTTTTGTTCTGTCTCCCGGTGGTAGCTTGAACTTTGATGCTGGTTATGTGAATATATGTTATAGTCCTCTTTTTTTCCTTTTTATCCACCTTAGTTGGTTGGTTTAGAACTGATCAAGATAACCCCAGTCATAACAAGATAACTGCTGCTGAAAGACAAGATCTGAGATGCAGTTTTTAGCAGGGAATGAATTCACAAGAATGATGGGTTGTAATAACTACAGGGGCAATAGGTGACATCAGAAAATCTTTCTTTGTGGTGATTTACACTCCTGCAGTCTTGTAGATGATCTATTGCTCCTGGAGTGCTTAATGCTCATTGTGCTTATTGTTTGATAATTTTCTGCAGCAAGCCAATAGAGAAGTGTGAGAGGAAAATATATTAAAATTGGACAGCCAACAACAAGCACAGAGAAAGTAATGTGGAAGAATTTGCATTTGATTGGGAAAATATGCATGCAAGTGGGGAAGTTTGAATTCATTATAAATATGCGTCTCTAGTGTGATTAAAGAAATGGAGAATGCCATAGAGATGTATGTTTTATCTATAAAGTTGTACAGTTGCTAACTTTGCAAGAGGCCAAAATACCGAGGGAGGGTGTCCCCGGAGCTCAAACCCATCCGGCGTGGCCGATCCCGTGTCCTCTGCCCCCTTGTGGCATTGGCCCTTGCCTCGCCACAGCCCAAGGAGAGCTCTCCAGTCAGCACGGCCCCTCCTCAGCACAGCTGTAAGTGGCATTTCCTGGCCTCAAGGACACCCTCTGATTTTGAAATAGTGGTTACAAGGTTTTCACTGGCATTTTAACTACTTCTTTCTCAAGTTCCTTAAGAGAATTTAGAGGACTATATGCCTAAAAATGTGTTACTGGCCCGTTTCAACCTCTTGGCAGTTAGCAATTAAACCTGGTATTGTCAGGAAGAGATAGCTCTGGGGAAATGGCTCTAATCATATTTCCCATCATATTTTTGGTGGGAAGACAGAAAAAAGGACTCAAATTTAGTCCAGCATTCTTATCATATCTGACTTTTCAAAGTCCTATGTTTGCCCTCCTGTACACAGAAGTTTATGAGTACATTCCTATTTAAATAAACACTTTTTGTGCTGGAGCAAAATGGAGTTAATTCTTTAGAATTCATTCTTTCTTTCTTTCTTTCTTTCTTTCTCTCTCTCTCTCTCTCTCTCTCTCTCTCTCTGCTCTGCCATTTTTCCAACTAGCATAGGATATTTGTGTTGCTTTTACCACATACATCCTGCGTGGCCCTAAAATTTATTCATCTATCTATGTTATATATTCTTACAATTTTAAATAAAGGTGGAATTGTCTTCAGAGATGTTGAGAGCAGTACAGAAACTTTATTTGGAATCCCATTTTGGCCTAAGATGGCCTTTGTAATTCCCTGACAGGTTGATGTCTCTTATCATCACCTTTAGTTTTTATCAGTCTTGCTTTCTCCTCTCTTTACTCTTCTATGTCTTTCCAGAACTTCAAGTTATAGTTCTAGATTTTGTTTTAGTCCTTCGCAATAATAATGATCATCCTTTAGATTATGACTGTCTGCACTTCAGGCTCAGGCAAAGTACGCAGTTGCCGGGGACAACAGACTGCCAAATTACTTCTGTTGGAGAAGATAGAGATCAGCTGCTTGAAAATCATGAACATCCAAATAGCAAATTTCTGCTGATGCTACTGAGGAAGGCACTGTGTGAGTGTGGTGGAAACTGCTGCTGTCAGAGCTGATTCCTTCAAGCAGAACTTTGTCTTTGCTTGCACTGTGCTGATGCCTCGGACACGAGGTCATTCTGAATCCTAAAGCCACATGGTCTACACTGCTACCTACACAGAAAAATTGGAATGCTTCCTTACTGGCGTCACAAAATTCACCTTGAATTATGGTTATTCTGTGTTTCACTTTTTTAATCTAAAAAGAAGGCTCTTATTCCCGGCAAGACCACTAATGTCAATGAGATTGCACAGAGGCAATTTTGGCCTGAAGGCATATGTCATCATTGTGTCTGCATATGGGTCTTACTAGTATTCAGGACTTCAGATATTTGCATAGGAAAAAGACTATCAGGTTTTTAGGATGACAAAAGAAGTGTCTGCATGAAATTACAGTCTAAAAAGTGATTAAAATTTCTGTTTAATTTTACATCTAGTTTAATCAGTAATAAAAAAAAGTTATGTTATATTTTGGATTTCATTCAATGTATATTTTACATGTAATCACTCTGAGAGACAGTAATTTGATGACAAGAATATGAATTATAGATTCAAAATCTATAAGAAATAACTTCTGTGAGCTAAATTTCTGTTAAAGGTAACATCACATGGGAAAACAGTAAGACAGCAAGCAACTTTACTTTTTCTCTAAGCATTCACAAAAAGTTGTTAGTTGTTCTGCAGTACCCATTGCTATTACTATGTGCTATATTAGAAGCCCAGGGATTCAGAACCTCATGATTTAGGATCATTTTGGAATTAGCAGGTACAGGTATGAAAAGAGAATTACAAAAACCATCAATATATCCATTTACTCAATGCCCTGCCAGTGGATCATTCCCTTTAGTATATTTGCATTTGTATTATTCATTTAGGATTTAAATTATTCAAGCAATGAGGCTTGCACTTCTTCCTCTGAGAGACTCTTTCAATATCTCTCTGTCTCACCACAGGGCTTCATTCCCTTGTATTAAGCCACAGTTTTGGTGTGGGCTCTTGACTTGGGGGTTTACAGCATTTAGATGCATGCTGTGTTTCCCCAGGTTCCTGGGCTGGAACAGGTGCTTCAGGCTATTCTGTGCTGACCTTCTCTGCCCAATTTAGAGCATCAGGAATGATCCCAGCATGTGCTGTTCCTCTTCAAGATTTTCTAGCTGAATTACAGTGCTATGACTCTATGATTCTGACAGCTGTCAGTACAGAAAGAATGTTGATTGTTATTAGGCAAGACATGAAACATACTTCTATTAATTTATTTGTTTCCTCCTCCCATATATAGAAGAATTTTAATGGTGTACGAATCCAGTAGCCTGCTCCATATATTTGTGGCTAATTCTGTACCAGAGGGAAATGTAATTGCAGATGAATATATGCATTCTCCATAATCTGTCTTTCATCATAAGATAAATTCAGGTATGATATTTTATAATAATAGTTTGTGCAAATTCATATAAGAACTATTATGCTTATTATATCACAAATCTTAAATTTTAATCTCTTTAAAAGTGTGTGTCTAGAAAATATCAAATGAGCTAGGAAAGGGAAAAAATTCATTGATAAAGCAAGAAAAATTAAGTTATTGTCTGTAAGTTACTAATTGAACTGGATCCATGCATTTCTAAAATTAATTGTCTTTGTACCAAATTCCAGTTGCCTTTTCCACAGTGTATTCAAATATTATGTGTTAGGACTGCCATCTGTCAGGTGAGGCTCATTCCTTTTCTTAGCTTCTCACTCGAATAAACTGTGGTAAGAATTCCTGGTTTTACATCTGCATGTTCTGAATGTATTTATATCAATAATAATGAAAGAGTTCACTTTGCATGTGGAGCACATTCGTGGTGATTTCTGGCTCTCACCCTAATGCCAATGAAAAGTACAACAATGGCCTAGATGTTCCTGAGGTTACAAGGTTTCTGGTTTTGTTTGAAGTTCGTCCTAGTTCATCTGCAGCAGGGTTCTGGAGTGTGTGTCCCCAGGGAAGGTGCCTGAACTAGGACCTTCAGGGTGAGTAGCCCCAGCACATTGTGTGCTTGCACTGTTTCCTTTCTTAATTTTCAAATGGTTTCGTTTCTAAGCAATAATAATAAAAATGGGCCATATCAAAATCTTTCACAAAATGAAATTACTGTTCCCAACCAGTGTTGTAGATGCCCCTCTCTACTGGTGGAGTTAACTTCAGAGAGGTCACAAGATGAAGATTATTTCTATTCTTCAGCCTTTTTCCTCAGATCAAGGTATAGGAGCTGAATTCCTGCTTGGATGATATTTCCATATGCTGCTAGTTTAGCAAGCAGTAGATAGCCAGAACTCCTCTTTTCCTTTCCTCTGCCCTGCAGCAACTGGCAGTGTGGCAATGCTGAGCAGCTGTAGGGGAGAAAAAGGACAGCAGCTGCTCTGAACTTGGTTCATGGTAATATTTTTCTTGAGAGTGACCAAGAGGCAGTGAGACCTTTTATCTCCTTTGGACAGCATCAGATTGGATGTGCTCTCAATCAGTAGTCATATATAAATATCTTTCCAGCACAGATAAATATTCAGATCAATAAAATACCATTTTGAAGCATATGAGTGGTTCCTTTTGGATGCTGGTGTCCTGGTAGTACAAATAATCTAAGAAGATTAAAAAATGTATTTTGATAGATAAATATGGGGTTTGTTTTGTTCCCTTTCCTTGGGCTGATCTGATATGTTATGATAAATTTGATGTTATGATTTGGATAAATTTTGTTCCCTTTTGCCCTTTGTGTCATGTTTCTCACTGATTTCAGATTTCTGTCTTCACTGCTTGACTACTGTCAATACTACTACTATATATACTAGTTGTAGTCAGTTATTTGTGTTTTCAGCCTCAAAGGCAGAGGGATAGAAGGAACATGGAGATGGATGCACAAATGGACCAGAAACTGACCAGAAACTGGCCAGAAATTATAACATGCACTGAACTTAAGAGCCAAAATTAAATATAAATTGAAACAGTTTAGGAGGAAAAAATAACTTCCATCAACTTTAAATACAGTTTCAGGTGTTTGTTCCAGCTTGAGAATGTTTTTGCTGTTCCTAAGGATGTTTGTTATGTATCCCCAAAGACTTTGTAGACCTCAATCAGAGTGCAGTAAGCTTAAGAAATTTGGATATATATCCCAGAACACAGTATAGCAAATAAATTCCTATTTCACTCATAAGAAATAAACCACACCAAAATAGTAAGAGGCTTTAGTGTCAATGGTTCCATACGGTCTTGATGAAAGTGAATTTATTTTTCCTAAATATCTCAGTAGTAGTACATTGTGTTTCTATGTTAATTTTTAGTGTTTCATACCTTCTTTGCTCTTTCTGCATTCTGTGAACATATTTTACACAGTCACTTCATCTAAATAAGGTAACTGCAGTTTCTGCATTGTGCACACTTAGTCATTAACAATTTTATTATTAGCATATTCTAACACTCAGTTCTGTAGGCGAAGCTTTCTCCACCTGCCACGTATATTTTCTCCCTACAACTGTATTTTTCCACATTTATTTTTTCAGTATTATTCTCACAGTAATAATATTTCTCTGTAACTGTGTAGAGTCCAGAATCATATAGACTAATTCTTCCTGACACTGTACTTACCAGTGCTTTTGTTCACATTGCTGTCAAAAATAATCTGCAAATATCCAGTTTGCATATTTCTTTTTCAGTATTTCCACTCTTCTTTCATAATATCATAGCATGATATCATGTCTAATTATATGACAAAAATAAGCATTTGTCTAATTCATTTAAAGAGATGACCATATCCTGAAACAGCATTTTCCTCCTCACAGGTAGTGTATGAGCTAATCTGCTGTCTGTGCAGATAAAATACATGTATTATAGACTTAATTTACAAACCCAGGTGCCTGTCTGGAGCTAACATCTCCAGTTATATTGATACAGCTGCAAATGAATGGAGAGATTTTTCATCAGTGCTAAATACTGTATTCAATAACCCTACTGAAGCCAATACGAACAGCAGGTATTTGGCAAGTGAGAGTTTTGCTCATGATCTGTGATGACAGAGAGAGATAATCAAATGACATATGTTGTTTTATGAAAGTCTTCTGCTGCCTAAGATAGAATTTATTTAAATAATCTCTCCTGTATTTCTGATCTCTGCCATTAGGTCTATTTGATTGCAATACAAATAAGATATATATTTTCAGTCTACTTTTTCTAGCACTTGTCTTCCATACAGCTCAATTTATTTGGCAGGATGAATAATAATTTCAGATGAAAGTATAGTTTCATGCTGGCAAAGAGTAATAAAAGCACTGCTATGCTGAAATATATATTCAGAAATAGCAAGATTATCTCATTATAACGCATCCATTTATTTTTCATTTTTCTTTTTATCATTCTTTGTTCAGTTATTCAAGATAGGTGCATGTTAGATCACAGTAGAGATATTAATTTGGTTGATTATTATAATTTAAACTATTTTTATACTTTATACTTCTTTTCACAGTATAATAGCCAAACTATCCAGATATGCTTTTTGAAAGAGTACTTCCTCTGTACATGCTGTAGCACCCAAATCAATCACTCAGAAACTGTGCTTTAGCTCAGTATTTGGGCTATTCACAGGTGATTTTGAAAGTCTGGTTTCATAACTCTTGAAAAAAAAATCAATATAGACATACATTAATTTTTTATGCTGTTTGAGCTAGATAAATATTCATTTACTCATTTTCCTCATATGCTGTGTCAATAGCTTGAAAGAAAGCACATGTAGGATTTTAAAAACCACCATGTTTTTGTCTCAGGTCAGGACAATAATGGGCAGCTCAGGTGACTGCCTGTCCAATCTTGCCTCCAGACTTCCATATCCTGACAGATCCGTGGGCAGATTCAGATACAGAACTGTACTGCTGAAAACATAGGCCTTGTTTTTATTCCAATTCATCATGAAAAAAACAAATTGATAAAGTCATATTGAATATTGAGAGAAAATATTTCCTAAAGATATTTTTAATTTTTCTCAATAAAAGATAATTTTTTCCCCAGAAAATACTGGCATTTTGGGAAGCAGATATTCCAGATCAGAGGACTGTTCTGAGGGAGAATTTGTGATAATCTCAAACAGAGATTTCATCATACTGGCACCTGAAAACTCAAGACTGCTGTGATTCACCTGACAGTGAATATCAATTTTCAGACCTTGTCAAGTAACCCAGTCTAGGGCTATACATCCTTTGAGGCTAAAAGGTGCCAAATAGATCTTCAGTTTAAGACAAAAATATTATCCCATTTAGTGCTTCAATAGTCCTTTCTGTGCTAAGCTCACAGAGCCATGATGATTGCCCAAAGAAGCCATGCATTCCCCTTCCTTGGACATTCTCAAGACTGGGCTACATAAAGCCCTAAACCATATAGTCTCACAGTTTCCCTGACACTGTTTTAGGCAGGAAATTTCACCTTCTGAGGCTGCTCACAATCATATTATCATATGATTCCATCATGGTATGTTTGATATCTTTAGATATACTGAGACTTGGTTTCTGATTACCCAGAATGTGCAGATGAGGTTTTAATTATGCCACTTCTTCTTTCTCTCTATAATATCTATGTGCTGGTCTTATAGGGCTCCCTGAAGCGTGTGGTTCCATTCCTACCATTAGCTGAAATTTTCAACAGTATGAATAGCATTCCCTAAGCTTGAGATGTTCCATAAGCAATACATTATTGATTTACATTTTAAAAGACATCACATACACATGTATGCTAGCAGGATACTTGTCTGTGATACCTGAAACCTTTTCAGACTAAACATTAAATATATATCCAAAGTATTTTCTTGTACCCTTTGTTCTTTTTTCTTAATTATCTAGACAGAAGCAGCATTTCCCTCGACTCTCAGAACTCCTTTGCATCAGCAATGCTTTTCTGTCATGAGAGTTTGATGACTTCTAGTAATATTTGTTAATCTGCCATAAAGTACTTCCAGTTCTGTAATTCCTTCTTTAAGTTCAGGGATAAGACTTCTATTTCTTCCACTGCTCCCTTGTGCTGGCATAGCACAGGAACTTTGCTGATCCTTCTCACAGATGGAAGCTCATGACTACAATGCGTGGTTACCAGATTTCCCTCTTCCTCTTTATTGTGTCTCTCTATCCTCAGCACTGACATGTCTGCCTTTTCAGTAGTCAGGTGAGCAGGGTAATTTGAATAACTGCTATAGAAGTAAAGACTCAAGGGGTTTGATTTAATTTTGTTGAAATGTTAGTAGATGAAATGTAATCTGATAGGGAGTAGTAGAATCACTGTGCACATGACAAGTGTTAGGCAGATCTTCTAACCTGGAATAATGTAAAACTGTCTGCTTTCTATAGTTTTATTTGGCCTTCCTCATCTAAGAGTTAAAAATATTACGTGCTGTTCTTGATGAATTATAAAAAAGGACCATTAATGAACTTAATTCTAATTCAGTTTGCATGAGAAGTAGTGAAGGGAGGTGCACCAGCCAATGCTCGAAGGAGATGGGTGTGTGGACAAGCAATAGCCAAAGTGTGCGTGTCAGAATAATTTTGATTGGAATAGTCATGTTCAAAAGAATAAATAGTTATAAGAGAACAATTTATTCATCTCAGTTCTGGTAACCTAACTTGTGATCGATGTTTTGTCATCCAGAAGATTCTGAGATCGGTGTCCCATTTGTGTCGTTTGCTTTAGACATTAATAACCTCAGGACTCTGTTTTGTATGTTTTATTCTCTCCTGTTGATCTTCTAAGTGAAAATTTTACTGCCAGAAAGAATTCCTGAAAGTGGAAAAGGAAAAGAAAAACAGGAATTATCAATATTCTGTTTTATATAAATAGAATTACATCTGCTGCTGCTTGAACACACTCACATTCATGGGTGAATTTCAGACAAGCCAGTAGGTATTGGTGGGTAGAACATACCTGATAAGCCAAAAATATTGCATGTATTTTTAACCCACAAGAACGTGGACAGCTGTGGGTTTTGGAACACTTTATCAATTTATGAATCTAAGAAACTATAGAGCATTGAGATCCTTCCAAAATAGTTCATACTTGAGACATCATGGCATATGATAATCTGGTAGTGGAGCCCTGGCTATAATGCCATCTGTTTCTCCTATGTGAAAACACCTCAGGAAGGATGGGAGCATTATAGTGATAGTTGACAATCACTAGCTAACAGCACATCTAGTTCAAGCCAAATTATCTTGATTGAGAACGTGAGAGGAAGTTAGACTGGGGGGAAAATAATAATTATTTTTGCCTAAAATATATATAGAATTAAAAATGTCTAACATTATATATAATCAATTATGTCAATAATTGTATTGTATTTTATACCTTATTTAGTTTTAAAAAAATTACATTTCTGGATAAATAATAAATTGCCAATCATTTCTGTGTTTAGTGAATAAAAGACTTCTGCTGTTTTAGCAACTACTAGCCAATTTATTTTACCTTTGATTTGCTCTTTATGCTATATAATGTCTCTGTATAGTTGCTATGTTTCCTATTTGATTGGATAGCTGGGGTTCAGATCTGTATACTTAGGATACTCTTTAATGGTAGGAAACTTCTGAAGGGTAGCAAGGGGTGTAGTCTTTAAGTGAGGCTGGTCTCTGTGGCTGCTTACTGGCAAGCAGTAGTTCCCAGACCAGCCTAAACAGACAGTTTGTGGGTTCTTCAGTCTCTGGCTGTGCATGGTTTCAGGCTTGGAATAAAGAGTGGGCTCAGACGTGGGTTTGGGAAGGTTTATTCCAGTGCAGCCCACGTGGCAGAGCAAGGTTTGGGCCCTCGTTCTCCCCTTAAGTACCAGGGCACAGCCTGGGCAGGAGAGAACTTCGGGCCAGTGGGGGGAAAGGGAGGGGGTGGGCCAGGACATTGTTGTTATCACAGCAATGGAAAAGGTGGGTGTTGGAGCACCTGGCCAAATGGGAGATCTTCTCCTCTCAAGTCCATCAGGATGATTGACAAGGTGCTCCCCAGGGTGATGCCACATAGAATGGGAATGGGGGGGGGAGTTTTTTGAAAGGAACATACCAATACAAAATGAACAAAATACATCTACAACTTTGCAAAAACTTAATCATGCACCGCAACATTTAAAGGTGATTTTTTTCTTTTGTTTCTATTAGGCAAATTACTGTGAGAGCAATGCAGTAAAACAGAAGAAAATTATAGGTCTTGGAGTTTTATAAAATAAGAGGAAAGATGTACTTTTTTTTAGGGGGTCTTAATCTATTAGGATTTTCCACAAGCAAGTGTCCCTCTCTCTCCCTCTTCCCACTGGTTGGCATCAGTCAGATTCTAATGGGCACCATTCCAATGTTTTGCAGACTCTGTTTATTTTTAGATAGGAGGTATTTACATTATATTCTTGATACCAATTTTCTCATTCTTTTTATTAAACACTATCCTGTTTTGTATATATATATATATATATATATATATATATATATATATATATATAAAAGTAACTTATACTTCCCTAGTAACAACATCCCCAGCAAATATGCATTTTAAGCAGAATAATGCCTAAAACAGAGGCAGTACATGACAATAGACTTCCCTACAACCTACTGCTACTAAAGCATTTCAATATGGAGAAACAGCTACTTTAAGGCTTGTATTACTCTCCCACTTCTAATAATTTTAAGGGATCTAATTATACTCTTTCTCTCCAGAGAATTCTCTGAATTAAGGGTTATTCCACGGAAGTCAGGACTGCCATATAGGACAGAATTATAGTCATAAAGGGGAACAGTTGTTTCCTGATCCTCTGGTGAAAAAAAGAAGGTGCCATAGGATTAGAAATTAAGTGGTTTATATGTACATATACCCAAGTTAATAAAAAGATAAGAAAAATGTTTTCTTTTAGCCTACAGCTCTAATTAGGCAGCTAAGTTTACACAAATTGAGATTTCTGATATCCAGCCCAGTTTCTAAAAACTTTGCCTTTTAAAGGTAAATCACCAGACAGTTTTATCCAGGGTCTTTGTAGCCAGGTTCAGATACCTGTTTGTTAGGTGTTGAGAAAATGAAGCAAAATTCATTTGAATTCTATTTCTAGATGTAAAATTAAAATTTCCAAGGGAATTCTATTTCTATCTTTAAAATGAGATGGAGGAAAAAGTGAAAGAATACAGTAAGAGGCTCATTCAAATGCCTATTAGGACTTGAAAATTCTGTTTTAATTTTTTTCTTATAAATTAGGTACAAGTTCCACTTGCTGCTATTGGGATATTTTCTTTTGCAAATACTTAAATAAGTAGATTATTGGGAGCAGGGGTGGTCTCCTACCTTCATAGCCCAAGCCATTAACCTTATAATTAGGTAGAGATGTCTGCCTCAAAGAGAGTATTTTTTGTGAAAATTCTGCCAACTTTTGGACTTAGAATCACATGACTCTTCAATGCCCCTGTGATCACAATGTCACTTTCATATTTGTATTTGCTTCCAAGCTAACTATATTATAAAAGCAAAAAACCTGTAAGTTACGGAGAAGTTAAGTAGAAAGACATTTTACTTACCTGTAATTATGATCATAGGAACAAGCAATCTGCAAGAGTGTATTTTCTCTGGGCTGTGTTAGTCAGAAATCATCCATGAAGGCCTGTGGCAGGTACTGAAGGTCATGGATCATGGCTCTGCCGGGCTATTCATTTAAGCTTACCTCTTAAAACAGTGTGAAGGCTGCATTGTTTGAATCAATCAGTCAAGACTGTCAGGAAGCAGAATATGAAGTTTTATCAGGGAAAATAAGTCCCACTCCAGCATATTTTATGGTAGTTAATGGACTTTATATGTATTTTATGGTAAGTCTCCATTTCACAAGTTAGTAATTGTAACAGGTTTCTGTGTTCTCTCTTTTTGGTATTCATATACTCTTTCTTTAATTTCATTGGATGAAAATTTACTTTCTCATAAAAGTTTCCTTCATTTTCTGGATTTGATACTGACTCATGCTTGACTAATTTGCTGTCATACTGTTATCTCTGTGGCCATACCTGTTGACCAGTTTAACTGAGCTCTTTTTTTTTTTTTTTTTTCTAGAGAGAACACACGGAGAAAGTGGGAGAATAAGAAAATGGAAAAGAGAAGAGAGGCAAAAGAAGTTTGATAGCAACAATACCAGCTTTGTCTTCCAGGAATATCTAGGCCTCAAGCAAGCTCAATGGAGGTAGCAACTATATGTGAGTCATTTTTTAGTCTACTTTTTGTTAGATTTTTGATGATTCAAGCTCAAGAAAATAATGGAAGATCTTTGTATTCTCAAGGTACAGTGAGGACGACACTCTCCTTGGATATCAGTTAAACCAACAGTGCTGGTGCCAACAGCATTCCTGTAGACAAGTAATACAGTCAGAGAATAGAGCTGGCTTTAAGTGAAGATACGGACTCACACCTGCACAGCAATAGACATTTAAATGAAAAGGCAGTGCCAGGTTTTCCTTGATTTTTAAACTTGGCCTTACTAAACTAACTGAAGTGATGAATTATGTACAGGTATTCTGACTCCCTTTAGAAAAGAGATTATGTACCTTCAATACTGATTTTGAATCCTCATCTTTAAATAGAAATGCTATCGATGGAGGGAAAAGCTGCTGTCAGATTGCTATGTTCTGTCTATAATCTATTTGCTGTAAAATGGAAAATGACCCAGGGAAATAAATGTGTTATGCAAGTCTGGGTAAGAAATCTCTAATAGAAAATGTTTACTTAAAGAGAAACATAGTTTTCCTGCATATGTGTTACAGATTTTAAAAGATATAAACACCTGGAGCTGGTAGTTGTCTGTGCTGTCCTTGCTGATGTGAGAGGAATCCCAAACAGTGTGTTGACTAAAAGCTTTGCATGTTTACGTCATGTCTGCTGGGCGTTTACATTTTTAAATGGCATGTACCCAGGAATCTGAAAAGAAACCAAGCAGTGATAATTTAGCACTTTGAAATGAACTACATAAGATCTACACTTTAAAGCAAGGCTATTGGCAATTCAGCCAGTCACCAACCAAAGGCATTAGAAATAAACAAGAATGAATAAATAGCGTATGTGAAGAATTTGATTTTAAATTAATTTTAAAATCATAGAATCATTTGGTTTGGAAAAAAAACCCTTTAAGATCACGGAGTCCAGCTGTTAACCTGCCAAGTTCACCACTCAATCATGTCGCTAAGTGTTACAACCACACGTCCTTTAAATGCCTCCAGGGGTGGTGTCAGCCCATTCCAATGCCTGACAACGCTTCAGTGAAGAAATTTTCCCCAATATCCAACCTTAACCTCTTCTGGAGAATTTGTGTCCATTTCCTCTTGTCCCATCGTTGGTCACCCAGGAGAAGAGGCTGATCCCCACCTTGCTACAACCTCCTTTCAGGAGTCGCAGAGAACAATGAGGCCCCTCAAGCCTCTATTTTTTTTTCCAGGCTAAACAATTCCAGCTCCCTCAGCTGTACCTCATGAGACTTGTATTCCAGACCCTTCATCATTGCCTTTTTCTGGACAAGCTCCAGCATCTCAGTGCCTTTCTAGGAGAGAGGGGCCTAAAACTGGCACAGGATTTGAGGCGTGGCCTCACTGGTTCTGAATACAGGGGGACAGTCACTGCCATGATCTTGATGGCTGCACTGTTTTTGATTTCTTTCTTGGAATAGACTGAGGTTCTTCACCCAAGGGTCTGTTGGGCACTGGAACAGGCTCCCCAGGGAAGTGGTCACGATTCCAGCATGACAGAGTTCATGAAGCCTTTGGACAATGCTCTCAGGCACATGGTGTGACTCTTGGGAATGGTGCTGTGCAGGGCAGGGAGTTGATGACCGTTGTGGGTCCCTTCCAAATCAGCAGATTCTGTGATTCTGTGAAATGGCAGCAAGAAAATGGGTGTGGCTCTGTAGAATGTGTACATTTTTGATTTCATGTTGTTATTTTCATTATGTAAACTGCAAATGGAAAAAAAATGCAGCGAGCTGATAGGAATAGCCAGGTCATTTCTACTATTTACTTGGATGAACATAAATTAAAATTTTCAGGTACTTGTTGTTGTATATTTATGTATGACCCAAATTTCTTCTCTTTATGTTAGTACTGCTTTGGTTCTTGATTCATATTATCATAGAGCAAATTAGAAAATAGTTATTTTTTAAATTTTACTTCTGAATAAAGAAATAGTTTCATATTTAAATGGGCAAGAATTTGGAAATTATTAGTGAGGTATTGTTACACATTTTTAGATTAAGAGTAGCATTACATTTATGAAAATATTCCGTCACATTAATCATGCTTTATTCTTAAAGAAATGGATCAAATACTCACTTTCAGTTAGATAACTATGAGTTCACATAGAGCTGCCAGTTAAATCCTTCCAACCACTATGAAAATACTATGGTAAATCATAAAGTGGAATATAAATATGATACTCCTTATAAATGCCTATTCCCTAGTTATCATCTGAACTTTGTCATAGTGAGACAACATTAAACAGGAAAGTTTTACCTGACCTGTAGAGTTAAATATTAGCTAGCTTAAGATTAAAGATATAGGCAAAATAAATAGACTGCAACTTTGATCACAAAATGGGGCAATTGAATTACTGAAATCTAAACTGTGCAATTAGACTGTTTCACACAGAGGAAGCATGGAAACAATGGATAACAATAGACAAAACTGTAATTCCCTGGATATATACAAAGAATATAGGAAAAAAGAAGAATAAAAGTTGCCAGAAGGAACCTCATGTACATGGGCAGGTAAGCAAATTAATGACTTTTTGTATCAGCTTGGCATAAGTTCTGAGCAATTCAGTGTTATTCAGTGGTGTCAGATATCACTGAAACATCCAAGAATAAAAACATCAAATCAAATGAAAACTGTGACCAGTTAGGGATATGAAGAGATTATAAGCATTATTCATGCTGTTTTCTCTTCTATGGCCACTCAATTTGATGGAAAATCTATTTCTTTCCATGTTAAATCCCTAAATGTCACAAGATACTTAAAGAATATTTTTATAAAGTGCATCTGTCTCTGGAATAAACGATCAACACATTTCTATGTGCTGATTTCATCAGGGCTGTGCCATTATTCAGACATGTGGCTAATTTTTTAAATTTTTATTGAAAAATAGAACTTGGGAAATATGACCACATGAAAGCTCATGTTGACCTTAAGAAAGACACTAAAAAAAGACTAACTAAAAAAAGTTAGTGGACTAAAAGACGTAGAAATATACCCCCCATATAAAGCATCAGAAGATAGAAATGTATGATTCTGTATTGACACTGAAACACAGCAGTTTCAGTGTTGATTAGACTCAATGATCTTAGAGTTTTTTTCAACCTGAATGCTTAAATGATTCTATAAGTGATTACACTCAGGTCATTAGAACAGTTCCATCATAATATCCAGTTTTTGATTCAGGCAAAACAGTTTTAAATTTTTTGCATGGCCATCAGGTTTTGGAATTATCTAACAGGATTAAGTGCCTCATCCTTCATAAATTAGCAGAAGTATTTCTTTGTTGTGATAGCTAAACAAATCTCAGTTATTGAGTTTGTTGACATCTACCCTAGTAGCTCTAAGAGAGAGGATTCCAGAGCACCACTGTCTTGGGGTGCTGACTTTAGCATCACAGCTTCAGAATCTGGCACTAATTATATATGTTTCCAAAAAATCCATCCTTTCCCATCTCTGTCTTCTTGTTTTGCTCCTGTGCCGCCTACTCCCGTATGCCAGAACAAGTGTTCATGTACTCACAGTTCAGGTTGAAATCAACCTAGAAAAAGAATTGGTGGAGGACAAAACTTTCTCTTTTAGCAGGAACCCCAAATTATGTATGCTTAAAATGATGATGCTACTTAAGAAATCTGAGTAAAGCACCCGGGGAGCCCTGCTATTACCAGCTCAACAGAGGGTCCCCTCTGCTGTATTTCAAGAACAGGAAATGTCTCATCACCTGTCCTCCAGTTTCTCTGAGTCCCTGAGTTGCTGTAGCTGCTTAGGGTAAGTGTTGGAAGTAGAAACACTTGTCTCTTCTCCCAATTACTTAAAAAAGAAGGTTTCATATTCTTTTAGAAGGAATAAAAATACCCATGTATTTTTGGGAAATGATGAAGTCTTTCCTGCCTTTATCACTCCAATAGGGTAATGAGATGCTGCCAAGGTTAGGAGTTGAAAATATCCTGAGCTAACTCGACCCAGCCCTGATTGTATTAAACTTGAAAATAGATTTTAGGATATTCTCTTTAAAGATCAGCATATAAGATACCCACACTACTGGTTAGAAAACACGTTTAAACACTTTTGAGCAGAGAAAGTGAATAACTAATCAGACAGAAACTAATTTAACAGATGCGGTTTTGGCTTTTTTTTTACCTTAGAAGGTATATATACAACGTATTTTTAATCTAAATGAAGCTGGGAGAGAACTAAAGAAATAAAAAAAATTCTTTGGTCATGGTTGGGGAAACTTTATATGGATGACAATAAAGACTTGTGACTGGATGTCATATACTCTGAACCGTTACCTGACCACAGGTAAGAAAGTGAGGTTAAAACCACTGTGCTACTGTGGTAACCCTAAAAAAAAGTGTGTAACCAGATCCTAATTTGCTTAGGAAAGGAGTCAGGGGAATACTTAACATCTGCTTGGAGACATGACAGGTAATAGAGTTGGTTAATTAAACAAATATTTATGGATAATTTAGCTGAGATTTTCAGAAACAGATCTTGATTCTTTATATGTTTGGTGACTATTATGTACAGAAAGTTTATGGAACAGGGACAATTGTTGAATAGTTTGCTTGGTGATTGATGTGGGGTATAATTACTGATTATATTAATGCACATTTTTTA
Organism: Trochalopteron elliotii; assembly: GCA_024734555.1. Taxonomy (NCBI): domain Eukaryota; kingdom Metazoa; phylum Chordata; class Aves; order Passeriformes; family Leiothrichidae; genus Trochalopteron; species Trochalopteron elliotii. The sequence continues at coordinate 8,823,563 of JANPWX010000011.1, forward strand.
TTTGAATAGCTCTGACAGATAATGAATTATCATTCAGTGCTCTTGGTTATCACTAACATAGAAATAACTGCTCATAGTCTTGAAAGCAAAAGTAAAAACACGTATACAGGTGTAAACCCCAAATGTTTGGGTTTTAATCTAAAGAAGCCTGTGACTGACTCTTTCTCCATAGGGCACTTGTTCAAATGTATGTTTTAGGCAGAATATTATATCTGTCATGAGATGTGTAATAATACTGAGAACAGAAAGCTGTAAGATTTGCCAGAATTTGCGTGAATTTATGTAATATATTAAAAACTGATTAGAAATTACATTTATTCAGCAACAAAACATGAACCTGTCATCAGAAATCAAAATTGTGCTTTTGATGATCATAGTCCTCTAGAAGACATAAATTGTTCTCCTGGTGGAAGTTTGTCTTTTCTTTGCCTGGGATGATTCTAACTCCAACTGCCCTGGGCCTCTGAGCACAGAAGCACCTAAGCAGAGGTTCTGCAGCCATGCATGTTCTGATAGTTCATAACAAGCTTCCTCTATTTTATTGTGTTTTAAGAATGAAGGAGGGGTAATATAAAGTTAGCTATACCAGAACTTTTCCATCTAATAATTTTTTGGGAAATTTTTATTTCTTAATAGCATGGCAGAACAGAAAACAACACTGTAGCCACATATCTCAGTCCTCCTCCTTTTATTACTGAAAAAGAAATGTTTCGAAGACAAGAAACAGGCTGAGATGATTCCTTTATATGTAACTCTTGTATTTACTGTGAGGTCTGCCTGTCACATCTGTGTCAAAAGCTCTTCTGACTTTACCGAGCAGGGGATTGCTTAGGATAACCACTGCCTTGAGAAGGAGAAAGATGGTGTGGCACGGGTGAAGAAGATGCAGCCCCCCATACCTAAAGTTTACCAACAGAGCACATAATGTAGAATGTGGGGAGAGTGGCTGTGTTGCTGTGCATCCTCGCACTTGCTTTGGAGCTTTGTCCTGGCTTTTTAAGGTGTTGGCCTGGATTTGACAGAAGTGCACTTGGCAGTCTGCAGCCACTGAGGCCAAAATCCACTTATGTATCTGTGAGGCTCTATTTCCTATTAGCAAAATAAAAGTACTTAAAATAAGGAGGCATCCAGCTATCCTTGTTAAAAAGGCTGTGCAAACCCTGGAGATTATTTGAATATTTTTTTTCCTAAGAGCTCAATAATTACTTGGAAAATTAATAAAGTATATTTTAAGGGAAATATTCCCTGTTTGAAAGTGAATGTATATTGCCTTCAGGGAGTTATTCTGGTGTCTTTGAGTGGGCTTTACAAAGAAAATACCTTCCTTTATACTGCTTAGTAAACCATTAATATAATAGATATAGAAGGACAGAGAATCAACATTTTTGACTTTTAATATTCAGTGTGTTTTAAAGTCTTTGCTGTGAATAAATAGAGACTTTAAAATGCTCCTGCGTAGGTTTTATATTCACCAGATTCCTAATATCTCCTGGAAATGGAAGCAATTTTCATTTAAATAATTTATTATCAGACTCACAGTGCACTCTACATCTTAAATGCAGACTGACTACAGCTTGCCCATTTCCAAACATTCAAAACTCCTACCTCGGGATGCAAGAAAAGGTAAGTTGGCTTAAAAAAAAAAAAAAATAAAAAAAAAAAGAAATTAAGAGGAAAAAAAGGTTATTTTTTCTTTTGTTTAATCTTTTTGGAAGTCTGTACAGTGAACTTTTCACTATTGATAAGTTTAACTACATTTTCCTGTCAAAATGCATCTGATGTTCTGACAATTTAAGGCTCTTTCCATTTAATAGTGTTCAAGATTGACCCATTTCCCATTTTTCTTTCCATTTTATATTTTATCAATATGGATTTCACATTTTTCATTTTAAAAAATCTGTGTATTTCAGTAAAAAGATAAGACTTTAATAAATAAAAATTTTATAGGCAAAGTGTGTTGAAGAAAATGTAGGAAAAAAAAGTGAATTGGAAAAATAACAGGAATAACTCCTAAAACTGTTTTTTTAAATGAAAATATTATTTGTTAAGGAATATATTTTGAATAAAATAGCTTAACCAAGTTTGTGTATAATGCCTATCAATTATGTGTTTTTTAAATTCTTTTTACTATTTGTACTGAAATGTATGAATATATTTTTTGAATACTTGTGTGCTTTGCTGGACAAACTGGCCAGTGGATAAATCCCTTAACCAAAGAAGTTACCCTGAAGAAAAGGGTAAGTGACTTTCTCTATTTGCATGATAGTTTTTCTGTCCTTTTTTTCCTAAAACACAGAAACATGGATTGCTTTGGGTTGGAAAAGTCCTTAAAAGTTATTCAGTTCCAAGCCCTCTTCCATGGACAGGGACACCTTCCACCAGGCCAGGTTACTCAGAGCCCCATCCAACCTGGCCTTGAATGCTTCCAGGGATGGGGCATCCACAACTTCTCTGGACTCAGAGGGACTCATCACCCTGTGAATAAAGAATTCCTTCCCGATGTCTACCTGAAACTTACCCTCCTTCAGCTTAAACTCATTCTCCCTTGTCCCATTATCACGTGTCCTTGACAAAAGTCCCTCTCCTTCTTTCTTGTAGGCTCCCTTCAGGTACTGGAAGGTTACAATAACATCTTGCCCAGAGCCTTTTCTTGTCCAGGCTGAAAAACCCCAGCTTTCTCAGCCTTCAGAGGAGAGGTGTTCTAGAGCCCTGCTGATCATCATGGCCTCTGGACTTGCTCCAATAGTTCCACGTCCTTATGTTGGGGACCCCAGAGCTGGATGCAGTGCCACAGGTGAAGTCTCACCAGAGCAGATTAGCGGGGCAGAATCACTTTCTTTGACCTACTGCCTGTGCTACTTTGGCTGCAGCCCAGGATATGATTGGCTTTTGGGACCAACCCAATCATCTTACAGAGAAATAACAAAAATGAGATTCCACAATGGACCGGGCTTCAGTGATTTGATTTTCATGAGGTGTGGCTCAGATCCTGACCTTCTCAGCAAAGATCAATGCTCAGAGTTTAGTGCTTGTTGGTCAACACTCTGTATTGAAAAACGTTCCCAAAATATAAAGAAACACATCTGAAGAACAGTGGAGCTCAACGTTTCCTCTCCCTTGGATCTCAAGAGAGGATAATGGATGTTTCCTTTTAAAGCATTTGTGTTATTGATTGTGTAATAGGCTTTATCATTTTTTCAAAAAGTGTTACCTCAACTAGTTCTATGTTCATTACTTTATTTACTTCTGAGAAAAATAGTATCTTCAGAAGGTCCCAGGCAGGGATTTACCATCCTGGATCAAATGAGTAAAACCTAATAATTCCAAAGTTGTTGGCAAGAAAATGGCAGCCCCATGACAGGTCATGTTCCCACAGGTTTCTCTGATAATCACTAATTGTTTCAAAATCCCATATTCAAAATGGAAAAGAGCTGATTCCATCAGGTCACAGCATTAAGAAGAAGAGATGACACCAAACATCGGCTGCCTAGCAATGTCATGTTCCTTCCACTTATCAGTGATATGTTTATTCTCTTTTTAAATAACAGAAATTATGTAGTTTTTGCCATTTTTATAAGTCCATAGTAGTTCCTCATCTGAATACAATTAATTCTCAATAGTTCCTACATAGATTAATTTTCTTCTGATTTTCATACTCTCCTACTAAACCAAATAATTGCATTTTCCTCCTTGTTAAGGCTCTTCAATATCTTTAAGCATTTATAATGTGTCCAATTAGTTGTATAATGGCAAACTACAAGTGCTGGGGGAGGATCTTCTAAATGAAAATATGGTAGTTTGGCATTGATCTTCTGTAAAAGCAGAGCACTTAACAGCACAGTGCTCCGCTTTCTCCTGGTCCAGTTCCAGGAAAGGATTTAGGCACCTAAGACAACAGCTGAGTAGATACAAATTATCTAAATCAATTCAGCCACTATTTAACGTTTGTGGAGCCTAAATTCAATAAGGAGCACCCTGTTCCATCTTAAAATCCCCAAGTGCATAGATGCTCAGAGCAGATGATGTCTATGTAGCCATCTTATTACTTATTTTCCTTCTAAATATGGTTAGAACCCCAGAAGCAGACATTCCTTCACTTTAATCGACTCTGTGACTTAACCTAAGAAGTTTCTTTGCAGTGAACCAAAAGCATATCTCCAGAAACAGGCTGCATTTTTCTGCAGTCTCCCTTTCTTTAAGTTAATGGTGAAAATGACAATACTGTTCACCTTTTCTATCATATTCTAGAGTTCACCAGCCCAAAAATTAGGATCCAAGTTCAGTTTCTTCATCCGAAAGTGTTAAACACACAGACTGTGTCTCAGAGGAAAGTGCTTTCAGCACTATTCATTCCTTCAGGTGCATTTTTGAGAAAGAGAGGAAAAAAACCTTGTAACCTTCAGTGGCACCTGTACTGTCCCCATGGCAGGGTGTGGCAAGGTCTCTGGCCATGGAGTGTTCCAGATGAAGCATCTACAAATCATCCTGACCTGAGAAGTGCAGAAGTCAAGGGATGCAATATTGGATTTGGGGGTCTATTATTAGTATTCAGGTACTCAAAATGTATATTTGATACCCATGTGGTCAGTCTCTGCACTCACGTTAGTCTATCTCCTTACCCATACTTATTTTACTTTTCCTCTGGAAATGTCTCAGATTTTAAGAAGTTATCTGTAAAACTGGGGGGAAATTCATATGAGAAACAGTCTTGTTCTTTTCTTTTTAAGTTCTTCTCTGCATTTATTTCTTTCCCTGAACATTTCAGTTGCACATTGGTTGTTTCTTTTTGAGCCTTTGATCATGGTATGGATCTTTTTCTGGGGCATTTCTTGTTTTCTACATCTATCTGGTATTGAGTTTTAACTTTGTTTGAGAAATCGAGCAACCTGCACTTGTTTAATTTAATTAATATTACACTAAATATTTATGTTTGAATTGTTACTCTGTTCTGTCAAAAACATCTATCCTCAAAGATTTCTCCCTTTTCTTACATATATATATATGAAACTGTTTTTCCTGAAGGTATGATCTTTAAATTTTTTAATTTCACCATAATTGTTTTATTATTAATGATTCCTCTTTCTAGCTAGCCTCTTACACTATTCTGATGCATTTACACATATTGGTACCCCTCAGTTATGATTTTAATCTGTCAAAATCCTTTCATGCAAGAGACTCTTTAAAGTTTAATTTTAAAATTTAAATATAAATACATTAGAAATTTAAATATATTGCATCTACTGTCTTTCACCTATTGATTTTGTAATTCTATCAAGAAAATAATGTTGATGAAAGCTGTTTTTTGCAAACACATGATTAATATGGCTTATAGCATAGATCCTTGTTAAGCTAATATGTATTTTGAAAGAAATGTATTGAATATCTGATGTTAGACTTATGCATTGGAGTTCTGCTGGATAGAGCAGAATATTAGCTAACTCACGAGGCTGAAATCTGATTTTACAATACTGCTTTTATCCCAGAAAAGTTTCAGGGCTAGTTAAAAAAAAAATCTTGAATAAAATAGGGTGTCTGGGTAATTTACAGAAATGTTTGACTGTCAACTCATGATTATATCTGTCGACTCATATTGTAACTCATGATATATGCTCGTTCATATAAAGCAGGAGGCGTTTTTTCCTTATGTAGAAAATTTCAGAAGTTAAGCTCAATACCAGCAGATACCACCATTATAGTATAATGTCTATTTCTTTAGGATTACCTTATGCACTACATTTTAGGAAGGGAATTTTGCAGACACTTTCAAAGGAGCTGAGGATCAGCTGTGTTCTTTCAGGCCCCAGATAATATGTTGAAGATCAAGAAATGTTATTATTGTGAGAATGAGTTGTTGAAGGTTTTGTTCTTTATGGCAAAAACCCCCTGTGGTGACTGCTTGCTAAATTATTATTTTTTAGTAGGTAGCAGCAAATTGAAATCTCCATTCCAAAACAGGCAGAAATTATGCTTATAATGGGGGAAGAATTAGTATTTATTGGATTTTTTTAACATTGAATCCTTTCACTACATGCTCTGCTTTTTGTCCTTTTTCAGCCATTTTTGTTCCCATCTTAAGAATCCTGATCTTGCTTCAGCAGGGGTCAGTGAAATCTCACCATTAACCACGAAGAAAATGAAAAACCATCCTCTCAGAAATCATTACAGCCTATTCTTTTTTTTTCTCCTGCTGCTTCAGTCTTTGGCTTTTATCTTTCATAACTCTTTTTTTCATTGTTACAGTTTGCAACTGTTCCCTCATGTTTTGGCTCATTGATTTTGTTTCCTTGGTTCTCACAGTAGCTTTACTACTCAAACACTCTGTTTTCCCTTCTACAAAGGAAATAGGTAATTCGCTGTATGAAGAGATTTGATGTTGGATTTGGTGCCACAGCAATAGTCAGCCCTCCATTCAGAAAGGTTAATGTCCTGTGAACCCCAGCTTTAGTCTGCTGTCATTCTTTCTGATGTTTGTGGCTTATGAGGGGATCACATTTTATTTGCTGGGCTTATCAGTGTTTTTGTCTTGTGATAATTGCCTGATTGCCTATGATTGTTGTTTGCTGTATTTACTGACTCAGATCTTTTCATCCACTTTATCTCTGCTTGTTCTTATCAGTTGAGGCTCACTGATGTTTTATTTTGTCAGTGCCCAGACTCAGACTGCTCAGTAAAAGTCCCCATATTCTAATGATGTGCACTTTGAGATCTGAAGTATTTGTATAGCATTCAAGGGAATAAACCCTCTAATATTAATGGTTTGTTTTACATGATAGTGTACTAGTTTTTACTACATATTTGGAGCCGAAAATGTTTGCTCTCTTTCATACCCTATAACGACCATGTTTTTGCTACAAAAAACCCCAAACCAAACAAGCAAAATTCCCAACCCCCTTGTTTCTGAACTAATTTTAAAAATTTAAAAAATTTGCTTGGAATGACCTCTCCTCCCAACTTGTAATTTTGTTTCAATATATTTTTGTTTATCCTTGTACTGCAAAATGCAAAGTAAATGCCATTAGTGCCTTTACACACTGTGCCCTGTGCAATTTATGCTGAGCAGCAACAGACTCCAGCAGTAAGTGGCCACATAGTGAGATGAACAGTTACATAACCACAGACAGTAATTGGATGCTATTAATGAGAATTTGGGATAGCACAATTTTTTAGCCCCAGAAGTAGTTAGCTTTTTATAATCTCGATTAATGTCATATACACTCTTTTTTGCAGTGAATAATTATTTTCCTAATCTCCAGTTGTGCTCTGCAGAGTCACTGAAACAAGGAACTCTGCATTAGCCTGATTTGTCCAAGTGCCTCAGATTATGTAGCACAGGTATGGATTTGTAGAAGGTGCCTGTGCATATGGAGAGGTGGAAAGCTGTGTCACCTTGTAGGCAGCTCTAAGAAATTGTACTTTTCAGAGTCCTAATTCCTTTACCTTTTTCATCTCAGTTCTCTTGTTCCTGTGAATAAATATCTGTACCTTTACAAAGCAGCAGCTGCTTGTATTACACCTTTTCAGATTGTCTGGCCAGAATCCAGAGCAGGGCAGAAGTGAGCATCTGTTCATAATTTATTTTTCCTTGCTATTGGCATACAGAACGGAATAAAGGGAGCTGGGTCTAGGCCCCACACCAGATCCCTATTTTTAAGGTGCTTTCCAACATGACAATCCTCACTCTTTAAATAGATGAGCTTGGAAACAGAATCTGGGATGTTGGCAGCTTAAAAGGACAGGGCTCCAGCATCTGCTGTGGAAAAATAGACACTTAGTAGAAGGTGTAGCAAAATAAAAAATGCCCTAGTCTTCAAAATGTATAGTTTTCCACTGAAAACTAGGGCCTTGCCACGTGAGTACAAGTGTGCTCTGACCTGATTTCCTTCGTAACTGTGGTTACCGTGAAAATGAAGCCACTGGGAGCTGCAGGTGCTCAGCATTTTGGAAAATCAGGTATCAAGTAACAAAGCTGAACTTGCAAAGGATGTTTTTTAAGAAGAATACCAGTGAATAAATATTCAGTTAAACACCTAAAATTGTGCTGTATGGGATATTTAAATGAAGTCGTACCTAAAGCAGTCTAATAGAGCACTGGAATTGAAAGAAGTAAACTCAAGGTATTATTTTTTACTGTTTTTTAGTTCTCATTTTCTGCTTAGAGTCACTGAACTCTATCCAATTGACTGACCTTTTATCTTTAACCAGAGTTTGGGGTCATAGAAATTAGTTTTCATAGGTAGGTTATTACTAGGTTGAAAATGTTGGATAAAATGCTTTGTATTAGGACTTTGTGGAAAGTGATGATTTTGATTCTGTGAGGACTCTGAAAGAATCTTGTTTTACTTAGTATAGTATTACTCAAGCTTTCTAGCCAGGACACCTTCTCTAAGTAAGCATCCTCACTTTTCCTGTGATTCAGCACATTTCAAAAACATTGACAAGTTCACTGGCACTCCAGCTCCACAAACATTTTAAATAAAGTCTGAATTTTAACAAAAGAGTTAAAAATATGGCTAAAAGCTTCCTTCTTTGCAGATGATTTTGTGCAGTTGCCATCCTTGGAGAGTGTCATAAAGCCCTGAGTGAGGTTCTTTATTTTAAAAACCCTTGTTCATCTGAGATGACAGCAGGATTTGGTGGGAAGTGCTTCTCTCGCTGGGTTCTTCCTCATGTGCCAAAGAGGTCTGAATTCAGAAGTTCCAGCTTTACAAGAGGCAGGATTCCCTTGATTTTGGACTTATTAAGCAAGGCAAGATGCCGGGGAAGATGCAAGACCTAAACTATAAGAACTTACACAAGACCTTGAGTACGATTAGTATATTAATTAGTATAATAATTTCTTAGAATTTCTTCTTATTTCAGCTGTCTGTAACCTATGTCAACAGCCCACGTTAGCACCATATTTATTTTTCAGGAAAACTATCTCGTACTGTCACCCTTGAAATCAGAACTAACTGAAGAATGTGTCATTCAGCTAATGGAGGAGTGGCATTGCAGAAGAAAACACAAGAATATTACATTGCATTTTTTTAAAACCCTGGTCATTTTTTGAACTAAGACTCTCAGAAATAAGATGACTGAATGCTTCTCTACATTAAAAGTTATCATAAAGAAAAAAAATTGAAGTGTGAATTCAAGCTCATAAACTACTCCACACTAACTCCTTGTGCAAATTCTCTTAGCTAGCAATGTGTGAAGCAATTTACTCCACTTCCGAAAAGCATCAGTAAGTTCACACCTTATTTTGACAAGGAGGAGGTTTTCTCATATTCACTGTGCATTGCATGCCTCACATGAGTAACTTGTGCATTGCAAATCCAAAACTCTGATCAGAGTTGCTGCATGAAAAACTCCTCTTGTGTATTTTTGCACAATCAGATATGATCTAGGATCAAAGTGGAGGAATGACCAAATATCTCAAATATATTCCAGTTCCTGAGTAACGAAGAAAGTCTTCATGACATTCGTTATTGCTCCTGCTTTAAGACATCAGTGAACCCAGAACACCTTGTACAGAGAAACAACAGAAAATTGGGAAATTTTAGTCATTTGATGTCTATCCCTAGTCCTTCACTGCTTCTAGTACATGCTTTTCTTCCATCCCATGACTCTGTTAAAGGAAATGTTCTGGTATTACAGGTTGCTTTTTTGCAACCTGCCCTAGAATGTGTGGTAAATGCAGACCCAAGCCTGACCACTCCAGCCTCTGCCCCCTCAAGAGCTACAGACAGAGCCTAGAGCTCCTGCCCTGTGTGGAAAATATCTCAAATTGTTGGTACTTTGCTATGTAATTCTAGGAGCTTCTGAATAAGATAAACAATGAAGAGCTAACCTGAACAATGGCAGGGTTCAGTCATCAACATACAGATTTTCTGTATTTTGGAATTTACCAACAGCAATTATCACCAGGGGCAGGTTTCGGCTTTAGGCTCTTTCCAAATGTACATGAAGCCCACCTGAATATTAAAAGTGATCATATATGAGACAGTATTCAATCAGTTTACCAAGTTTGTCAGCAAAATCCTGATTATTTATGGCATCATCTCTGTTTGAAAATCTTCCCAAAACCTCCAGTGCTTAATCAGCCTTTTTGATCTAAAAGCTGAGTGGTAATTCTCACTATGGCCTCTCTTCTTACACCATTTCCAGCACTTTCTGTCTTCCACTAAGCTGAAAGTATTGAGGAAAGAGTCTTTTTTTGTGGCATTTTGGCACTTGCAGTCCCTGTTGGAACCATGGTGTGCATAAAGCTTAAAAACCTCTATCAAAAAGCTAGCTATGCTTTATGAATTTCTAAAAATAAAGTCTTTTGTCAGGTGAAATGATGATTGTCTTCATAAAACAACTCGTCCTTTCCAATTTCAAAATTGTGTGGTGGCTTGGCTAGAAGAAAACAGATAAGCTACAGAGTTTCTTGAGAATTTAATGTTGATACACTTTTAAAATTTATTCATATGTCAGAATATGTGAAAAAGTGTGATCTCTGTCATGAGCTTACGAACTAAAAATTCAGTCTGGTTCAAGTCAATGAAGTGTTTTAGTAGAGCTAATTCCAATTGTAAATCATCTAGAACAGAATATGCCAAAATTGTTAGAATGGCTGAAATATCGGGAAAAAATTAAGAACAAGAAAAGGTGATTTCCTCTAAGAATTCAGATTTTTGAACATTCTTCTTTAAATTTTGAGGAGTTTTTCTTCAAATGAAAACTGGAACTCTCACATAATCACACCACTTTGGGATTAAGAGCTTTCAAAAACATGACCAAAGTAAAATTATAAGAGGTAAGATATTGTATATCCTTTATAGCCAGGTAAACACATACCTAAGACTTTGTCAGATGGGGAGCTGCCTCAGACTAACTCTGGCTGTCTCTACTGCACCAGTGAGGGAGTGGAGACAAGAAGTTTTGTGTGGTGGCTGGTCTGGAAAGGGAAACAATCTGTCCAAGCTCATATGAAGCTGAGACACAGGATTTATTAGCTGAGGTGTAGCAGATGGTGGGACTCCATCTGCAAAAGTGCTGTATTATGGGATCTTCCTAATCTGTTATCAAGACAGCTCTATGTACCACATTATGGTCATGTATACATGTTCTGTATTACTCAAATATTGATTCTTCCCCAACACTGGACACCTTTCCCAACAATGGACACTTTTAAGATTCAGCTGAACAGAGTGCAGAGCCATGTTGTCTTGACTAACTATTGCCAAGATTGGACCAGTTTATCCTTAAGATCCCTTCCAACCTGGTACTTAATGAGTCTGTGACAGTTAAATATCAGATGTAGTGCCTGAAATGTTTCCAGGGTTTAATTGTGAAATGTTTTGTCTTTGAATAATTTTTCTGTTTCATCTAGCAGAGAGGGCTTCCTGCAAAACAACAACAGCAGAGGGAGAGAGCAGTTTCAAGTCTGAGGATCACCATAAAAGGAAGACATGAAAATGAGAATGGAAGGAGGATAAGTGAGGAAGGTACTCTAAATACAGAAATGGAGATAAAGGTACTGAGACCTGAGTGCCAATATAGATTTAAAAGTCCAGAACCAAGAAGGGGGGAAATTTAAAAAGTATCTATTTGATTATGTCAACAACTACTGAAAACAAAAATCAATTAATCTATATAACAAAAGCTGTGACACAAATCAGAAATGCTGAACTAACTATAACAGCAATATAAATGATCATCAAGAGTCTTACTATTAAATACAGTAGTTAACATTGCTGCTATTTATTGTCCTTACTGTATTACAACTATACCAAAGAATTTAATATTTATATGTGAAGATAAGAGACATTCAGTCAACAGATGGGAAGGGCACAAGCAAACAGTAAATGCTGATCAGTATGGCAGGCACCACTCAAGACATGGACTACTTCACCTTTGTGACTAATATTTTCTAGGTATCACAGAGGAATGTTTTGCAGGTGACTAATCAGTGAATTTTGCAGGTATTTATGGGTGAGTTACAGGGCAAGAGAGAACAGGATTCTTGACTGTGCTAGATGGACAGGTTCTGTGAGGGGATGGATGCATGTAGAGTAGGAAGGGGAGACCTATGCACTGCGCAGCTTGAGAGAAGAATGGCAGACAGGTTTTCACTGGCACTTTTGAAGACTTACAACCCCCAGCCAATGCAGCCAATGCATCTCAAATGTACAATAGCACCAGGAGAACTTCTCAGTTTAGCCCATGTGATTAATGCTCAGCCTGAACGCCCCTGTTAACCGCATTGACAGCTCCTTGCCGATAAACAGCACTTACATCATCACATCACCAGTAATTTCGCAATCACAGAGGGTTATCTCTGTGAACATCACTTTATTTTTTCATTACACTGCTGTTCCCTGCCCCTCCCCATGAGCTGTACTTGCAGGAGAGTTGCTGTGTCCTTGTGGGAGTGTAGGGAGGCAGAGTTTTAATAAGAATCACTGGGGCAGATAGAAATGAATCCCCCATTCAGGGGGATTGCAATTGCTTCCAATAGCAACATAAATACATCATGAAAACTTTTGTGTGGGGACTATCTAAAGGCTTGGGCTAAAACCAAGAGAAGAGGTTGACTTAACTGAGAAGTATCCTTAGAGGCAAAAGGTGTTTTCTTTTTCCTTATACTCCCCTGCTGGTTTGTAGCCCTTTTGCATATTTCCTTATTCTTTCAAGCTAAGTATTTTCCCTCTTGATGTTCCTTCCAGAATTTTGTCTCCCCAAGAAGCCACTAAATCTTCCCATTCCCTCCAGCAAGGTACCAACCTGAAGTTTCTTACTGCCACCTCTGCTGACTGTGTCCCCTCCCTGTCCCTCTGTGCCGTGTGCTCTGGGAGGTGTCTGGCTCTGGGAGGTGTCTGGCTCTGGGAGGTGTCTGGCTGTTAGCCTCTCACCATAACCTGCTTTCCCATGGGCTTTCACCCTGCAGGGCAGCTTGGGAGCCTGTGAGCACCAGCTAGTGATATTTGGACAGGCTGGGAAGATGTCGAGTGTGAAGAATGTTAAGTGCAGTGCAAGACTGTATGCACAGTAGGGATGCACAGCCCTCAAAAAAGAAGTCTCTCAACAGATTTTTGTAAATTTATTTTCAACATTTAAAATAAAATCATAGTGGAAAGGGTCTAAATAGTTGACAATGAAGATAATATAACTGTCCTTATTGTTTGATTAGAAAGCAATTGAACTTCTAATGAAATTAGAAAATACTTTCAGCTGAAAGCTCACTTTATCTGTGATTTTAGTAGGGACACATTGTACACTTCAGTTTTTTTCCATTCGTTTGCTCCCAGATAAGCAGTATGCTATTACTCTCTAGTGGTGCTGTCTTCAGGGACTATTTCTGTCCGGCACTTGGGAGAATGCATTATGAGATGTCAGCATGTGTGAGCAGAGATAGTATGGCTTGTCATGTACCGATAGGCCATATTCTGCTATAAAATGATGGCTTTGTCTTTTATCACTGTCACAGTCTTACTTAACAAGCTGTGACTCTGTGGTTCATCACAAAGAAAACTGTCATCCCTTGATACGTGCCTTGAATATCCTTTCATCTTCCATGCAGGTAGGATCTGCTTGTGACATCAAGCAGAACAGTAACTCCAGATGGACTCTGGTAGTGCAGCAGTATATTAACAAAGGGGTTCACTGGCACAAGTCCAGGTTTTGCACCTTAGATTAGATTATAGGGATAAGGAAAACATATGCAAGCTTTTAAACAAAGAAAGACATGGTAATATGTCATAAATATAATTAGAAAAGGAAATGTTAGTAATCCATCGTGTTTAAGTGATAATTTATTTATCATGGTGTTATTCCAAGTAACAGATAAATCAATTAGAGTTCCTTTAGAAAGCAAATAAATAGTGTTGGTTCAATGGGGTGATGACAGATGAAGTGTTTTGAGGTACCCATAAGTTCTGTAGATAGATTTCTCCACATAATTATGTTTAGGATGAAATTTGGAGAATCATTGGCCTTCACTAAAGACTCTGATGCTGCTAGCAATTTATCTGGCTCTTAGTACTTCTATTCATAATGTCACTGAACAAAGAAACAGTGTCCGTTGCTAGGATCAGAGACAGACACCTAAGGAGAAAGGCCTTCAGCATTTCCAGAGGGCACATATATTAAATACTTATACAGGGTGTTTAGTGAGTGCTTTCTACCAGACCCTGCAGGTCAGAATTTTTCTGGCAGAGGAAAATGGGTGTACTCTGCTCACTTCAGCATTTTGTACGGCCATGGGACATATTATACTGCCAGCGTTGTGATTCTGCAGATCAGATTAAACTACTTTGTGGACATTAAAGTATGAATATTTCATGTGAGCTTTTACAGGGCTGAATTTAAACTAAGATGCTGAAGTACTTCTCTGTATCCCTCTTTCCTGGGATTTTGTATTTTAAAACCAGACCTGCCTCACACAAAGTCGTTCTTCCATGTCACTGCTTTTTAATTGTGTAAGAAGGAAGGTCAGGTATATTAACCGTTATGAGGCACAAGCTTCCAATCCCAGTGCAGCAAAAGGAAGAAGAAGGAGATATCCGTCAATCAACAAAGGTGTCTTCTGAGGGTGTAAAATTACAGGGAGTGGAAACAGAGTAGTTTCTCCATTGATGGAAAATTGCAGCATTCACATATAATAGTGCTGCAAGGATTTGAGGGATGCCAAGGAAACCTGTGTGGATGTGTTACCAGTAAAAGTGCCTGCCTGCCTGGTGCTTAAAAATAGAAAAGAGGGTGTTGAGTACATAGAAATTGATGTTGAAGAATTCCTGACCTCTTTATTTTGAAAAAGCGTCATCTCACTCTGCCTGACTCTGGGTGTTCTCACCTCTATCAGTACTCAAAGATTTGAAACAAATTATAACTCCCTGGAAATGAGGTTACAGATAATCTCTACTTGGATAGTGTTTCTCCATTGATTCTGGATGCAAGCCTTCTGTTAGTGGTAACTTTTAGCTATGCTGAAAATTGGTACCACTTAAACACAAACATATAGACCATGCAGATAATTTGGACTTCTTACCTGTGAGGAATAGACATTGAATCACTGGTCTTGTTTCACCTTAAAATGTATGCCTAGGTGAGTGTGAATGAGAAGCACATTCATCTTTCCTGTTGTTGGTACTTTGCCAGAGGGATAGCCAGTTCCAAGAATCCCATTAAAATTGCTTTCTGCTCAATTTAAACCCCACAATAGATTCTGGACCACTTCTCTGCATCTCCCTGTCTCAAAAGCCTGTGTTGTGCATGTGCACTAACAGACTGAGACTAAACCCAAAATCATCCCAGGCAAAACACATATATGCTAAGATTAGGCAGCATTAAGAATAAGTTTTTTCACTTGCCTCTTGGTAAGGTTAATTTATCATGGCAGTTCCATCCTCTTGGGCCTTTCTGCTTGCTAATGGCTCAAGTTCTTGGACTTACCTCTGATAAAAAATAGATTTGGTTTTCATTCTGAATGAGAACCTACATTCTGAATTGTTGGATCTTATTTCCAAATAATGGGATGGCACTGCCAGAAGATGTTCCTCGAGCTTTATTGCAGCATCAGCCTCAGTACAGGGTGAGAAACAAATGATGGCAACACCTCACATCTTGCCAATGGCAGCCAGAATTCTGTGTGTTACAAGGTCTTTTAAAAGTTTTCTAACCAACAGCAAATTGTTAAGAGCTTACAGGCATCTGCATAAACCAATCATTAAAACTACATGTATACCTTATATCTAACAATAGGTGCTTGTTTCATACTTCTTGCTACTCAGGAACTCTTTATACTCTTCTATAAACAAAGCACAGAGCCTCATTATTAAACTTTTCTATTATCTTGCTTAACGTATTTTTCTACTTGCTAAGGCCTAACTCTACACAGCACAAAAACACACTCTTATTGTTCCATGTCCTCATTTTTGTATCTTTTAACTCTAGGCCTACATCCACACTGCTTTGAGAGTTTCCCACATTACAGTAATGAAAGTATATGGCAATGCAATTGTCATTGCAATGACCAAAAGCTGAAAATTTTTGTGTCTTCCCATTGAAGGGCTCAAGTAATGCCCACTGAAGATTATTTTTTCATCTTCTATGGTTTTACCACTGTGAAAGTTGAGCACTTTATGCTGTGAGTGAGTTGTGTAGCCAAAACTTTCTGATATAAAAATCTGCTACTATGTGCTGGTTATATATGTCTAGTACAGAGTTAATTTTCTTTGCAGTATTTAGCATGGGGCTATGCTTTGGATTTTTCTGGAAACAGTGTTGGTAATTCTGGACTATTTTTGTCATTGCTGAGCAGTGCTCACACACAGTCAAGGTCTTTCCTGCACCTCACACAGCCCTGCCAGTGAGGAGAATGGGGGAGCACAAGGAGCTGGGAGGGGACACAGCCAGGACAGCCACCCCCACAGGGATATCCCACACCATATGGTGTCATGTTCAGCATACAGACCTGGGGGAAGAAGGGGGAAGGGGGGATGGATGTTTGGAGTGACAGTGTTTGTCTTCCCAAGTCACTGTTACACGTGGTGGAGGCCTGGCTGTCCTGGAGATGGCTGAACACCTTCCCATGGCCTGCCCATGGGAACTGCTGGATGAATGTCTTGCTTGGTGTTGTGTGCACAGCTTTTCCTTTACCTACTGAACTGCCTTTACCTCAACCCAGGAGTTTTCTCCCTTTTACCCCTCTGCTTGTCTCCCCATTCCTGGTTCAGTGGGAATGAGTGAGTTCCTGCGTGCAGCTTAATTACCAGCCAGAGTTAAACCATGACAGACCGCATAAAGTTGGGCCACGAGTGAATTTTGCAACACTAAAGTTAGATCATGGAGTCATTAAGGTTGGAAAAGTCCTTTAAGATCATTAAGTCCAACCATCAAAGTTGACTATTCATCTTCCCTGTCCACTGTGGAGAAAGAAGTGGGATCCACAGAATCTTGCATAGCAAGGAGGACTCCACTTGAGGTAGTTCATGGAAAGGAAAGACTTAAGTCTTTCCAGAAGATTACTGGGATTACTGATGCTATCTTATCCCCAAGTTTTCTCCTGGAAGGAGACATGCAACCTTTTTCCTAAGCAGCAGCAAAGCTTTTCAAAACCAGCTGGTGGTACTGCAGCCCATTTCTTAGTAACTCACTGAGATTCTAATCATTGGGGCACTTGCCATGCCTGCTAATTGCTGTGTTTCCTTTTTCCACCTCAGAGTAGATTGCATTTCTGTGTGCACAAGTAGATAATGGACAAAATGTTAGTGCTGTTGCAATAAATTTTGTGTGTGTGCATTCATACTTATTTATTTTATCTGATTCAATATTGTGCACACTTTGTATCATTCACTGGATATTTTCTGAGTAAAATATTGTGTGCAATGTATCAGGTATCATTTTTTCTTCTCTGCTTTTTATGTGCTACAGTAAGTCAGTGCACATAATGTCTTTAAACTATGATAATTCGGGCAGAAGAATGTTGATTTCAACCTATCATAAATTATGACTCTGACATGATGAAGGTATGTCTTCATATTTTAAGAATACTTCCTGAAAGTGATGGTCTATGATGTCATTTGCCATACCTTCCGTTGTTTTTTGATTTGATCTAGAGGTCTTCTTTATTCTGTAAGTATGAACTAAAATTATAAACTGCTTTGTTTCTAGAAAACAAACCATTATACCTCTACATGCCAATTTTTTATCTCAACACATTATGTAATAGCTCAAATGAGAGCACAAACCAACACAAAAACAGCTGGTGGGAAACTTTATTCAGCATTAGGCACTTTCAAGCCTAAACCACTGTTCAGTGTAATGTGCATTGCTTAATGCATCGCATGTCTTTATTAATTTAAGCTGATTGTACAAAAAGGTCTTTGTAGGGACACCAGTGCACAGCTTCTGTTATGGAGTCATGCTGAAGCTAGATGTCTATCTACACTTGCTACATAATGTAGCCAAGGTTATTTTTACTTTCCATTTTGTTTTTAAAAAGTAATGCTAAAAACACAGAGGTGGAAAAATTGCAAAACTGGTTTATATTCACAGAATGTCTGTGCAAGTAAAAGCATAGGAGAACAGTATTATTCTCTTAGTTAGCATTCTGAATATAGATACTAGCATCAGCTTTTGAGTGTTTGGACTTTTGGAGTTTGAATGGACAAGCCTCAAGAGTTTTGGAGTTGCAAATAGATGTTTTTCTCTACAGTGCCCTTTTTGAGACCATTTATGTCTCTGTTTATACTACCTTTATAATCCTTTTGCAATTTAAGGGTTACTGAATAGGGAATTGCTAACAATATTGGCAAAGAAACCTTTAAATATTGTTTAAATTATCAAGAAAACACCTAGATGTTGATTCTTAATAATGTTAGTTTCATGTTGCATTTAATAGAATTCCAGGATAACTAGAACTAAACATAAATGTGTAACCTATGGTTTAGAAAGGAAAATATGTATTTCATTCAAAAGGTAAAACCTTGAATGAAATGACATGTAACAAATGTAATTATAAGTATTGGTTAAGTATATGAAAGGATATGTATTTATTTGAGATGAGAAAAGTAATGTCAGGAACATAAAATCATCTGAGTCCCTTACTTTCTCAAAATGCCTGCAGGACAACTATTGATGTATTATAAATTACATCAGTAACCATGACTTCCATAAGAAATTCCATCTCCATTTAGCTATTACAGCATCCTCCACTCTTTGATGTGGCCATAGATTCAGTTGGCTCCCAGCAACAGGTCCTGTACAAGGATCATGGGACAGATCTGCAGAGATATTGCAGTTATAATCATTGGTTGACTGGTTGCTACAAGTTTTTGTTGGGCAGGAGTCTTGCAGAACTGTACCCCATGGTATACTTGGTGTGTTTTGAAGGCTCATCCTACTTTTTAGCTGAATTTCTAGCTACTCTTCATATGCTGGAAAGGCATGAGAGAGTGCACTAGGCACCTCTTCTCTGCACTTGATGTGTTTTCTCAGACTCAAATGTTCCTGAGAGACCATCTTTTTCTAAGTTTATTCATTCCCCAGGGTAATAAAAACCCCATGACTCAGCTGGGGTTTGCAGACACAAGTACACAAGTAAATAAAACCTGTCATATACAAATGCTGAACACAAAATAACCATGTTCGCAGGATACTGATCCATTTAGTTGAGTGAATATTAATGATTAAAATTCATTTATAATTTATCTGTTTACTGCCATTTTGTTTTTATATAACTATTATATAAATATCTATTCAAATATTGTTCTTTTTAAATAGAAGACAGTTTGGGGTCAGTACAAACAAAATAAAACTGTGTTGCAAATTCCTTTAAACCAACAGGTAAAGGTAAGCACTAAAGTTCTTGCTTCCAAAAATAACTTTTTGCTATAGCATAGCAGTGAAAATTCATTTCAAGTAAAGGTAAGGAGTAAAATTCTGGCTTCCAAAAATAACTTTTTGTTACAGCTCAAGAGTGGAAAACCAATACAAAGTGCTGACAGACCAATCCTCTTCTGGTTGCTCTATGCTTTAGCAAGCTGCCCATTATCTGAATAATAGATAAGACTGCTGCTTCCAGACTGGGAGCAGCTCCTGCAGAGCAATCTCTGAGCCACATTCCCCTACTTATCCCAGCACAGGGAGACCTACCAGCAGTGGGGCAAAGCACAGACCTGGCTTGAGAGGACCAGGGTTACTCGCCAGACTCCAAGCTCTGGGAAGCCCATGCTGCCAGGCCTGCCCATCTCTGCATTCACTGTCAGCTTTTCCTGCATTCATTTCCTCTCCTCATCCCTGACCATGGAGAACTGAGGAACTTATTTGGTACCGATTGGACTGATTGATTTGGTTTCCAGAAAATTATTCCATGGCACTTGTGAAAGCTGGGAAAAACTTACTGCTTTTATAAAATATGTGGGAGAGATTAACCAGGTTAACCTGCTTTGCACATAATGAGGACAAAATAATTTCCAAGTCATGACTTTGGTGTGTTTTTGGTCATCCATTCAGTGATATTGGTTTATTTATTTGTTCTCTACTTTCTATAATCATAAGGAGTTTATTGCACTTAAGAAAATAACTTCATTCAACCCCCAAACCTGCATTTTATTACTAAGATCATAGAAATAATTTTTAGCATTTTCCATTCCTGTACATGAAACTCCTGGTTGTAAAGCCTACATGAACTGTGCCTTTCCCCCCTGTTCTTCGCATGATTTTCAAACGAGCTTAGCTGCCCTGGAAAATAGGTCAAGGCTGTACTCAGTGCTTTGCCTCTGCTCAGGTGTTTGTCTTTGTAGGGTGAAGAAAAGCTGATCTGCAGAGCCAGCCTGGTTTAAACAGGAGGTGAAGAACATGGGCCTTATTATCTGTAACCCCAGAGTTAAAGTATTTCTGTGTGTGTGTATTGGGCAGAGGCAAGGCAACCTCCAGAGAAAGCATGGGCAAAGATTTCTGTTTTGTTGTGTAAGTAATCAGAAAATTGGTCAACCACCCTGCATAGCTAGACTTCCTGGTATCTATAGATATTTTCCTGTGAGTCTTTAATGTACAAATTCACTTTTTGGCAACTGATTTCTTAATGAAGTTCCTATTGAATATCTTGAGAAATTAAAATTTCTTTTCCCATTTTTCCTTCCCATTCCTTGTTTAAGCTGCAGATCATAGAAGATTTTTATAGGATTTTTTACTTTGGTTGGTTTGAAATGCTTTAATATTTCTATTTCTAAGTGATGATACTATATTTCCTTTCAAGACATTCTAATATACTCAAAGTTTCTGTAAAAGAAAGTGAAGAAATCTCTTGAAATAAAAATAAAATAAATGTTTCATTTTCAAAACAACGAATCCATCTCTCTCCTTTTGGAGAGATGGAATTTTTATTTTTCCTTTTATGATTGCAATTTTGTTGTTCTGCTGTAAGGAAAGGCTGAAGTGGTGCTGGAGAGCCCCTGCTATATGGCCAAGGGCAGCCTGGGGCTGAGGGCTCCCTTTGCAGGCAGTACATGGGAAAGATGAAGCCAAAGTCCCAGGTGTGGTGGAGAGGAAGCCACCTGGAGCCATGGGAAGATTTGCTGAGATCCCAACAGTCACTGGAGCTGGGCAAAACATGGTTGAGAGGCCAGGACAGCATGTGAGGGAGTGTGTTTGTTGTTAGTCGTTGCTCTATAGTTTCTTTTCCTAATGATGAAGTAATTATTAGAGCTCTTACTCTGAAGAACCTGATTTATTGGTTTTAAGCTTCTTGATCTTATTGGGGAGCTCCTTATAAAGTAGGTCAAGACAGAGACTTTGCAATACCACTGATAAATTTGTGATCCTCTCATCTGTCTGTAGAAATTGTATAGGAATAAGTTTGGTTTTTTATGTCTTTTTAGATGTAAATATATCTTTCTTTTTAAAAACAGGGAAAATTTCAAAATCCTGTCTTACTGGGGATATTTTACAGGTAAAAAAATTCTGATGAATACCACAAAATGTCATGGGCCTGACAGACCTGCATGAGGTAAGAATCAAGGATTAAATCCATGCTTGAGGCAAACTATTTTGATTTCTGTCTCACATCATGATGACTTTGTGGCTTGAACAAAAGAAAAACAGTGTGTGTGTCTTGTTACTATAATCAAATTAATCATAAATCCTCTGTATGATATGTTGAAAGTTTTTCCAGGTTTTTTGCAGTTTCTGCAACTGTAGAGAATGCATAAGGAATACTTCAAACACTGAGTGCAAATTTGTTGATGCTATTTTAACTTCAGATCGTTGTTTTAGAATAAGAAGAAAATTGGCTCAGGGAAGTAAAAAATAGGAAAGAAAGTAAGAGAAAAACAAAAATCACAGATGGATGATACTATAAATGGATGAAACTGTAAGTAATGAAGAACACAATTGCTAGCTATTTACAGACTTAGTTAAAATCAATAGAGGACAATGACACTTCAATACAGACAAATATAGAACAAGGATGGCTTTTCGGAGATATGCACTTGGCAGTGATTGTTGGGGGTGGGGGATAAAAGGTATAAGTATGCTGGGACAGATACAGAACTGGTGTAGGTGGGCAAGGTACAGCTTTTCCTGGTTATTCATCTTCCTTGCAGTAAACGCACTTCAAAAACAACATGTTCAGACTCAGCTACATCCTAAAAGCCACCATGCATCTATTAAATGAAGGAAGAATTACAAAATAACACTGTGTGGAAAAACAGCAGTTGAACTTATTTAAATTAAGACCCTTATTTCTGCTTGGACTTTTTGATGGAGGCAATTTTCCCTGGAATGTGAACTGTTGTTTACACTTGTCTAAACCTGGCCTGATCTCAGCCTTAGATTGTAGGTCTCTGGCTTTGGTGGAGGAAAAGAGAGGTTGAACATCTGTTTTACTGATCTTGTTATGGATTTTGGCAATAGGAATTATCTTGATGCTGCAGGCTTTCAGGGATGCATTGTGGAGGCAATAATAAAGTGTCCCATATAATACTTCTCCCACCTGACAGCCCAAAAGCTCTAGCTTGCCTCAGAAAGTCATGACGTGCTGGGGTAACAGGAGTTTTAATGTCTTTTCAGTTTCCCATCTTGCTGTGTTCCTGCTATAAAAACATGCCAAAAATCTTCATTTGTCCTTCTCTTTACTCTGGTACCCTGCAATAAGGGCTGATAAATGCTGCTGGTTTCATGGAACAGTGTTTTATACTCAGTCTACACAAGTGAGAATGATCACACAAGATCACGGTTACTGGAGAGAAGGTCAATATCTGAAAGGATTATAAAAGGAAAAACTAAAAGAGCAACAAGTAATGCATTTAGGAGACAGAAACAATAAATTATGAGTGCACACTCTGTCTAGAATAAGTTTCTGCTGTTGCAGCAGCTGAGCTCAGCAGGATGGAAGCTGCTTTTTATCTCCAAGTCCAAATTCACAGAGCAGGGAGACTGCTTTCCCCTTTCTTCCCATCAACACACTGCAGCAGGACACAGATAGTCCCTGCAATTTTCTGGGCTGCATTTTTAGGAGATGACCAAGTGATTAATTTAAAACATAGATTTTTATCCTATGTTTGCATTTATGGATGGGAATACCAGTGATTGTCTTGTTTCTATTTCATCTGCCATCGTGATTTAGTGGAGCTCTGGCAATAAACAGTGTTTTGGGGTTTTTGTCCTGTTATCTCTACTTTGCAGTCAGGCCTAGCTATTTCATGACTGGAGTTAGTGGGTTTGGGGAAAAGGAGTCCATGAGCTATGCAGAGCTCTGTTCCCTTGAACTCTGCTTCTTGAAGGAAAGAGTGCTCAGCCATTCACTGGAGATTTATTATTATTATTATTATTACTCTCAGAAGCCTTCAAATATTAAGAATTTGACTTTGCAGTAGACTCGGGCTATTCATTACCAGTAACTGAATAGCACTGTGGAGTCCAATTCCTAAAGCATTACTGAACATCTTAACTGCCACTGAAATCTCGTCCTGCAAAACGAAACAATTTCTAACATTGCCTGGTGGATTTGAAAGGCGAATGTATACAGGAAATATTAGTTTAAACTTATCACAAGTATATGTCAGACTTCATTCTTATAAGAGATCAGCAAATCTGTCCACATGGGTCAGTTGTATCTTTATAATACCAAGGTCAAAGGACTGAGCATTATAAGTCCCCATGGTATAAACTTGAGTACATACCAAAATGTATCAAGGGCATCTGACAAGTGAATATCTCTACAGAAAGCCCATGTTTGTACAGATAAAAGTATCTCTCCAGGAGAGCACCTGGAAAGGAACTCAGGGATCAGTTAGATCACATTTACTCCCTTGAGAAGTCTAAACAACTGTAGAAGGAATTTGGATTCACTGATCTGTCCTTGAGGTTTCTCTGGTGATTTCTCCCAAAGCACTGGTGTTATCTGTCCCCTATGCCAGAAATAATGTACCAGGATGTAAGAGAGCTTGTCTCATGACAATCATCAAACTCTTTTAGAGAAGAGGGGGACAAACCCTATTGTAACTGGCAGTCCATGGAAGCAGTAAGGGATGACTTAGAAGAAGCAAGCAAAAGTGCCACAAGACCCAGAGGCTGTCCATCTGGGACTAGTAGATTAAAAAAAAAAAATCAAATCAGACTTGGTTGAGGGTAATCAACAAACAGTAAAAAGAAAACTTATTTCAGCTGACTGAAATTTCTGCCAGTCTTCAGTGTCCATTAGCTGTATAAATAGTGCTCAGACTGATAGGAGCCATCACAAATATTCTGTCCCACTGGGAGGTTTAATAAATATTGGAAGTAGTATTGGAATAAGTATTTAGTAGCTCCTAAAAATGGCTATAATGTTTATTGATTTAAGGCTTTGAGATTCTACTGAGCAATAATCTGAGGCTTTCATAATGTAAATTATATGGCTGTCTATATATAGTTTTAAAACACAAAGTCACTGCTGTAAATCTAGAGGCATTATTTTTACGTATATCCTTGTGGTAGATTTTAACACCTGTACTTAGGATTGTTTAGGTTTTGTGTATTCTTTTGTGGGATAAAACTACTGTTCACTTTTGACTTTATTTTCTTTCAAGTTTGTCTATAACCCACCACTTGCATATAAAAATATGAATGAGTCCCAGGCTTAAAATTTAAGATTATCTTTGTAACACGATGTTTAACCACAAGAAGTGATAGTACTGGGCTTTGTGGAAATTTTTTGTTTGTTTTTGAGAAAAAGTGTAGAAAAATGATTTTTGTCTCATCTAGTCTCTTCTGTCAGGGACTATGTTCCCTGTAGAAAGCCAGGAGAAACTCCCAAATTTTGTAGCCCAACTGGCATTTGGATAGTATGTGAGTAACATTCAGCCCACAGTGGAACTGAAAGAAATTATAAACGTTGATTACGTGAATAAAGTACTTGTACTGTAAAACTGTTCTAAAACCAGCACTCACTCACTTAGACTCTGTGTCATAAAGAGGAGCACAAGAATTAAGGTTGCATTGGTAACTTCAGGTTTGCCAATCCTTCCTTTGGGGCACTGCACTGAGGTCTCAGTATACCTCAGCCGCATTATTCTTTATTCTGTGTTTGAATAAATGAATGTATAGCTATAAATTCATCTGTAATTCATATGGAAATCTACAGCAAGGTTAATATAGTGTATAATTATTATTACAATGAATTTGTTGGGGTTTTTTCAGTATGTAAAAGGCTGTCAGTTGAAAAATGAAGTAGTTACAGTTCCCATCGCTGCCAGGGAAAGCTCAGCTCCAGTGTGAACAAATGAGCTATACTATTGTGTCATGAGATGTGGCCACACATGCTGGGTAGCTGATGAGAGGACTGGTGGAGAGCTCAGCTCTCTACTCTCATGTCTCAGCAAATCTGCACAAGGCAATCTTAGGCCTTTCGTGTCATTCATGTGACCTGCTTTTATCTTCAGCTACACCCAGTGGCCCTTGCTAAAATCCATTATAGCACTGCAGATCTGTCTGAGCACAGATCCATGGGCTAAGAGACCTAATTAGACACCTAAGGTTGCATTCTCTTTGTTACTCCACAAGAATTATTCTGATGGGAAATATATTTAGCCACAAAATAGGAATAACATCAGTTTTTTTTAGAATAAAATAATGGTAATTCTAAAAGGGGGTGAAAATATATGTTACAGTAAGTTGTACAAAATACCCTAACCTACCATAATGGGAGAAATTCCTCAGAGCTACATCTGTGTTTTTGTGGCAGTTCTGATCCAGGAGATAAGAATGATCTGTCTTCACCAGAACTTTTACAGCTCTTTCAAATGCTTTTCTGTCTTACTGGTGTTGTGAGGCAACAAACAACAACCTCTGCTCAATTACAAACCTCCTGCAAACTTGTTGCAATGTACTAACCTTTTGGAGTTTTGGAGTTTTCTCTCTCTTTTCCTCATAAGAGTTTAACTGTGTTACAGAGCCCTTGTGCACACATGGCCCTTTGCCACAACCAGGAGCAGGGATGTGGATGTCCCTCACCCCCAAGAAAAGTCCAAATGGCAGCTCAGGCTGACTGCAAAGGGAGGACATAGAGGAGAATGTTGCAGTTAATAACACAAAGGTTATTTTTCCCCCTCTCATAAATATAACAGCTAAATGCTGTGAATGGCTCACAGTGATGCTTGAGTTGATTAAATTTGAATTAGAAATCGTTTTACTACTTCTAGACCTACTTCAGTCTGCTTCATTTTCTCAAATGTGTGACTTGCAAAAATGTTTGTGAAGCTTCATTACATATCTCTTCTCAGGACACACACCCTTTCAAACAGAGAATCCTGGTCCTAATATTAATTAAAGACAATAAAGCGCTTGCCATTATACTGAACTAGTTAGTGTTTAGGCAAAATTAAATTAGTTTTGCTTTCTGAGTTGATAAAGCCTTTAAACGCTTTGTCTTTCTAAATGCTTAAACAACATGGTAAACTTGTTTAATCTTAACACTGCAAAGATCACACAGAATATCTTGACAAATGGAACAGTAAGTAGCAGAAATACTGCTGTAATAATCAGTAGCTAATTGAAGTGTGTGTCTGATTATAGAACAATTGAATAATTGCACCTCTTAGCTTTACCAAGAAGTTGCCATCTGGGGTAGGAGCAGTGATGTGCTGGCAGATGGTCTTCACATGAAGAAACAACCTGCTTTTCATCAATATCATGACTGCACTGCTAATTAGAGAAGAGTGAAGAAGGCATAAGTCAAGGAGGAATTTCCAAATCTAGACAAAGTTTAAGAGATCCATTAAGATAATTTCAGGGTCAGGGTTTGAAATCATATTTGTTAATGTTAAAAATGTAAGTACTTTTTAATGACTTCATAGTCTGAAAAGGACATAGGCCTTTAAAACAAGATACAAATGGAGTTTAGGTGCCTAATTAAAAATTATGAGAACTCTTGACTCATATTGTCTTCTGCATGCCGGAATCTCTCTAAATTAATGATTTTCATATTCCCATCCCACCCTCACATAACTCAAAATCTAGAAATGCTGTCTGGAAAGAAACTGGGTGCCTCTCTGCTAGACAAATGCTAATACTCCCAAAAAACTACTAGTAAAGATGATATCTGCAGACAACTGGGCCTATTGATGGCAAAATTCAACCCCGACTCAACTGCCTTTTTGCCTCAAAAGGGAGGAGAGGAAAAAAGTAACCCACCAAAAACCCCAAATCCAGGCAACCCAGTGAAAAATCACAATGGGAGAAATAAGGGATGGATTTGCTTAGTAAATAGTCATATATGAATAGTTCTGCAAATTTCCTCCTGAGTGAAGATATTTTGGTGGATTGTCTTCTGAGTGGCTTGTCAATCTAATTGACTCCTCTTTCCACCAGAAGCTTTCTCCAAACAGAAAATAGAAGACTTGGTCCATTTATTTGCTACCTCCAGAAATTTGGAGCACAAGGGCAAACGACTGCTTCTACACCTGAATGGTTTGTGCTGCATGGTGTGCATTCACTGTCCTTGTGTAATACACTGTTCTGAGTTGCCCTTCTAATGCAAGTGGTTGTCTCTAAAATCTTGAACATAAATACATTATTCTCTCAATTAACTCTTGAAGGCAAGAAGTTGAAAACAAATATTTCAATACCTGATGAGCATGTTTCTCTTAATAGTTTGGTTGGTTGGTTGACTTTTTGTTTGGTCATTGTTTTTTATTTTAACTTTATTATGTGGCATTCAAACCCTTCAAGATTTTAGAGAAAATCATGGAGAATTAGGTATCTTTCCAAGTCAAGTCCTCAAACACATTGTCCTTAAAATCTCAAAGGTGCAGACAAGAATATTCATTTAAGTTCTGAAAGATATTGGATTTTT
This sequence comes from Trochalopteron elliotii, assembly GCA_024734555.1. Lineage (NCBI taxonomy): Eukaryota > Metazoa > Chordata > Aves > Passeriformes > Leiothrichidae > Trochalopteron > Trochalopteron elliotii. The sequence goes on from JANPWX010000011.1 coordinate 8,851,359, forward strand.
CAAAGTGGAGATTTGTGGTCCAGATAAGACACACATAAGAGAAGAATATCAGCTTATCTTTTTACAGATCTTTAGGGGAAGAAAAAAATTAAATAGCACTTTACCTCTCCAAAACTGGACTGGCGGTTACCTGATCATTTCCTTCTGACAAATTTCACTGGTTTTATAATGTAACTTTGTGTCAGTTGCACTCAAGGAGTTAACTCAAAGAAGCTCTTGGTTTTCTTGTGACATTTGGAAGCAGTCTCTACCTTCAAAAAATAAGGGTTCATATTCCTTATGAATCTTTAATTTGTCTATGAGCTATAAATTCCTTGCTAATTTCAACACTTATCCATTATTTGATTCTGAAACCTGGATTCTGAATCCATAGACTGTGGATTCCTTTGGAAATTAACTCCGTGTATTCCCTTTAGTTATTGATAAATGATGTAATGTTTGAAATGTGATAGATACCAATTTTCTGCAACATTAACAGCAGTGCTGATATTTAACATGAGAAAACTAAACCTTGGTGCTGTATTCTGTTATTTAATGCAAATGCTGATCCTATTTTATGTAAGTGTACTTTTCCTAAATGGAATTGTAGTGGTCAAACCTCATAAGCTCCGGAACACATTTACTGAGTCTCACCCTTACCCTCCTGCCCATGGGACAGAAAGCCAAAGGAAGAAGTCAAGGATAAAATACCACATGTGGAATGTGATGTCAGCTAAGAAATGAGAAGCAAAATTCTGACGAAAACTCAGGGTTTTCTCTTTATTCACTTTTGGTTATACAGAAGCTAGTAGAATATAAATCCCTGTCTATTCATACTGACTTGCAGAATTGCTGCAGTATGGATGATCTGTACAAAGCCTCTAAGTAACCTCTGATTTGTTTAAATGTGTTGGTCTTGTTCATTCACTTTGATACAGCAGTCTGAGAGTTTAATGTATGATGGACTATGGATAACATTAGTACTCTTAAGGAAAAAAGAGTGTGTGTTTTCATTTTTTATCAGAAAATAGATAGAGAAGGGAAAACAATAAAATACAAATTTAAAATTTCTCAATTGTATTGCCATAGCTCAGTATTGGAGCAGCTTTCAAAGTGGACATGCTTTTAACTCATTGTCAAAGCAAATATTGACATTATTTATCAGTGGTATTTACTCAGCTGCTGTATAACTAGGGTCTATATAGCCTAGGACATGAATTATCTCTTTCATCTCCATGTTCTTGAACAAACCTCAAAGGAGGTTGCACAGGAAAGTAATCTCAGATATGTTCCATCCTTTTATTCTGAAAAGTGAGTGGTGTTAATATAATGGGTTGGGAAGGATTCTTGAATCAACAACATGGATGGAAAGTTTTGCCAGATTGATTTGGTATATTTTTTTTGTTTCTGATGTTTCAACTGAGGTTTCAAGGATGTTGTGGAGGAAAATACCTTTCTTGCAGAAAGATGAATGTTATGGGCTTTGTTTTACTCCTTTTGTAAGAGAGAAAAAAATCTATTCTTAAGTGGGTGCATTTAACAGCATACATACATGTTCACTCACAAGTTTTAATCAAAGAACAGTCACAAGAATGCAAAACTGATCTCTGGAAGCATCCTGTGCTGTTTTGATCTGGCCTCTAATTGTATAGGTATCTGACTTCAGTCAGGCCACAGGCAGGATGATTCCTGTGAAGGCAGCTGCTAAATGGTATTTTTTTTTCCTCCCACACTGTCCACCCTGTGTTGGCATTTTTTGTGAACTCAAACCCTGTTCTGATGACTGGGTTATTCGGTACATTTTAAATACTAGCTCCAAATCAGAGCTGATTCCTCACTTAAACTTAAATTTGCCTGAGGAGCCTCCTGCAGCCCCTGGAACTCTGGTCCTTTCTCTGGTACCATTTTTTTTGCCCCAGTAACTTTCAGTTCTTTTGCACATGAGTGTCTTATCTGATATATCTCTTCTCATGCCTCCTGCTTTTTGCATTCTTGGTCTTTTCCTCCTCTTTTCCCAGGGCTAGCCCCAGTCTGTGTGCTGCACATCAATCTCAATTTTCTTTTTAATGGATTCTAATCCCATTTCTCTGTAGTCTTATCTTCTTTCCCCTTTCTCATCTTTTCTGTATCTGATTATAGCAATGGCTCACTGAGATCCATGGAGACACAGGGCATGTGCTCTTAAATTCCTACATCTGGCCTGTAGTGTTGGAGGAGACATCCTCCATGGGCAGCTTCTACCAAATTGGAAGAAATCTCTACTAAAGAGGAGCAGAATTTATCAAACCTTTTCTTAGGAAATTTCAAGTCACTCTTCAAAATCTTGGAGACACCAGAACATTTCTTAGACAAGTACATCAAGTAGAGGGATGGTGAGTTAATTTTTTAAACACGGACAGAAAAGTTTACCTTGCTTTTTGAGGCAGGGAAATCATTACTGTATTTCTGCAGAGTACTTTGGATGGAAAATTCCAGTTCAGTCTACAGAAAATCTTCCAGAGTTATAAGCAACTGAAACATTAAAGACAGGATCTTAAAATAGGAACTGTTAAGCAATCTTACTAATAGCTGGTATTATCAGCCCCACCTATATAAAATATAAGTATTGCTGTTCTAATAGCCTAAATGCACTAAATACCACTAATATAATCTTAGTAATTGCTACCAGAAAGATGTGGCTGTTTCCTTGACTTTATTGATCTGCCAAAATTATAAAGTGGCAGTACTTTATGTAAGCTTTATTTAAAAGCATAAAAGGAGAGTGATGACAGAATAGTTTTATATACTAATGTGGTAAATATAGCTAGAACTTTGTTCAGCATGCCAAGGACAGAACAAGCCCCTGAAAATGCTATTTTCTAGAATTAAAGAAAAGTTTGAGGGTTTGGATGGGATTTTTTTCTGGTTTTAGATGGTGACCCTTAAAGAAGAAATCTATATTTTAGGCCCAGAAACATGAATAAAGTAGCTTACTGTCTGATCCACAGTGAGTTTTGAACATATTCACATTAGTCTATGGTGCAGGAAAAGCAAGCCAAGAAATAAGACTTCATTTTATTTTTTGAGGGGTACAAGCAGGCATTTGAACATTTTCTAATTTTAATAACTTGCTATCCTTAGTAGTTCTCTTTTTCCAACATTTGGTTAGCAACAAGACTCAGACCACAGCGTTAAAACTCAGACATAAGGCTACAAGAGAAATGTATTTGTGCGCGGTAGATCAACCAATTCTGTTGATCTTCTTGTATCAATTGATTTCTTTGTAATAAAATTATAAAGCTTGAGAAAGTTGTATTTCCGTACTGTCTCTCCAAGTTCATCTTTATTCCCCTCCCCCATTTTGCACAGAAGGTTTTTAGCTGCTGCTATTATACAAATGTTGAAAAAAAAATTGGGTCACTGTATAGCTGGAGTTCAACACTTCGCGCTGTTTATTTGTTGATTTGTTTTTGTAGAGGGTCATGTTCACAGCATAGCTCTTGTTTCATAGTAGTTGTATTTTTGCTTTCCTTCGTATTTTGAATGATGTGTATTCTCTAAGCTTTGCTATCTAAATAAGAGTTTAGACTATGTAAAAGGAGAATTTGAGTGATGAGAAATCTTGGTATGGGACAAAAATTGCATGGAGATATTGGGAAGGCCACTAAAAATGTCAATACGTTATGCAACACCTTTGCCATCAGTATGCTGGTGTATAGTGTATGCTTATGCTTATTCTCATTCTTCTGCAGTGAAAAATGTGGCTTGGGGATTTGTAAGCTATTGTAGAGCTGAAGAAAAATAAATGTGTTGAAGAGTGCAGTGCACACCTAATTTAATTGGGTGTAGGGGACAGTGAAGCTCCATTTGCACTTGCATCCGTCATTGACAGTGGTGGTTGAGCTACCAGGCACAGACCTGAGCTATGTCCTTTTCTATTCACAGCAGAAACATGTCAAGAAGTTTTTCAGATACTAAAAGATGAGAGTTAGACTCCTAGCCCATGCATAACAAGCCTATAATGAGAGTATTAATGACAATGATTAGCAGCAAGGCACTGTTGCCTTTTCCCCCACTCCAGTTATCTGTGCAGCTCCTGTTGACTCCAATAAACCTTCCTTAGTGTTCCTGTTAGCACAACATTAATGAAGAATTTGAGTTTCAGAACAAAATCTATATAATTGCTTGCTATTTAATTTTGGGATTATTGTGTAAAATCAGCTCCTGTTAGTGTCCTAATCAGTTGTCTTGTGGATCACTGCTCAAAATGGCACATGCAGATTCAACAGAAACAGGTTTTTCGGGCAATTAGAGTTGTGGGATAAGAGGAAAGATCCTTTTATGGATTTATTCCCAGTTAAAAACTAGAAAATAGAGGTTGGGAATAAATGGTTAGGTTTTTTCTAAAAGAGCGATCAGATACATGATCCCATTGAAAATTGTGTTGTGTGTTCAGTGTTTTCATACAGTCCATTTATAATATGAAAAGAAACAGCAGAAGTCTAATAGGAAACTCTAATTCTCAAGTATTGCAGAAAACTCTCATAATTGATGATAAGCTGGGACAAGAGATCAATTTTGGTAAATGCAAAGTAAGACAATTGGAAAATAACATTAATGAATGTATATAAATGATTCAGTCTAATCTGACGTTGCAGGAAATATTTTAGTGTTAATGTGGCTACTTCTCAAAAAAAATTAGGTCGTTGTTCACAGATGTTCACATTGTTCAGCAGAAAAAAAAACCCAAAATAATTGAATGCTAAGAATTATTAGAAAAGATATTCAAAACAAAATATAGACAGACCATTATGCAACAGAATAACTCTATGGTGCTCCCACATCTTGATAACTACAAACAATTCTGATTTGCTTATCTGAAAAGGCTAAACAGAGCTGAATTAAAACAAACAAACAAACAAACAATGTTGATAAAAGATGTGGAATGAAGCCTGTGTAAGGAAATAAGCACAACCATAACTTATTTCAAAGGAATAACATTTGAAAAAAGATAATCAAAAGAGGAGAGTGCTGTATTAAATTGTGAATGTTCTAGAGAAGATGGGGCATTGGGGATGAGGAAGGAAATGTTCACTTTTTTTTTGACAGAAAAAGAATAAAAGTATCCAGCAACAATTTTAAAACTAATTAAATACTTGTCATGCAACACAGAATGAAATTGGAATATCCTTTCATGGGAAGCAGTGATAGCCAAGAGCGTTAGTGGGTTGACAAAGAATTTGGACAAATTCATAGAGGATACATGTATTAGTGGCTGCTAAAATTATGGTTTAGTTGTGATCCTTGCATTCCATGTACTGAAGCACTAATTGACTGTTTTCACACTCCTTGAGCATCTGCTCCTAGCCAGTAGGAGCAATTAAATTCTGAGCTAGATGGACTTTGTCTGACATAGCTTGATCATGGTCATGAAGCTTATGGTCTTCCTCTGGGGATGGCAAATCTTGAGGGACAGAGCTCTTTGATGAGGACAGTTTGTAAAGACTTTGTGCATCACTTTAATTTCACTGTCCTTTGATAATTGGAGAGATAAAACATTATGCAAATCATTAGCTAATAAATAATTACTGACTATAATGAGAGAGTGAGAAATGAACCTATTTTGATGTTTCTGCTGCAGTTGATCTGTTTGATCAGTTTTTTATTCTAACAAATGCAGATACACACTGTCCTGCACTTTGAAAATTTATTCTTATAAAGTACTGTGTCTTCATGGGAAGCATTCACTCTTTTAGGTGCAACTCCTGTCTTTTTTGACAGTCAAGAATCCTCAGGAAGCTGTTTTGCAGTAGCACTCTGCTATCTCTGTATTCTCATTTCCATATGAGGAGAAATAGATATTTACTTTTTTTGTGTTCATGTGCTGTAATGACAAACTGAGTACTTTCCCTCAAAATCACCCACTGTGTAATAGGTATTTGAAACTCCACCTAGACATTGAAAAGGTGCTGGAAAGATTTCAGCAGCTGTAAATTTTGAGAGAAAGGAGCAGAAAAGTTTGCACTAAGGCATCCCTTGTGGTTTTCAGGAAAAATATTTTCAGGGTTTATATTTCTATAATTTGGGATGTCTGGAACATCTTTCAGCACATATAGAGATGGTATTACTGTAAATGTTACTGGTATATTGGGCTTTTTGGCCCTCCTAGCAGCATTCTCCAGTTGGAATTAATTTATTTATTGTATGATCTTCCTCTCTTTGCTTGTAAATTTAACCCAGATGGACAAAGTAATCTGTGCCAAATTAGACACTGAATTTGAACCTAGTAACTTAAATACTTTTAAAAGCCACTGGTGTAAGCATTTCTGTAACAAAGTGTTATTCAGGACACGTTTTTGGAAAAACCTTCATTAGGCTAGTAGGAAGAGATGTAAGGAAGGATTTAAACACCTAAGTTACATGGTGCAGCAAACTTCACAAAGTATGCGGGGGAACCAAAATACGACAGTACAGTCTAGCCCAGGCAGAACTCCCCTCCTAAGCTTGGTTTAGGAGAGAGCAGTGCCCTCTGTGTGAGCTGCTGCCATACTGCTGCTGCCAGGTTACATTATCTCAAGCACAGACCACAACAGCTGCCTTGCATCCAGCACAGCAGTCAGCAAGAACGGGGGATTTCAGATAACCTGCCTGTGAGAGGTTGTAACACATACCTAGAAATGAAGCCTGAAAATCTTCAACATGGGAGACAGGGAATACTTAGTGCTAGCCAGTATAAAGATTTGGGCATCCTGGCAATCCTGCACTGCTCTTCAGGGGAGGGTTACCTTGCCCAGGGTCAGTGTGAAGGATCCTACAAGTATGAAATGTATCTACATTTCTGGAAAGAGCTCCTTGCAACTTCTCCCAGGATACAGAGTGGAAGTAGGGGCAGCAGCAGCTTCTGTCAGTTGTTAAAGACCCCAAATTGGGATGAACAACCCTAGTCCATGCAGGACTATGTGGCCAAACTGAGCATGGCGTTAAGGCTTGGGAGCAGTGCCTATGGTGCCAGAAGTTAAGTCAAGCTTGTCTGGATGCTTAATCAAGTCTAAAAGGCTTAACTGGAAAGCATAAAGGCAGCAAATCTGATGCATCTGAATGTCAAATGCAGCAGCCATAGGAACCCACCTTGGGTTTGCAGATAAATATACTCTATGCAGCAGCTCATAAGGTAAGGACTGAAGTTTTCATGGATACAGGAAATTCTTTGCTGGATCTTTCTAAAACACTCTTCGTATGAAGAAGTGCCAATAACCTCAAGTATAACATTAGAAGACCTTATTTTCTAGGCATTTAGAAAATTAATTCTTTATCTGGGAAGCTTAAAATGTGGTTAATTTAGTAGAAGAGAATCCCCTGGGTTATCCATATTAAATGCATTAACCCCCTTAATCAAGATCTCTGTCTAAACTATTAAATGTAACAACACTTCCATCTGTGAAGTACAGGACTGTGGCTCATATTGAAAAATACTCCTCATATTTGCATCGCCCTTTTAACTGCACGATCTTAATGCACTTTTACAAACTGCACTTATGCTTTAGAAGGCTACAGAAAAACTCCAGAGAATAATACAACAGCTGCTTTGTATAATCCCTATGGGCTGGAGATTACTTCATTTTAGTTCAGGTTTCTGCAGCTATTTGTCTATGACTTGAAGGTTGAGACCATGGTGCCTCACTGTTAGCATAAGCTGCTGCTGTTGCATCTGCTGAATCTGCAATTCAAGAGCTCAGGACAAGATTCAGAGACATTCAGGTCTGCGTAACTTGAGGATTGGGCAAGGTTTAAGCTCCTAAATTACGGAGAGCTCTGTAACTGAACCCCAAGCATAGCTTTCCACTGACACTAGAGGTTGCATGTACATGCATACTGACTTAGAAAGGAGAGTGAGAGCATCTAAGCCCTATTGCAAGTAGGGATGAAACAGATACTTCTAAGTTCCAGAAGCATCAACCAAATTCCCTGTTTATACCTGTGCCTTAGCAAAAAGCATGGGAGAGTGGAAGAGAATTTGCCTCTACCTTTGTCAGAGCCCAGCTTTGTCTGTGCTGAGAAAACAGAAAGCCTGCTTTAATTTGCCCTGAACTCTGGGCAATAAAAATGGAGGATTTTGCATGTGGAAAAACAGTTGAAGTGCAGAAAGGAAGAGAGAGTGAGAGAGAGAAAATAAACAAACACATTGACCTTCTACCCTATTGCTTGAAGTATTTCACAGGCACAGAACACCCTCTTCCAAAGTCATCTTCTGGTTTTTAGTTGATGGTTTAGTGCAAAATACATGTAAAATTTAATATTTCCTGAGGATCGTGATTGTTTCTTGAATCAGACAGAAGCACTTATCAATGCAGAGTGCAGCCAGTCTCAGTGGCAGAAAAAAGACAACAGGAAACTGCTGCCTTGGAACCAAAATCTCTAGGATTTGTTGCAATGGAAACTGAACATAAAGAAAATCCATGTAATTTATGTATTTCAGGCTCAAAGTTAGTTAATGGAAGACCTCTGAAGAAAGAGGAAAGGTAAATTGTGCTCTGTAAATTACAAGAGAGCTGTAGACTTCCACAAAAGTTGGTAGGAGAAATTTTTGGTGTCTTAACAATGCTGGGTGCACATTTTGAAGTGTTAAAGAATTTGGAAAAAACTGCAAAAAATGAGCATGTATTAAGTGAATTTACAGCTATGCTGTATGTATCTTCAGATGTGTTTTAAAAGGATTTGGAGCAGACAGAGAAATACAGCCCTACTCCAAATCCATGCAGGCTGGAAAGATATCCATTGTTCCTGTGTATTGTAACCATTGTTTTGCACCAAGTCATCTGATAGAATCTCTCCAAATCAGTGAGGTGATTTCCAAGCTGAGCTGTGGCAGCTCTATTTTGAGGGGTCACATTACCATGGGAATGTCTCTTGTGCCATATCTCATGCAGTTGCATGGTTTTGTTTGTTTTGTCCTTGAAAGATGTGTACCAGTAATTTTGTACTTCTGTCCTTGTTTATGTGGAAATGCACTCAGCTCTAAGGACTCCCTGGGTGAGATTGCCAAGGCTTTTCATTCGATACTGGATTGACACATTTGTATGTTTTTTTCATCAGTGCAACAAATTCTGAGTGCTGAAGAATACTTTAGTAATGATCCTAGGGCTCTCCTGTACCAACACACAAACAGTCACTATCACTGTGATCCGAATACTATTGGAAAATAGCTTTGAGTGTCTAAGCTTGACTTGCAGTTGGCAAAAGGAAACATAATTACAACTCTTGCTCTACATAGTCTGTGTCTCCGAACAATTAACTTCTTTAGAATATTTGACTGTCAATTCCCTGATGCTCCAGCATTTGTTGGTGCATCTCTTAGTTGATTTCAGGACTACTGTTCCCACTTGTAGGTCTATTATTTATATGTATTTTGATAAATCAAAATAAAATTAATTGTGCTCATTTTAAGACCAAGTGGGAGACATTTGCATTCATTCTTAGGTGGTAGATTCATGCATTCAGGAAAAAATTGACTTCCTGTGAAATCAAAAGCATTGTCGGTAAGGACGTAATAAGCATGTAAAAGTGAAAATAACCAGCTGGTAATTTACTTCAGTGAATCTGTAGAAATAGGGTGGAACAAGATCTAACTTTAGAGATGAGAATAGGGAAGTCTTGAATTAGTTTTCTCTCAAGGCAATGTACAGACCTTGAACTGCTGCCTGCAGTAAGTTAAGGCTTCCATCAATACACAGACCTGCCTACTGCCTTTTGTGATGAAATTCTGCCTTACGTGTATTTCTACTCCTATCAGGTTTGTGTAAAGAATAAATAACTTTCTGTGAAAAGTGTGACTGATTCTGGCCTAAAGTATGACACTTCTGACTCCTGTTTTGCACACAACAAATAGCATAAATTATGTTCAATATATACTTGTGATTATTTTAAATTATTCCTGCTAAGAACTGCAGATCCCATAACAAATGAAGTTATGGAAAGAGTGGGCTATCATGCAATGTGTTTTAAATTTATAGCATGGCAGGTCTGTTCAGTAAGGTACAGATTATGAATTATAAATTAATAATGGGATTATAACATTGAGTTAAAGGGTTCTTTTTCTAATTGCCTGCAACTTGTCATCCAAAAAGTCTATGATAGCTCATCTAAGTGTCACTGCAACCTTTCTGCTACTCAGCAAAGAAAAAAACCTGACCCTCCCCCTTCATTTTAATGTGTTATGACTTAAGTCTTCCTGTCTCTTTTCCACTGACTGAAGGACAAAAAAATTCTTGAGATTTATAGACTTGGTTTTACCTCTGGTATGAAAATAGCTCTTGAAGATACTGTACCTGAAAATAGGCTGAAATAGACTGTCCCTATTGTTTAGTTCAACTCCTCAACCAAGGCAAAGGGAAATGAGATCTGCATTGTGTTCCCAGTTCTTCTGCTGACTCTATTTCTGTCTCTTATTCTGTCTCTATGCATCTACAAAATGGCACACTACAAGCTGAAAGAAACAGAGCAATTTTAATCCTGGTTTTGAGAAACATTGATATTCAGTACTTCTGTTTAGTTCATCGTGTCGGGTGACCATCTCTGGGGAAAAAGGAGGAAAAAAAAGAGGAGGAGTAGAGATGGAAAAAGGATGGTGGTAGTCCTATCTCCAGGGATGTATTTTGGAGTTCTCAAAGAATACCAAAGGGTGAAGATAAACAGCTTATAGAAATCATTTGTTAAAATAAACTTGCCGATACAGCAGAAATACCAAAGAGAGGATGAGAAGGCAAAGTTGAGTGTCAGGAATAATTTTTGTCACTGTATGTCATGGTCTTAGATGTTAGACACGGGCCAATTGCTAACCTCCTGGTTGGTAGTGGAAGAACCCAAATATTTTCCCAAGGTTTTTCTTAGGAAAAAGACTGCTTGATAGTTACCGGGTTCAAAAGGTGGGATTCTTTTTTGAGAAGGGTTAAGGTCAGAGTTCTGGGAAGGTTTTTTTTTTTGACCATTGGTTTAGCTGGAATTTTTTGTGTCATTTTAAATGATCTGTATATTTTCCCTAGACCTTTGGAGAAGCACATTTTAAAATCTAAAGAAATAAATAGAATAAATAATAGAATAGATGTTAAATTCTTCAACTGGAGGCTTTTTTAGAGAAACCATTTAACTTATTTTGGTCTGGAAACAGCAATTAAAGTAGGTAATATTGTTGTAATATTACTTTTGTGTTTGGTTGGGTATTTTTAAGACACTAATTCTCTTGGTGTCTGTTATGGCTGTCCTGTGCCTATGCAGTTTGTGACTGAAATTTTTGGGCTGTCAGTTGATTTCTTATAGACATTCCTATTGTTACACCACTCCTGGCTATTTACCAAGAGCTATTTGTCCACTTTGAAACATGCCATTTTGTTCCCATTGATCCACTCCTTTGTGTTTCAGTGTGACCCCTGTGTCACCTCTGTGATGTGGGTGCATCCATCAGTTTTGTGTCATGTGGAACTCATGACGCTGCTTCCTCATAGATAAGATTTTCCATGCTAGACTCCTGAATATGACATCTAGGTATTCAGACACTGAAGCCATGTTCACAGCATCAGGACTCAAACAGAACAAAGTAAACCTGGTTTTGACGGCAGTTACAAAGATGAATTTGTATGAATTTGTGTCTTTGATGTATTTTCCCTGCAACTTATCAAAGTCTTTCAGGTGCTGTTAGTAGTACTTTTTTTCCAGTTAAACACACATTTTTATCTGATATGAGTTCTACCCAAATAACTTGTGACTGTGTTTTTGCTATGCTTCAGAACTGCTGCTGCAAATGCAGGCAGACCTCACGCTGAGAGTCACAAACCAAGATTTTAACCAGAACTCTGAATAAGAACATCCTTAATTGTGTGTCTAAGGTACCTTTACTTCGGATGCCATGACACTGTGAGCCTGTCCCTGGGAAATTCATTTGGGTGAACAGTTTTAAAGGCTGCGTGTGAGGACTTTGGGACAGATCTGAATTGTTTGTGGCTGAGATGGGGCAGTTAAGTGCTCCTTATTGCTGTCCAGGCTGCACGAAGCTATCTTTAAACTTGTAACTGGTGAAGGAGAGGTGCAAACCCTGCATAATCTTTTCCTGAATAAGCTGGCTCAGGAAGCTTTTCGTGGGCTATTGTGGGTTTTGCTTTTGTGTGCGTGTGTTTGGTGTCTTTTTTCAAAGACTAATGCATCTTTGTCTAAATCGGTCACATTAACAGAGATTTCAAGGGCAAATAACTCTATGTGCTTTTCTTCTGTTTCTCTCTTCACCTTTGACAAGCCAGAGTAATGTTTGTCACCTCAGTAATCCTTTTTTCGCTTCTCTAAAAATTACCCTGTTTTCTAGAGAATCAGCAAAGACAAGTATGACAACATTTGAGAGAGGTAAAAGGTGGAAAGTAGTATATCATCAGTCAACTAAGTAAAATCCACAAAAAAATCACGAATGTGCCTATTAAAAAAATATGCTGAAAAAATGCCAAATTTTAAAAAATGGGGCTGGAGTTTGTTTGTTTTGATTTTTTTTGTTGTTGTTGTTGTTTTATTTGGTTGGTTAGGGTTTTTTTTGTTTGTTTTTGCTTTTTTTACACCTGTAACTTACTGGCACAGCTGATGTCATTTAGGCTCTGATTCAGCAAAGCACTTANTGCTGCTTGAGAAATTGTGGCAGAATTTGCACAGGTGATTTTTTTGGTGGGGCAAGAGCTTGGTTTTTGTGTTTTTTTTTTTTTCCCTGGTTTTTGGTTTTTTTGGGTTTGTTTGTTTGTTTCGGTTTTTGGGAGGAGGCTTTTGTTTCATTTTTTTAAATACAACTAAATTTGTTGCTAATAAATCAACAAGGGAAAATATTTCTTTGATGTGTGTCTGAGTGTGTAGATGGTGAAGCATGCTGTGAGCTAATAGCCAAGCTGACTCTTCTATTGTGAATTTAAACAGGCTATTTGGCCCAATGGGATTACCAGAGTCTTGAAACGTCACCAAAGTTCAGTGGAAGAATTCAGTCCAATCCCCATCTGCCCATTTACTAGGGCAGACCTAAGTAGCCAGATAAGGAGGGCTACTGTGTGTATTTATGTAGCTTTGGAATTATAAATATTGTTGGGGGAGTCATTCCTAATCAGTGATGTTGTCCGTTAGACCACCCTGCTGAGATAGACAGAGTCCTCCTACCAGCCTAAAGAGAAAACCAGAGGCAGAAAAGCAAGACCCTCTTTTGTGTCACCCAGAGAGAGAGAGAGAGCAGGTGTGCCCATCACGGCTGGCCCTGACCCTGCTGGCCCTCCCTCTGTGTCCCTCACATAGAGCTGTGTGAGAGCTGCTCTCACTGGCCCTGCTGCTGGTCAGAGGTGACAGGGACAGTGGGAGGTGTTGGAAGCTGTCACAAGTCCCTGCCAGGTGTGTGAGCTCAGAGGAAATGTGGCCCAGGAAAGAGCCCTACAGTGCTGCTGGCTGCTCCCAGGGTGAGGGCCAGAGTCTGGACTGTTCTTTGCTTCTTCTGTCAATCTACAGCTCTTTTAACACCCTGCCTGTGCTCAATAGAGGGAGGGGAAGAGTTATGAGGGTGTCACAGCCGCCAGCTTTTCTGTTAGTGCAGCAAGGACATCTTCATCTCACTGTGACCAGGATGGGCACAGAGCTGCAGTCATTTTTTCTCAGTGAAAAACTCCTGGCTTGGTCTTGCAGGGTATACTATGCTCACCTGTGGAGTGTTGGGGGCACTGGAGTGGAGCTTGATTTTTCCTTGAGGAAATTTATAAGGGAGTAAAGCTGAAAATGTGGGATTCATTGAATTGGTAGAATGGCAGAAAAATCCCGAACTCTGTGGTTTTTTTTTTTTTTTTTTTTTTTTTTTTTTTTTTTTTAAGGGTGTTTGCTTGTTTTTGAAGTATAGAACACCTTGGGAGAAAGAAATAACTAACTTCAAAGGTTTTAAGGAAATCTGGGGCTTGGCTGCCTACTTTACAAGCCTCCAGGACTGAGCTATGTCCTGCTTTGCTCAACTGGACTGGAATTTGTGGGAAGCTGTGGGCAACTTCATGAAACTGGGGGTATTTTTCAGCAGTGATTTAAGACAGATAACTAAATCTCAGTGACATTGAAAGAATGACTCTATCAGTGTATTCAGACAATCATGCAGGGCCATCTGTGCTGGGCTTTACATCCTTAGGCAATGTGAGCATGATGGGGGAGCACAGGGATTGGGCACAGGGTGTCTGTGCCCTCGTGCAGCTATGGTCTCTTTCTTTTTATGCTCTCTTCAACCTAAAGTTACCAGGTTCTTGTATCACTTCCACCAAGATGGTGAACAAGCAACTCTGCAAGTTATTTTACTTCATTCCACCAGAAAACATTTTGTTTAATGAAGGGTGCTGTGCTCAGCTTCTGCAGACACTGCTGGTTTGCTAAATGGGCACTGGCTTGTGTTTTTTCATTTCTTCCCTGGTACTTATGGCTCTGCGTAGGTAAACATTACTGAGGGCTTGCTATAGATATAAGCTTCTTCAAACAAGGATGGTGGCTCTTGATCATATTTTCAAAGCTGTTAAACACATTATATTTTAGATATTGAGTGACGTGAAAATAAAGGAGTGGCATGTTAGCAAGTGTGTGTGAAGCATCATTCTTCTGATTTCATCAGTCCAGTTTATAATGTTACTGTTTGGGGTTTTTTTTTATAATTGGTGCAAAGCTTGAGTCTTTATCTTGATGGGTGTTTGCTGTGGTGTGTGAGAGTTTTGGATTTTCCCTTTCTGTCAGATACTGTTGCCTTGCTGCTGCAATAGATCAGAATGAGAGGACAGGCAGCTGGTGCCCTTCCCTGACTGCTCTGGCTGACATTCCTAAAAGTTGAATTAGGGACAGTGTTATTTACTCTATCTTTTGCTGCACTGAGAGAATAAATTCCAGAGTCTCTACCATGTGTGTTGTCTTCACACACTGGAAAAATAGGCTGTGTCCTTCTGAGACAGATTCTTTACCATTGATGGGAAATTAATGATAGCAAGTAAACTATAACTTGTTAGGATTAACTAAAGTGATCAAAGCCTGAATGTTGTTTGGTCCCATATTTCTAGACTGCTGTGAGCCTCTGGATAAGCAAGTAATTTCTTTTTACTTCAAGAGATCATCTTACAAGGGGAAAAAGGTATCATATTCCACTGCAAAGTACTCTGCCACCTACTGATAAAAACTACTATTTAAGAATCCATTTTTTTTGCTTACACTTCTGTATTTGTAGAACCAATTAAGCTCTGTAATTTGAGGAGAAAATGAAAAACAAGCTCTATCCTTGTACACCATTATTTCCCCAGCAATTTAGAATCAAAATCTTTTAATGTCAAAAGGTAAATCCAGTCCTTGCTGTGTGTTAGCCCTGACATGCAAACTTCCCACTTAGTCAAATGAAGTTTTGTGTAACTGCTGAGCATGACAAGATCTGATGTTTTTTAAAATGCTCATATGAGAGCTGAGGCTGCTGCAGTGCCCATCAGCGGGAGCAGAATCACATCTACTAACAAGGCAAAAATAAACCTCAGTTTAATGAGTTGCAAAAAGGCCTGGTCTCTTCGCCCTCTGAAGTAGTCTATTTTAGAATGGCTGTTGGCATTGTCAGGAGGGTACAGCGCAGGAGACTTATATGGTTAAATTTTATAGTAGTCTAATAATGAAAAAAGCATGTGTAAGGCCTCTTGGCAAACAGTCCATAGTCATGGCAGTATTCCTACAAATAAAGCTGCAAAAGTGGAGAGAGAGAGAGATATAATTAATGGAGACCTGCTTTTTTTGCCAGGAGAGATTATTCTTATGCAGGGAGCAAAGGGTATGTGCCTGAGAAAAATGTAGAGAAAGTAGACTTGTTTGTGGTGCCCTAAAATTCGGTTTAATGAAAATGAGAAAATAATGGGAGGAAAGTCACTTGTGTAGTCTCTGGCTAGCTGCCCAAATATGAGTGGAGATGCACTGGCCCTGAGCTGTGCTTCCAGCACAACTCACAGAAAGCTTGTTGTTCTTGCACACATTTGCTCTATTTTCAGACACATGCTGTTTGAAACCGCATCTTCTCTTTTGCTCTTTGCTCCTTTCTTGTTCTCAGCTGGTAGTGAATTTCTACCTCAGAATGTTATTTCTTGAAATGTTTTCTCTTTGCAGAGCTGTATCTGTTGTTTTCCTTTCTCCCTGGGGGGACAGTAGGAGTCTGATGAAGCTTGAAGGTACCTGGAGTTATCTCTGATTTCCTGCTCCTCAGGCAAACCTTGGCAGGGCTTGCCTGAGCTGCAGAGATCCAGCTCTCAGCTGTGTCTCAAACAACCAAATCATGCCAAGCCTCATTTTATTTATCCATAGCTTGAAAATATCTGATTCCTTGATCTTGTGTATTAAACTCAGGTTGTCTGTGTGACCTCCCCTTCCATTTTTTCCCTTTTTCATTTTTCCCTCCTGGACAGTTGCACAAAGGGGAAGGTATAGTATAAATAGATATTATTGTAGATTATTGTCTGACCCCTCTTCACCCCCTATGTGTAGCCATTATCCAAGAGTTTGCTCAGTGAAAATGTTCTTATTTTTCAATGGATATAGCTTTCTGGAAAGCTATTTCAGGTGATTCTTAGCTTTTCCTCTTTCAGAATTTGATCTACCTTGTCTTTTCCAAAGAATATGACTGCTGTCGAGAATCAAATGTTATTAATAAGCAGATTTCAGGGTATTAATGTTGGAAATAGTGCAAATCTGTTTGGCTTTCCCTGCTCCATGGTTAAATGTACTTTAATATCAAGGTTTTCAAGAGATTTATTACTGAGACTTCAAATTCACTTTATATCTCCTTTGCATGTATTGTTCTAGACAAACATTATTCATCTTTTGCTTTAGCAATTGAGAAATACCTCCTAATGTTATTACCTGAATAATGGTACTTCATTAATGGTTATTGGTTCAAGGAGAAATAGCTGTGAAAGTATTATGAACTTATTACATTGATAAATGTAATAAGTAAAATTTTGCCTGGCATTTCACTTGCTGGGCTTCAATTCAAATTTATCTTTTTTTTTTTAATGTTCATAAAGAAAAAAAGGAAAATTTTGATAATAATAATAATAAAAAAATAAATTAAGCTGATGGAAACTATAGGAAAGAATTGTGTCAAAACTATCCTGTTAGACATCTTTTTATTTGGGTGAGGTGAACTGTGCTGTTGCTGAAGGAGTGATCTCTTCAAATGGCAGAGCCACAGAAGACACATCTATGATAGCTCATACTTCTTGCTCCATCCCCACATGAAACTTCCACGACAGGTAAAGTGTCAAATATGAGCTAAAGTGGTCTTAAATATACATATATAACTATTTTGTACCATAACATCTGGGATGTGGAAGACCTATTCAGTCACGTCAGCTACCCAATTGCCATCACAGGGTTGTTTCCTTGAGATTTGGTCTCAGAAAGTTATCTGGCCCTGTTTCCTGGGGAATGTGGTTTCACTCCTAGCTACTGAGGCAGCATCATGTCTGTGAATCACTTCACAAATGAAACTCTCCTTCATTTCTCAGTAAGAGATTTGTGTTAGTTCTTTGAAGGACCCAATAGACAGTGCCCTGGGTCCAGTCTGATCCCAGAACAGGTCTTCTAGGAGTCGAGATCAGAAGGCTAATGGAAGGATATTCAAGGATTGTGTAACTTGAGAGCTGAGAAAGCCTTTATTTAAGGCAATTTACGTGATTTATATTAAGAACACAACTTGACCCAAAAGTGATTTTATCAAGATATCTGGGACTTTGACTTTAAAAAGAGTTACAGCAGACTTCAGCTTAACCGTGGAGCCATTCTCACTTTATTCTATTTCTGTACACGCTAACAGAGATGTGGAAAGGTTGTTTGGTATTGCCACTGTTTTGTTTAGGTTTTTTCCATGGTTTTCTGCATTGTGCCATATCGACCTGCTGTTCAAAATTGTCAACTTAAGTTTTGGTCTGATATAGTTATGCCAAGGTGCAATCTGCACAAGACCAAATTTTCTTTTCATGTCCTCTATCTGGGTCATTACACTTGTTGTAAATGTTCCTAGGAGGGCTTACAGTTTACCATACTTTGTCTTTTTGTTTATATAGCCAAAGCTATTGAAAACTAATATATGGTTTAGAGAGGACTGGGTTACATGCCTGTGAGAAGACATTCAGTCTGAATATCACTTAACCATAAAATTGAATTATAATAGTTCCCTAACCTAAAAGTAAAACAAAATTTCCAAATATTTGCAGTCTGTATGAGCACTAAGGTAACAAAGAACATAAATGCTTCAATGAATAGATGTAAATTGAATGGTAACATTTACTTCAACCTTGTTTTATATTTGTTTAATTAAAAGTCCAAAGGAACCTCAAAGTCTATGAGGCAGTAAGTGGCCCTCTTGCTGATTCTATTGTCAGAATCTCCGGGATCTTTTCAGGCTGCCTGCTGAACAATCTGATGTAGAGATTAAAGTGCTCTATCCCAAGGGCTTCTTTTTTGGTTTTGTTTTTGATGGTTCTGCATCTTTACTTCACTGTGGTAATGGCTCTGTGTTTTGTCATATTAATGAAGTATTACTGAACTGAGTGCTGCACTTAATGGTATTCTCAGCAGAGGTTCTGTGAGAAATGTCTTAGGTGAGTTACATGAATTCCAATTAATTTGCTTTCTGCTTGTGCACACACCAATGAAAAAAATAGGAGCCTATTTCTCATGCTTTGATATTTGATAGTCATTGTACTGGACACTTCAGAGAGCTGATTTAATAAGCCATGTTAAGCAGTCGCATCATAGCATATGAGTCATTTGAATTCCTACTATACATAAGCTTGCTATCTTAGGGAAATGCTAGACATATGTTTGGCAAACGTCATTAATTTTTTGAAATATTTGAATGACAAAGTGAATAATGAATTGTCTCTTTCTGAGTTAGCGTTTACTGTTCTTTGGTATGATCCCCCAGTCTGGCTGGCTTGTGTATTTTGTGGGATGTCTTTGTTCTTGGTCATATGCTAACATTGTCATAGCTACTACTATTATTATTTCAACTGCAGGCCACAGCTGAGATCATCAGCGTACTTGGTGCTCTACTCATGACAGCAAATGTCAGTAAGTCTTTAGTTCATTGAAGGCAGAAGTTATACTCGAAAAGATGAGAGGAAATAGTGGATGTTTCACTGGTAGAGCTGAAACTGAAGCAAAGAGCATAAAATGATACAGCAGAAAGGCTGTATTTTCTGCGTCCTCTCAAGGAGGAGGAGCCTTCCTATTAATATTTTATTTATCAGGTATTTTGAACGGATGATATAGATCCTGAGTCTTTGCATTCTCAAGGATTTGTAAAGGAGACTTTTCACAAATAGAAAACCAAAACGCAACAACCAAATACTGGTGGGACACATCTTTGTGGCTCAGTGTTCCTTGGTTTTAGTCAAAACTATGAAGTGAAGAGCAAGATCAAAGTGTAAAAAGAAAAAAAGAGAAATACATCAAACATCATCTCGGTTTTGAATTTGGCTGTTTACAGGAAGAAGTTAAAATTCAGTTCGAGATCCAAGATGTTCCTACATTAAGTGCTGCACAGAAAAAAGATGCTGGTTTGAAACAAGGTCTAATTTAACCTTAACATCTTTACTGATACCTGTTTTTTAAGTACAGTTCTATGACTTGTTATACATTTTCCTCTGGCACCTTTTTATGATTGCTTTGTTTTTGTGTGTGTGCGTTCCTGCTGTGTGGAGTTTTCAAGCAAGCAGTCAAACAAAATAATTTGTAACTGTGAAATATAAAAGATGCCACAATAGTTTACTCAGGACCTAAGGCAGGCAGTGATAGATATTTGGAAAAGAACATATGAGGGTAAAAAATTCTGAAATCCCAACTGCAAAACTCAAAACTCAAAGGTACTTCCATATGATGAAGGAAGATGCAAAAAGTAAATAAATTAATGAGGCCAAGCAGAAAGCATAAATTCTGCAAATGAAGCAGGATACTAAGTGCAAGTCAGCTGAACCAGAACTATGGTGGAATCAGTGAATGTCAGGAGAGAGAAGACACATTTTCTTAAGTACCAGGTACTTGAAAGAGTGATAAGATTTTAAGGGTGAAAGTGAGTGTTTCCAGGCCATGTACTCATCATATACATTGGCTGAAGTAAGTCAATTTAAAAAAAGGTGTTTGTACATCTATATATAACATTATCTTGACGACCTTTTTCTGGACAATAAAGCAGAGAATGAAGTTGGCCCGTTGGTTCTGATAAGTATTCTAAAGCTGAAAAAAGGAAGACAATCATTTTTATTTCCCTATTCTAGAAATATCACTTTCTTCCCCAGTGACTGGAAGAAGATAGGTGTTACCTTTTTATGCTGGTGAGTAATGGTAGATAAGACTTAAACATGGTGCTAGATATCTTCAGATCCACTGACTTTTAAATTTGCCTTAGTATATTTCTTTTACTGTGAAAACTTAGTCTTACGAGAGTGGCTGTATCCTTTTGATATGCTACTGTGCAAAACACTTTCAGGATAACATGAAAGCAGGAGGTTACTAAAGGTTTCCCAAGCTGCAACAATAAATTGTAACTACTAAGAGAGGAATGGTTTAAGAACAAACTCACAGGAAGAGTTTCTTTAATAGTGGGATGATAAGAGGTAGCAGAAGGGCAATTGTTACCTAGGCATGCTTTGTTATTGGGAGACTTTATGAAGAAATGTCCTGTGGCATTTCTATTTGGTCACAATCCTGGTTTTACCCTATTTTGAAGGGAATAGGAATAAGGAATTAGAGAAGTGATTCTTTTCATCTGATTCTTCTCATTCGGAATCCCTGATTCCTGCTCCTGAGGCTTAATTTATACAGGACAAAACTCTCTTGACTTAACCACTTGAAAGGATGTCTTCAAATCAGTGCATGCTCTCAGTTAACCTAATAGGTAGAGTCTGTAGTAGAATCAAACTTTGCAAAGTAGTTAATCTGTTTCTTTCATAACTACATAAGAAGAAGACAGAAAGAAAAAATATTTTTCTTGACAAGTGTTTATGGAGGCACTTCAGTATTTGGAAATACACTCTCCAGATTAAATAGAGAAGGGAAGGGAAATTTTATCAAAATAATAAGAGTAGGAACCTGTGCTCAAGATGGAGTCAATTCGACATGACCAATGGGCAGAGTTTCCAGACTTGATACTGAAGAATGGATAAATCCTACTGAGGTGCAGGGTTTCCTTCATGTGGACTACACAGCCTCACTCAGGTCAACTTTGATCAGGTGTTTGCAAGAATGGCTCCTCTCCAGACAGATGCAGGTGTGTTCACACAGGGTTCTCTGGAGCTCTGAGCCCTCCTGCAGCCTGCATAGCACTGCAGGAGGTCTCAAGCTGTCTGCCACTCCTCTCAGAGGTTTGGAGAATATAGCTTGGTTCAAATGTACCAATTTTCAGGAATAGTTATCTCCATCAGTTACACGAGTGGTTAAAGTCACCAGTTTCTCTAGAGACCATTTGCACCAGCTCTTCCAGTGTACCTAGTACAGGGATTCCCAGGGTGCAGTGCCCTGTTTCAAACAAGCTAACTCTGAAGCCACAAGCCTGAAGGCTGTGTTAGCAGAGATAACGGCTTTGGACACTCCTGCTTGATGGCACAGTGATGGTGCTCTGCTTCTTACAAGCTAACATGTTCAAAGGGAGCTTGTGTTATCCTTAGCACACAGGCATAGAGTCATAGAATAATTTGGGAAGGGACATTTAAAGGTCAATTTCTCAGTGTAGATACACCCTTCTTCCTAATGACAGAAAATAATTTCAAAAGAATATTGGTTTATTTAGAATTAAATATATTCAGTTAATATTTTTCCACATGTTTGTGCTTAATTTTTTTATTAAAAATTCCTGCACTTCTAATGATTTATTGACTATGGTGGGGTTTGGGGTTTTTAAAATTTGTTTTGTTTTGTTGAGGATTTTTGTTGTTCTTGGTACCCTCTAACCCCCAGATATGCCATAGGAAAATTGGTGTGGTTTAAGTGCACCTATTTTGTAAATCGGGTTCGTCGAATGCATAAATACGTAGTGGAGAAAGCAGACACTTTAAAGACGGTTTATTTTAGGGAACTTGACATTTTCATTATGGAGGAGGTGTATCCTGAGACAGTTACAGAATTAAACACGAGGGTAAATGTAGAGTAATTTTTTCAGTGCAGTGGTATTCAGTATAAGTAGTGGGGATCTGTTTTTCTTTTAAAGGCTTCATAATTCTCAAAAGATTTATGAATTCAAAAGAAGACACTCTGGTGACAAAAGCAGGTAAAATACAAGGGTGTCTGAAGGATAACTGAAATTTTTTTTCCACTTACAAAGTAACATTTTTTAGCCAACACGAGAAAATGTTATCATAAAACCAATTAGCTAGAAACCGAAATCTAAACCCATTGCTATGGCCGAAAGAAGATGACCCAGCAGTTCATGAGGTGTAAACAGCCCTTGCACAAAATAAAGGATATTTAATGCCATCTAGTGGCTTTGCGGAGAGGCGGCAGCAGCGTTGGAAAATCCAGAACCTGTTATTTTCCCGTCTACTGTTCTCAACACTCCAGCCCATCACTAGCGTGCATAAGAGCTCTAACTATAGCAGAGCTATTTAGGAAACTCCACAGTTTAATTTCCTAAATGCTCTGGCTCTAAATACATGGGGGTTTTCATTATTTTCGTCTTCTTGATCACTTCACCTGAGGCCTGCCACAAGTAGTAATACTTCTGATTTTGATTGTGGTTTAGACTCCTAGAAAACCTCCCAAATTTCTAGGTTTAAGAATTACATAAAATATCAGAAGGTGAAAGTACCAAGCAATTTGAAGGCACAGAATTACTTCTCTAAGCCTAACCACACTTGATGAAAGATTAAATCTATTACCTTTAAATGAAATAGACTAATTAAGTATTAATAATATATAATTGCCTTTTTCAGGATAAAATATTAATATAATAGTCAAAGAAGGCAGCATTTCCAATGTTGTCTGTGTGATAGAATGCTATGAGCCTATTGACAATTTCTGTTCATAAATCATGTACATTCCTCGGAAAAAAGATAACATCCAATTTTACAATTTCTAGTACAAATTAAGTAGTAGGTTCTCCTGCAGACAAGTGTGAAGACACCACATACAAATGATCAACCACTGCCAATGACAAACCTCATGTATGTATGTATGTATGTGAATGGCAGGGAGAGAGTGCTAAAGAATTATTGCACTTTACTATGTTCTGTTTTAGGGTCTTTATATGGAACGGTCTTTCTAGAGTGCCACAGCCCAGTTTCAAAGGAGCCTTAATTCATTTTTACCTATGAAATCAGCCTAAAGACCTCCAGACACTGCATTGTTAAAGGAAATAGTGCTAAATCAAGCAGCATCTTCCGAGACGGGCTGCCTCTCTCCTTGCTGAAATATGCCAAATTCCAGTTTTTTCTAGTCTGACCAGTTAGAAGTCAAATAAAAAGAATATGAACCAAACCAAAAAAACCTCAACTTCATGAGGTTTTTTCACCAGAGATTTCCGTTGTCACTTTTTAAATGCACAGTATTTGAGTATTTTCTAGAGCAAGAAGTGAATTAGAAAGTCTTTTCTTTTGAGGCCGATGGGCTTGGGTCTAACTTCCTGCTTTGCAGTTCTGTGTGAAAATTGTAGCATAGGAAATGGCAGCAAATAAATACTGAAAGAACATTTTGCTGAATGAGCTTTTTACAATGTGGTATGAGCTTTCTTTGCAGTAGGAAAGGATAAAGCGTCAAATAATTAAGCCACCACCTGGACAACTAAAAATTATTAGATGATTTCCCTAGGATGGGCCGGATCCTATTTGAAAGTCCAAAAAACCAGGAAAACTTAATGCCTGTCAAAAAGAGCTTAAGGGACTGTCAAAGGTACAGGGTTGGTATTGTTTACTGAGTGCTTCTGGGCCTTATTTTATCATTGCTTGCACAAACCTGCAAAGCACTGATCTGACTTGGAGCTTTGCTGTCTTTGGCTGCATGTTCCAGCTCCTGGGGCCTCTCCCTGTGAGTGTCTCTTCTATGGGACGTTTGGTCACAATGTGGGTAAAGCCTTTGAGGCTGCCCACTGCCACCTTCTCCCTCCTCCAGTGTGGTACCAGATGTGGTTATGATGTCTCCAACGTGCGGGAGAACCTCCCAGTGGCAGACATAGACCTATATTTTATGTTGCCTATGAGGGATATATGCAAAAGTGGAAGGAAATCTGCTGAGTTGGGAAATCTGAGTCCATCTCCTGCAACAAGAGTTAACTATCTGTTACTTTTGTGACAGAGCTTCCTGGTTTGCTTAGCCCGTAAATGCTGGTGTGTCTTGAACCACCAGAAATATCCCTGCCCTGAGGAATTCACAGGATGTGCAGGTATCAAACTCTCTTGCTTATTCACAGGTAGAGAATTGAGTTGAAAAGAGTTAGTAGTCCAAAATAGCACAGGGAAATCACTATCAAAACTGGAAACTGGCCCTGCAGTTTGGGACTGTGGGGTGAGAACATCCAGCATACATGGATATATTTATTCAGTAATATTTATCACTTATTTATGAACACTTCATCCAACAACTGCACAGTTCACTGCTGCTCCTGCTCAGCCATAGTATTTGACATCAGGATTTTAGTCATTTTACAGCTTGGGTAAACTGTGTGCCTCTGTACAATTTTGAGGACAGATATAGAACATACACACAAGCTAGAAACTAGAAGATGAATTTCACTGGAGGAGAATATGAAGTCAAAATGCAGTGTGTAGCTATGCATTATCAGTAGAGGGAAAAAACCAGAAAATGGTTTTCAAATGAAGATCTATAACCTTCCAAAGGTCATTACATGTTATGGCGGCCTGCAGCAGCAGTGACTTAATTTAACGGACAGGATACCCCAAATTGCTAGATAAAACACCAGATGATGGTGTGATAGAGTACTCAGATTTCATTACATGTGTCAGGAGTGGCCTGTTACTTCTGAATGGCAAACCTGACTCTCATCTCAAAGCCTCAGTGTACACATAGTTTAGTTTAATGACCCATGTATTTTTAGGGGAGAATTGCTTCATACATTTTTGAGATAGCATAAATTCAAGCTCTCGTTTCTTTATGAAGTCAGTTGATTCAGAGGGAGAAAATGCTGCTAAACCTAAAGGCCTTAAAAGTCATCCAAGCTGATCCTTGTTCTCTTTCTGGAAGCAACTCATATAATAATATCTTACTGGTCATTTTTTAAGACTTTCAGCGCTCAAGGTTTTTTGTTCTTTTATTTGTTTTCTCCAATTCCCTGAGATGTTGTTTTCTATTAATTGACAGAGAAGCTAAAGACAGCTCCTTTCGGTGCCAATTACCTAGGATATACCAAGCAATTTATTTGTTTTTCAGGCAGACAGCCTTCTTCCACTGGATACATATCAGAGGACACTAAACCTTTTCTCACACACTGCAGATTGCAGGTCAGGCCTGTAGTGGCAAAAAGTAAGAATAGTGGAAAAGGAAGTTGCAACCTATGCACACACACACACCAAAAGAAAAGCTGATGCATAAGTGCAAAGGTAAATGCCACTGATCAACATGAGAAGTGACTTGAGGGTGAATTTTTATTGACTTCTACAGGGCAGCTAACGTGCCACACTTTCCCTGGCTCCAAACCAAGTCACTAGACAGGAATTTACCAATTTTTTTTGGTGTGATTTTAGATTATTCAAATCCCTCAAATTTGGTTGAATTACTAGGATTGGGTCAGCTATAGTTCATCCATGTGGGTATGAGAACATAATGTGTTCTTATTTTTCTTGTACATATTTTTCCTGCTGATCTCTGAGAAACGGGTCCTTTAACCTTTTATCTGTCAGGCATGAAATCTCTCTTTATCTCCTGTTTTTATTCATGAAGCTGAGTACTAAGTTACTGAAATCAATGCTTTCCTGCCAACTTCCAAATGCATCCTAGCCTTCAGTCCCATTTTCTCTTATCCAAGCCTACTTTTATTGCAGGAGAATTCGAGTGGGCTTAACTGAACATATGTCTGTTAGATCTAGCTGAGACACAAGCCCTAGTAAATCAAGTTACTTAACCACCCAGCAAGTTTCTTGTGGTGTTGCCTGTGGCTGTGAGAAAGACTGAAAAGATCTGACTGCCCACAGTGCAAAACACTTCTCTCTAAAAGAGGAAACTGAAAAACTTCCTAGCTTTCACATCTGCCTATAAGTCACCCTTCTGAGTACTAGGATGAGCAAGGAAAAAAGCCAAGGGTTAAGGGACTACTCTCTGTGCAACTTCTGTGGGAGTTTACACCACCAGTTGCAGAAATCTGTCAGCAATTGCTTAGTTACTAGCTAAGCAGCTGAAGAGGGTACCTTCTTTCTGACCTAGAAATTCCTTACATCCTCTCTGATATATCTCAGGGAGACACTACCAGTATAGAAAAGGACCAGGAAGCAGATCCTTAATAACATCTTCTAAGTGCAATGAGAAACAGAGTCCTGAGCTGAACCCAAAGATCCCATAGAGAAACTCTACGGTTTACTCATAGGAGTAAGGGCTCATTTATTTCAGACCCAACTCCCTTCTCATTTTGATCCATCTCTCAATAATTTAAACACACCTGCAACTCTAAGCAATATAGCATGACACTGAGACTAGTTTAAGTGTTGGACACGTCACAAAATCAGCCTAGGCAATGAGATACAGGATGCAAACTGGCTCAGGTCTAATAGGAATCCAGTCTGACAGGAATCCTGTAACTAGTTAGAGGTACCTGTTCAGTGCAGTGCATGGCTGCAAACTGTAGTGTGAGATGCTGTAACTGGAACTGTCTGAAGATGTGACCTTGTGTCTGCAGTACTTGTCACTGGAGCAAGCACTGATTCCCAGACCTCTCTTCACCTGCATGGTTCTGTGTCTGGTTTTGATAATACCCTGAGTCACATGGGCATTGCACAGACTTATCCTGGGAGTGGTGGAGGATTGTGCAGAAGTGAAGCTGGCTGGGTCCCAATTCATTAGGGCAGTTCTCAACCTTTCTGGTAGTACAAAAAGCTATTTGCTGCCAAATGCTGGCAGTGTAGGACAGGGATACAAACCCAGCTCTACACAGAGCCATGCAAATATAGGGCTGCTGGTTTTGCTCACACTCTGAAAGAAGGGACATATGAGCTAAAGTAATGAGTAATTCCAACTAATGTGCTGAGAATCCTTTCTGAAAATGGGTGAGAAATATGCATTCTCAGTCTTGGGCATAGAGATGCAGATGTAGCAGACGTAGCAAGCCAACATATATAAGTATGGGCAAAAATTGTCCTTTCCTGCATCCAAAGTGGGGCAGAAGTTCTCTGAAGCAAATATACTCTCTTCCAAAAACTTCAAATCAAAGCAAAATGCTTTATAAAATTAAGTAAGAGGTTTTGACATGCAGATAATATACAGGACCCACTGACTGTACTTTCATGTGATGTTTAACCAGCTATTTTAAATCCCATATATAGGACACACAGCTTATTCATCCATTTAAAAATAGTTAAACTGTGTTTGGGAAGCAGGATGCTGTGACTAGCTTGAACAGTACATGCTTGAAGCTAGGTTGTATGTTACCTCTCATTTTTAGTGGCTTGAAATGTTTTGGCAGTTAAAGAGATTTTTCTTCTTTATGTTTCTGTGGAATAACAATGACATCCAGTGGCTGGTTACTTTAATAATACATATGTATCTTCTGCAGGCATGATAGGCAATGATAAAATTTCTGTGGGGCCTTTTCTTTGTGGTAGTGGAGAGGTCTTTCTTGCCAAATTTGTCAGCAAGGTTTTTGGGGCGAGGGATGGAGCACGGGTGTGAAAAGTCACAGTGCTTTAATAAGGCCCTACAACAAGAAAGTCAATTCCACTTTACTGGTGCCTTAATGCCAGTTTAGCATCAGGGAAGAACAAAGTATTGTAGTTTGTTCATACTCAAACTCTTCTAAAGAGATTTAAACCCAGATTTCTTCTGTAGTAATTGAAACCCATGGTGGCCTAGGCAGCTGCTCTATCCTATACCACCTTGTCTTATTTAAAAGTGTAAATCTGAAATGTACGTGTTTTGATATCATCATATTTAACTTGTTTTCAATTTTTAAAATACTTTTTTGCTGGTCCATCAATGTTCTTTAGCCTGCCCTGAGGCATCCCTAACTTACATACCAACAGAGTGTATTTCTTTTAGGTTTTTTTCTACTTAATAAGTTACCATGGCAACTACCACTCACAAGGTACTTATTGCCATGGGATTTAGTTGCATTTCCTTTTACTAACAAGAGCCTTAAAACTATTGTACACTGTGCAATTTTCTTTTATTTTGTAGCACAAAATTATATACCTTTATATCTTTCTTGCAGTGACTGTTTCATTTGTGTATTAAGATGAAGTTTGTCTTCTTCCTTTTCAATAAAGTCTTCCAAGAACCTCAACAGGGCAAAGATACGGGGTGGAAAATAATTTCTCAGAGAAAAAGGCTTAGGTGCACAATGGACAAAAGAAAATTGGATGTCTGAGGAGTGGGAACATATTTGAATATTAAATATGGGGACTTGGTATGTGGTATAAGGTACGATTGCTCCCCTCCCACCTGTTTCCTTTGACTTCCCTGGGGTACAGCCATGACTCCAGTAAAGTAGAAGCTAAAACACCCTCTTTGTGTGATAGGCTGGGTAGACTAGTCTTATGAACAGTTCCAGAGTTTGAATATGCATGTAGGCTGAGAGAGAATAAATTAATTTGTTAGTGATCTCCAATACGTTATTTTGCCTACTGCTTAGGCAATGCAAAAAGAACAGCAGTCCATGTAGCCTAACAAAGCATTTTCATACAAGTACTAAGCTGAGATCTTTTTTGGAGCAAAAATGCTTTTGTCTATTATTAATTAATTTCTTGTCTCTAATGGAGTTAGTATTGCTTGAGTACATTCTAAAAGAATAGAAAATCAACCCAGTATAGACTGATGGCCAGAACCTTCAGCTCTTGCTCATTTAACAAACATGAGCCTTATTGTCAGGGGAACTAATGATGGAGCTCTTTTCTTAAATAGGTCTAGCTGCTCAGTGAGATGCAGTTATACAGAGGTTACTGCTCTTTTGCTACACAAATGCAATTCATTGCATGCAATATGACATGCAGTACCCAGTAGCAGTGTAGTGTGCTGAAAATATTCACAGAAATCAAAGAAATTTTGTTGAGAGTAAACAGGAGATATTAGCTAATCTAATGCACTTCTTGAGATGAACTAGGATACTTGAGGGTCATTTCTCACAGACAATTTTATAATATTCTTGTCCCATAGTTCTCATAATAAGGATGTTAAATCAGTTCGCTCATCTCTGTGTAAGTATAATTTATTGTTACACACTACCTAATATATCTGCAAATTAATCTCATTAAGCCATCATCCTCAACATTACTTTGCTTACCTGAAGATGGCTGTTACCAGCCCTTCTATCACACCTTGAGTCATCAAAGTTAATCCTTTCAGCCATTCCTGTAAACAACCTATTGTTACAATTTTCTTGTGGCTTATCTCTACCTTCCTTAACATTTTCTTTCAAGTGTAGTGTCCAAAACTGGGCACAGGATTCCAGCTGTGACCTCCCAGGACTGAATAGATTGGAATAATTACCCACTCTGTCTTATTTCTCACAGTCTGACTAATCCTTCTCCAAATTACATTTTCTTTCTGGGTTTCTATTAATTTTGTGGTCTGCTGCAGTCATTCAATTTATTTTTCTTCAGTGCAGTATTTTGCATCAATCATTACTGAATTATCTTATGCATTTCAAATAATTTCTTCAATTCATCAACATGATCTTTCATTCTAGTTACATCCTCCAAGTCCTAACAGCCCATCCTGTTGGTGGTTCCTTCAGTGAGTATTTGCTGAGTGTTATTTGCAAGGATTCCTTGCAGTGCTACGGACAGGGTAGATGCAGTGATGATGGAATTTTGATTGAAGCTTTTCCAACCAGCTGAGGACCCTTGTGACACTAATTTCAGTGAGACAGCATTTCCCTGGTGTGTCAAGGTGTATCACAGGAGATTCTTCTGTCAGAGCACACTGAGTTGATTAAATCAAACT
Source organism: Trochalopteron elliotii (assembly GCA_024734555.1). Classification (NCBI taxonomy): domain Eukaryota; kingdom Metazoa; phylum Chordata; class Aves; order Passeriformes; family Leiothrichidae; genus Trochalopteron; species Trochalopteron elliotii. Next base: position 8,881,452 of record JANPWX010000011.1, read on the forward strand.
TGCGTCAGCTTACTTTGAAACCTTTGGTAGGAAGTAAGCAGCAGACACTCAGATTCCACTCAGTCACTGCTGGGAGTTCCAATTCTTCCTAGTGTGTTTTTTTCTTTATAGCTGTCAACCAAGGAAACCTAGAGTGTTGGGTTGGATTTTTGAAAAAAAAAAAAAGTAAAAAAGTTTTCAAATTAACTGAAATGATATTTTTTTTCTTTTTTTAAGAGGGGAAATGTAGGAATGTTTTAATTTCAAGCCTGATTGAAATGTAGAATTTCTCTGAGGTGAGATTTGCAGGTATTTACCACTTCATTAATCAGTATTAAAAGAGAACAAAGCCTACTAAAATTTTGGTTTTGCAAAATCTACTAGCCGAGTGAAGGAAAAAATGCCCTCATCAAAAGGAAATATCCCTGAGATTCTCCATTATGTCTCAGTCTTTCACATCAATTTCTTGCTTGTAGATACTTGAACCATTCTCTTTTTTTTGAACAATAATTATGTTTATTATCTTCCTTCTCTCTTGCTTCACACACCCCTGTTATTTTTAGCACTGACCTCTGAAGGTAGAAGGCATGAAGAGTAGTTTGAGATGCCACGGTATGACAGAAATAGCAGTGATGTACCTCATATATGAGGTGTGTTTGGAGGGGAGTTACAGTAGACATGCAGTTGTGCAGAGGTCTCAAGGATGTCTCTGCTATTTTATGTATCAGACAGTGGAGGATGACTCTGGGGCTTAGAGCAATCATTTGAATAGAAATTTGAGAAGCTCCAAAATGAAAAGGAGTGTAGAAAATTGGTGAAAATATGACTAGGGCTTCATTTGAGTAGGAAGAACTGAAAAAAATTATTCACGTTTGTAGTAGTGAGACCACAGTAAGTACCCTTATTACCAATTACACCCAATTAAGTACCCTTACTGTTGCCCTGATGCAAAAGCCTTTTTGTTGTTTATACTCTTGAACTGGAGTTTCTCACGCAGCTTCACAAAAACAATATGTATTTTTAGCATTTATCTATTGCTTACATTTTTCTGCTCTGGGTGGAGAAATGTGATGGACGGTGACGTTCACCATCCAGGTCAAGAGGTGGCAACCTGTGTAGCCAATCTCTGGCCTTTTGTAAAAATGTATATATGGAGTCAGATTTATAGAATAAAGAAGCAGAAGCCTTCCCTTGACCTGCTGCGTGCCTGCGTCTGCCTCGTTCCTTGGGTCGTCCCTGCACCAGCCACATTTGGTGACCCCTGAGGTGTGCACCTGCCACACCCTTACTGCCAACTGCTTTGAGATAGATGGATATCAAATACCAGGAGATGTGAGGGTTCCTACTTCTAAAGGAGTAAGCTGTGATCCCAATTCCCCTCTGGCATTGGAGATGAAGCGTTGGATGAAATTGTCAGACCAGGAGAATTTTTTTGCCTAGATTTTTTTTTTTTTTTGCCAGTGCTTAACCATATTTCAGGTAGGCTTTTTTAACCATTTTTTGTTTTAAAAAGTCTGAAAACTGTTATATTTCTATGATGGAAGGTCTTCACATAGAACTTTGTCAATGGTTTTCTTTTCACATCAAGATTAATTTTTTCTGTCAGAACCAAGCATTTGTATGGAATACTCCTACAGTCATTTAGAGCTATTTGGAACCAGTCCACCGAAATTTGAAAAATTGAAAGACATTAACTAAAGATGAAATACAACCAGAAATGAAAGTATTTCTCAGGGATAAAAATTATTATCTTATTTAAGCAAAATAAAAGTATCTTTATTTTCCTCTTGAAATTAAAAAGGACAAGTTATTTTTCATATTCAATTACACAAGTAAAAATACAGAATAAATTTATTGACCATTGAATGAAATATTCTTGAGGCCATCAGCAAGTGCAAGAATCCCATCAGCTTAAGGAAGCCTTCAAGGCTGTTCAGCTGGTGTTTGGAGGAGTATTATTGTACAATTGCATGAGCCAGGGTCTCCCAGTCAATTATCCCAACCCATGAGGCTTGAGGGTCACACCACCTTTCATGCTTCCAGCAAGACTGTTTCTGGGAAGGGGAACATTTGGGACATCCTCTCCTTTGGCTTTTGACTGCAGCTTTTTTTGGCTTATGGATGCAGCTTTGTTTGCTGCAGTGGGACATTACTGGATTGTGCAGTGCACATAGAAGAAGGACCAATGTGTTGCCTCTGTATGAGATTCTGTCATAATTTGCTGTGCTTTGTTTTGTTTATGACTCTCTTATTTACTGGAGTAAATGACATTTGATACAGAAGTTTCAGTGATGATTTCAACATTCATTTACTATTACAAATTTGGTCCCATGCTCTGGTTCTCACTGTCTTCCTACTTCCCATGATTTTTTTAATCCCATAGCATGGTTACCATAGCAATTGTTCCTGCTCCTTTCAGCTTTCCCAGCTGCATTTGAGAACATTTATTCCACAGAATGCATTTTAGTTCTCTTTAACTCTCTGGAGAGATAGCAACTAAGTTAAAATCTTGATCATTTTACTTTCTGATATTTCACACAAATTATCACAATGATCTCTGAGGTGTGTGTATATGTAATATATATATACACACACACAGAGGATAGCATGGAAAAGGCAACCTAAATGTAGAGACTTGGAACCTCCTATAGATGTCACCATACTCCATGTGTTTAATTGAGAATAACTACAACTTGCTGTAAAATGTAAAAGTAGTTTTTCTAACTGACAAAGTCGTGGCAGCTAGTATGTTTTCCAGAGCAAACTGTCTTGCTGAAAACAAGTTTTCACCCTGGAGCAAACTGATCCTCATCATGAATGAGGGAACCAGAAGTAGGTATCTAGTTGTAAGTCACTGATAGTATCAAAAGAACCTAAAAAAAAATTAATAAAAATAATAATTTTTAGACTCATTTGGGTTGTTTGTGGCCTTGCTTTTATAGATCAAAACACCTGAGAATTTCAGTGGGTTTTTTTACTTGGCTTGGGAATTGAACCCTACATTAATAATTTGCTTTGCTCCTTTGACCTCCAATCTAAAATCCTGAAAAAATAAGCTGTTCATTAGAGGAAAAAGGTGTAGATTTGGTAAATAGGTTCTTTCATCTTTTTCAAGATGCATTTTTGGAGAATTAATATTTTTTACTCTGTTCCACAAAAGTATTTCAGCATAAATTAGAAGATATCAAGCTGACGTTTTCAGAATGCTTTTCTTTCTCTATTTTTATTTTTATTTTTTTCTTCATTTGTTTGTTTTTTAAACACATAGGAAGGTTTGAAGAGCAACGATTACAGCCCAGGCTTTACAAAACAGTTCCACACTGATGTTGCTAGTCAATCTGAGTTGCATTTTAAAGACTTTTATTTTGCTATTAGAAATAACCATCTTTGCTCAACTCAAAGAATTGGTTTGTTGGTTGTCTAGTTGGACTATCATTAGTTAAATGCTACTGGTTCCACACTTCCATTGCTTTAAAAGCATGTTTCTGAATCATCTATTTTAGCTGCAACAGTCCTTTTTTCTTCCTTTGATTTCTTTTTAATTCACAATGATTTTTCTATGCAAACACCATGAGATCTAAACCATCTGTAATACGACAATGAACAGTTTAGGAAGTTAGAGTATAGAAAATTTCCAAAAGATGGTCTTGTCTCCACTTCTGGCTCTTTGTGGAAACCATCACTGCCAAGAGTAACTTTTCCCTTTGGTTAGGGAACACCTGAATCCTTTTTCAGAATGAAACAGGCTATACTGCACCGAACTTTCTTGGAAGCCAAGACAGTCATAACAGACTTCCTTCTATTTTAACTGTCCACGCACCACCTTTAATTTGCAAAACTCACACCAAAGCTGAGCCATGAATACAGTTTAGATAATTCCTAAGGAAAAACAGCACTGAGCCTTAAGGCCAAGGCTTTTCTCTGACTTGTTTTGGATATGAAAATCCAGAACTATGTGTATTAATCATGGTCTTCTCATGCAAACATGCTTTCTTAGTTCGACCATTTAAATTTGAGCCTTAATATTTTGAATGCTTAAAAGGAGGAAAAAAGAAGGTCAATGGTATCACAGTGGAAGACAGCATTGTTATTTGTTATGCAAATATTTTTATTAATATTTCTGTCACCTTTTGCAAGGTGATCACAATTAAGGATTCAAAGATTTTGCGTTTGCTTCTACAGCAGCTGAAAATGGCCACAATCTGCTGTGATGTTGTGGACATAGCTGCTGAACTGATTTTTCATCTCCTTTGCAAAAAAGGCCATTTTCCTCATGAGCTGCTAATGTGCTGCAGTTGCATATGGCCATAACCTTTCCCTGAACCCCAGCCCTGCGCAGCAGGTTGCAGAGGCCCAGAGTGGCCAGGTGACATACAGTGCCATCTGCACTGCTATACTGGTCATCTGGCCAGAGCTCTGACCTTTCTGAACATGATACAGCGAAATCTAACTCTTGAAAGCAGCTCGGAGGCAAAATCTGTTCTTCACCGTCAGTTGCACTACTCAGTCACTTAATTGTCCACTGCAACTGATAAAGTAACCATTAGACTCAGGTCATGAACTACAGTTTATCATTCACATGCAATAATACACCCTGGCTAAATCATAGCAACACAGGCTTACTCAATAAAAGAGATTTAAAGTACCTGGAGTTTAGTCCTGCGCCACAAAGCAACAGCTGAAAATAGATTGTTTTGTGCAGGGAGAAGCTGCTGTGATCGATGCATTCTATGGTTTGCATTGTGTACCAGATAAAGACTGATACCACTAAACAAGACTAAAAATTGTTTTAGATGGACAGTAAGGCCTGATTTTACTTGCAGTCTCAGTGCTGTCACTCAGGGTAGCTCTGTGGTGATGCTGAGCTGTGTGGGCAGAGGGGTGATGGTGAGAGCAGCCTGAGAATGGGACTTTGGAGAAGGGACATGCTCCTGCCAAAATACATTTTCCTGCTTAGTTGTGAATGGGAAATGAAGTTATTCTCGGACCAACTTTTGACCTCTGGTTTTAGAGTTGGTATTACAGAAATGCAAGCTTCTATCACTCTGTGAGTTATACAAATCCCTTGTCATTTGAAAAGCCTTTCATCTGAAGACCATAGTTAGCTTCATAAACATTAATTAAGACATGAGTGAGGTTGAGGCTACTATCCCCATCATATAGACAGTCAATTTGAATTTAAGAGAAGTACAAAACACCTGAATTCCTCCTATGTTGATTCTTTGTCCCTCAGCTCTTCTCCCTTCTTTCTTCCAGTCTCAACCTGCCTGGCCTTCCCAGCACGGGAGCCACATCATCCTGCAGGGCTGGGAATGCCAACAGTCTGCTGTGCAGTCAGCAGGGAGCTGCAGACCTTGCAAAGGGCCCAGTAGTAGCTGTTTATCCACAGTGGGGAGAGTCTTGTCCCTGTTAATCAGAGTTTTCCAATCATTTCTGTGAGGATAACGTCTCATCTACAGTTTCTGGGCCATCAAGGTGTACAAGGTGTCACTGACATAGCTTTAAAAGATAAAAGGTGTATTTTATTACTACAGTGAGTGTCACACAGTCTATGGACAGCCACAACAGTGTTAATTTTTCCCAAAATTCAGTCTTGTATTTAGTAGCACTGAAGTTCCTCCTTCTTTGCACACTTTCAGAGAAAAGGAATTATATTCATAGAATATATTGTCACTTCCCTTGTAAATTTTTTTCTATGCTAGAAGCTTGCCATGAAATAAAGAATTTCAGTTAAAATATAAAAATGTAAGTAAAGAGGGATTATTTAGTTCAGCTGAAATTCTTCAGAATTACCTCATGAAAAGAGGTTAAATGAATAATTTCCTGTTTAAGTGATAGAAAAAAATTGCATTAGCTGGAAAAGAAAACACTATTTCTAGGGAATAAAAAAAAATCTCATTAAATAAGAGTAACTAAACTTCAAAAACTTGAACTCTGAAGGTAGCTCCTTCCTCATTTTCTTCTCTCCAAGGGAAAGGCTTGCCATCTCTGGCATCTTCTGTGTTGAGCAGTAAAAACCTTTATAAATCAATGTCTTAAATGTAAGTTCTTTTGAAGATGTTTGTGAAGTTTTCCTCTATACAATGCTTTTGGTAAATTCTTCTGTGTGTGTGTATATACATACACATGTGGTTGCCCAGAGACTGAAAAGCAGATTAAGCCTTCAAAGGAATCAGTCACATATGACTGAAAATTCTCATCATTTGGGATCCTCATTAATTGATCCTTTATTGAAAATAAATTTTTAAAAATCTTTTATTTTAGTCTAGAACTTCTATCACTAATCGTGTATCTCTTTTGAAAAATATATTCCTAAGAGTTATTGTATTGCTACCAGAATCTAAGAAAAGCCAAAGTGAGTTTTGGCACCCTGTGAGCTACCTGACCAGGAGTTTTATGCTGTGATTCCCTTCTGCAAAGGCTGTGCTGTGTAAAGACAACAGATCATAGAAAGGCACAAGCCTACATTTAACTTCATTGACTGTTGCTTTGCAACTTTGGAAACTAATTGGAAATGTTTTATAAAAAAATGGTGAAATGCAAGAATTTTTTTAAGGCATCTTCAGAGATCATTTGCATGTCCTTCAGATGAAACTTTTTGTAAGCATTTTTCATGTGAATATATGGCAACATCAGATTTTTATTTGTAATTTTTTTCTAGATTTTTAATGAACATTTCTGTTATCTCCTTATTGTTCCGTTATTCTAATCTATTAATATTACTCTATATGATCACAGGGAATTCAAGGTCTTTCATAGGTCATTATGAAGGGGATAATTTGATTTCCCACAGCAAATTGCTTTTTTTAAGGAAAAAAAACCTAACTAAAACCCAAAACCCACACAGGCAAATCTTAAAAAACAATCTCAGACATGGTTCACTTGTTAACTTTCTTAAAAGTGAACGTCTTCCAAATTAATGATAATTTCATCATCTTCTAAATCACTGATCCTTTCTTTTACATGTGGAATTGAAGAAGATGGAACCAGTTTCTTTGTGAAGTGTCAAGAGACCATACTAACAAATTTCTCCCATACAATGCAGAGTTAACACCAAATATTTTACATTTTACTTTTTACTTCCTTCTACATGGAATTCAACTAGATTCAGCAGGAAATGCACCAGGGAATAAAGTATAGGTACTTTCACATTTTTAAGACAGCAGATGAAAAGATGGAGCTGATTGAAATATGGCCAAGGAGCAAAGTAGATTCAGCAGAGAGATTTTGCCAAATACAAAGCAGACAGAAATCTAAATTTGTGTTTGCCCTCACATCAAAGCAGTGACAAAGCTTTAAATGTTTTGTTTTTCTACAAAATCAGGTAAACGGATTAATTTTTCTATGTCATTTTATCAGTGCTTAAGGAACAGTGTGTGATTGTATTTCATTGGTGTGCTCTAAAAAGTATAGCCTTATGTCTAGGTATTCATCAGTACAGCAAAAATAATGCAGGAACTTCATCTTCTCTATGTGAGATGTGGTTAGAAAACAAGACAATATGCTAGAACAAATAGCCAAGTCTATGTCCCCAGATTCGTGCAAGAGTGATTTATTTGTAGTCTTTCTGCACATAGTTCTTTAAAATAGTTAACTACTTAAACTTTTGACCGTAGACATTTTATTCACTGTATAGAAGTCTGTATCAACCCAGAATATTATTTTTTGTTCAACAGCCCCTCTGGAAGCTGCTCAATTTTGTTTCTGTGTCAGGCATCTCTGGGTAAAATCATTACCCTTCATTGTGTAAATTAAGCTGTGACTCACACAGACTGAGCCTCCAACATGATGGGGCTGTGCCCAGGCTGGGTAATTCATGGAGAGGGTTAAAAAATCAGAATCAAATGCTGGCTGTGAGTTAAAGAGAATAGGGGATAAGAGCTTAGGCTTAACCTATAGGGGGACCTAAGGAATAAAGCAAACCAGAGTCCAGTGTGGGGAAGAAAGGAAAAAAAGCAAAAAGGCTAAAAGAGATCAGGCCTAATGAGCCTTTCGAGGAAAATGGGAGACTGGAGCCTCAGAACGAAACAGTGGCCCAGCAAAGCAAGGATAAAATGGATCAGCCACAATGTCACCAAATTGATCCAGAGTTCAAAAACCATCAAATCAACGTATACAATAAAATAAATTAAAAAAGAAGTTCAAACAGTGTCAGGTTCCTTAAAGCTCACTTGCTGACATCAAACATAATAAGAAAAAGACCTGTTTGTAGCATAATGTGACTCTTTTCTAAACAGAGCCTTTGAAATGTATGTACTGGTCTGTCATTTTCTGTTGTATAGTTCTTGCATCATATATTTATATGTCTGGCAGAATTTTTATATGATACGAAAAAAAAGAAATAATCATGGAAGAATTGGAGAGATATATTTAGACTACAGGGGTTTTATCCTGCTGTGTTAAGGTGTCATGCTACCTTCTAGACTGATGGCTTGAGAAATGAGCCAGAGAGGGAACAGAGGGAAATTCTGGAGTGCAAATTAAACCAAATAAATTCTGTAGATAAAAACACAGTAAATAGCTATAACAAATGCACACTAAAGGAGTAGAAGGTATTAATTCCTATCAAGAGCATTTCTAATGTACCTATTACTCTAATGTGTAAGTGACAAACAAGACAAAGAAAAGACCCTGTGTGTCAAAGCCTATATATCTCTTCATGACGTAAAAAGGTGGTGCTACCCATATTTAGCAGGTTTTATTTAGCCACCTACGCACCTCTGACTTGGTAGACTTATTTTTGATAAGTGGTGCTTAAAAGTGTTGGTATGAAGCATAAGTAGCTAATGCAAATATGTTACCGACCCCTACCAGAGCCAGCAATTATGTAAATTTTCAAAGCCTTCATCTTTTATAATTAGATGTGGCTGGCTTAGAGTGAAGGACTTCCATTGCTGGCCAGCTCAGTCCTTATTCCAGTATTTCACCAGAAATTATATATTTGAAATCAGAAGAATGTTATATTCTTTACTATGATTTAAAATATAGCTTGGAATAGTTGAAAGACCTTTAGTAATTAATTTCTTGTTTGCTATGCTTGAAAGATGAATAAAAGCGTGGAAACACTTGGTGAATAACATCTTGTAACTGATTATAATTAAACGTACTTCCAGTTTCTTCTAAGTGTATGAAATGCTAATTACTTTTCACAAAATCCAGAACGCAAGTTTTCTTAGCTTAGTTAAAGGAGAAAAGCACAGGTTTATGTGCAAGGCTAGAAATCTCTCTATATGTTAAATCCTAGTGATACTCCTCATTAGAAAGGTGCTTTCCCTATAGGTCAGTTGTTGTTGAACAGCTTCAGGAGCTGATCCAAACTCCACTGAGGCAAACAGAGAGATTATGGTGATTTCAGTTTGATTTGGATCAGACCCTAAAGGGCTCCTCAGGCTACAGGGACAAAAACATAGTGTGTATCACCTCATACAAATTTCATTGTCTTAAACGTGATGGGTTGTTCTCAGAACTTTGTATCTAGGAGTATCTCTGTGTCCTTGTGTACTTGTCTTTGCATATTTGTGATTTGCTGTGAGAAGCAGAGGCTATGGTGGATCTGATGTTGTCTCCTGGTGGCATTAAGAAATAAGTATTGGTGCCAGCTCCAGTATACAGGATACTGTGTGTGGCTGATTGTCACTTACCAGTTGCCAAACTATTAGCAGCAGGGTACTGTTTGAGTACTCAGACCCCTCTGGATAAACTCAAGCTTGGGGCAGGGTGGCAGCACCTCTGCAATGCTGCATGCCTGCACTTAGAGCTGTCTCCCAGGGCTGCCCTTGGCCTCTCTTTTCACCTGCCCACCCACAGGGTTAGGATATATTTTATGAGACCAGAGCAATTCCCCTGAGTTAGTCACTCAAATGGCAGGAACAGAGGGGGGAAAAAAATCCTCTCTGATATTTCCACTGCTTTACCCTTTCATCTAGTCATTATTACCTCTGCAGAGTGTGAAATCCTGCCATTCAGGCTCAGTCATGATTTATGCCCATTTTGTAGTGGTTTAAATAACTCCCGCAGGTGCAAGACTGAAGAATCAGGCCACTGGGATGCACTAGGCACAAGGGTGTACTTACTGCCTCTGCAGCAAAGGGATTGTGAAGAACACCATAATGACTCTTTACATTCAATCCCAGCTGCACTTAAGTGTGTACGTGTATGAAACAGCTTCAGAAGCGTATAGCAAAGAGCCTGGAAAGATAAAGAATAATTCAGAAAACTTCTCTAGGTTAATATGTTAAAACTTGCTAGATACACCCTCACATAAAGGAAGTGCTTATTAGAAAACCTCAGTGAAATGTAGAGTGGATGTGGTATAAAGTTGTTCACCTCAGACACTGCAGTTGAGGTGAGTGGGTACATGCTCATAGTCAAAGTAGGCAGGTGTGGGCACATCTTTTCTTCCAGCATTAGAAGAGAAGTCAATATGTTAAATCCTGGGGTTGGTGCACAGGCAGTTATGATCTGAATAATTTTTGTTATATTTCTAGGCAGCAGGTTCATTTTCACTGTATTATTTGGCACTGATTTTCCTATACCAGAGGCACCTATGTCTGAACAGGTACAATCTCTGGTTTGCACTAACCTAACTACAGGTGAGGTAGTTTAGGGACTTGTTTATTCCATGGATGCATGTATTGCACTTGTCCTTTCAATAAAGGGAGAACTTTAGTTTCCTGCATCATCAGTGTAACACCATGAACAGCAAAAGTGATTAAAAATAAAGCAATGTAACAAAATTAGAGATGAACCACGGCTATGTGTTCAAAACCAGAAAAAAAATAGGATTAATAACTGATGCAGTGAGAGAGGTGAAGCATGCTTGCAGGGAGTAGAAGTAGCAAATGTTATAGATGGTACTATATACTGAGAATGAACATTAAAAGCCTTGGAGGCTGGGTTCAGAAGCTTATCAGAAATTACCTTGGCCTATTTGATTGAGAATTCATGTTGGTAATTTCCAAAAATTGGATTTCCTTGTGAGATCTTTAGTAGTTTCTCATCTGGGTCAGATTAAAGGACAAGAACAGCTCTGCTGTCACTACAGTTTTTCTGCTTGCTAACCTAGTTAAAACTAGGAGGTACACAGATATTAGAAACACATAGACGTAAAATACTCAAATAAAGCCAGATTTTTCATGCTTTAGAACAGTGTTGCATACAGTATAATCACTTCAAATACACAAAGAAAATCCAGACACACTCTTTTATTGTTTTACTGGTTCCTAAATGGGTCAGACAGAGGCCCATTTTCATGGAAAGCTCCATGCCTTAAAAAACATGTGGCCAAAGTTAGGTATCTAAATTCATAAAACCTAAATAAGTTTCGGTATTTTTATATATGTATGTTGGGAGGTTTTTTTAGCATGAAGGCACTCAGAATGCTCCCAAGGAAACACTCAGCACCTTTGCAAGCAAGCAAATGAAATAACCGATTTTTAAATACATAAAATTTCAAGTGATTGGCAGGTGTGTGGCATTGCTTTTTTTTCTGTATGTTTTTGTTACAGGAAGGATACATATTTCTCAGTTGTCACCTGTATTATACAGTAGTGGGCTCTCAAACCTTGTCCTCTAAACAACCTTAAAGGATAATGATAAGAATTCAACTGACCACTGACTGACACGTTGAAAGGAATTCTACAAATTTGGGCTTGTCACTTGAGCCAACATCACTTTGATGATATTACCAGAATAATTTAGGGAAAAAGAATATTCCCATTGCCTATCATTTAATGTAAAATTAAAAACCCCAATCTTTGGGAACCTTGAGCTCAGCAATAGCTTTTGCAGGACAGTGGCAGCAGAGATATGCTCTGCAGCAACCAGTCAGTGTTAACACTTGAAGGCATGGAGATATTTTGGGGTGAGAGAGATGGAGATGTGGCTGCAGCAACCAGAGCTTTGCCACCAGCCTCTCAGTGCTGGGGAGAGATACGGTCTCGACACAAGATGGCACCAGGGACCAGCCTCTCAGGGAAGCCTACCAAACCTTTTGCCTCATGGCCTGCAGCAAGCACAGGTGTTACAAATCTGTTCTTTTCTTCGAGTTACCAAAAATAGTTAGTGAAACACATTTTCAGATGAACAAAATTTCTGTCTCAGCGATACTGCCGGCCCTGGCTGCACTTGTGACATGCTCTGCTGAGAAGGGCTCCTTGTTTTGCACCACGACACTGGCTCTTCTCCTAAAAAAATGCTCTCAGAGCATCTTGCAGCCTCTTTCAATACCAATGTGAGAGCCTTTCCTTTTGCTCTAAACCACAAATCCTTAAGATACCCTTTTTTAATCTTACAGACTTCCTAGCAAAACAGTGATATTACTTAGCTTTTTGTGCCTAAAATTGAGGCTAGGATGTCTGATTTCCAGGGCAAAAGCTGGGAGTGTATTTTGCTTACATATGTCCTGTAATGATTGTAATACTGACCAATGTGAGAATACACAACAGTGTATTCATAAGACCTCATTGTAAAAAAAAAAATTCTGTTACTGAAGTTAAATTAACTTAAAATGGAAATTTGGATGTTCTAGCACGAAGGGCACACATTTTTTTTTTTTTTAGAAGCTTTGTTCATTATCACTGCTTTGTGAAAAAAAAATCATGCACTGGAAAAAAAAAGGACAGGGTTCAATTTCTTGTCTGTTAAAATCCACTTCAGGAAGGGTATTAAAAATCCATAGTTTCCCTAACTAATTTCTTCTATGTGAATAACTGTTGGAAACACTGACAAGGGAATGTAAACAAAGAGGATCACAGTTCAAAAATGGTCCCTTCATTAGTCCCTGACCTGCAGTCCAGGTGTGTTTGGGATCCCCGCTTAGCTGTCTGGCAGTGTAACCTTGCTGCGGGGCTGTGCGTTCCACAGCAATCACGCAATTAAGTAGCAATGACTGGCAACACTATTGCTCAATTAGTCTCATATAGTATGTCAAGCTAGAAGATATTTCACAGATAGATCTTTCAGAGATACTTGCCTTGGCAAATTCACTTTAAGGCAAGGCAGCATAAAGAGTACTTTTAACTGAAACACATTATACTGTAGCATCCAATTTTGTTTTTCTGGTGGCTAAAAGCAACGGGTCAAAATCCATGAGTTACACTGATAAAGACCATAGAAGTCGGTACATTTGGACAGATAACACTGAGAGAAGCACTGAGCCCTGTCTCACAGTCAGTGTTTATAATAATCTGCAGACGCGGACCATGCAAGAAGGACTATCACCCTACTAGCAGCTTGTCATGAATTGTCATTTGAAATGATAACATAATTGTGCGCATGTACCATCATAAGGTGGCCTGAAGCCAGAGCCTGAAGCAGCCAGATGAGCTGTTAAAGGGAGGTGATGTCTTCCAAGTCTGAGCAGGTGGAAACAAGATACACATCTCACTCTCCCTAGCCCATAAACATGCTACTGCTTTTCTAGGTGCCCTTTGGGGGTCAACACTTGGGATGAAAAAAGACTTGGCTGTTCTGTCCTGAGTGTCAGACTGCTGGGACATTACAGGTTGCCATGATCTGAGCAACCACATGGCAAATTCACAAGGTATTCATGCAGCTCTGCTGGTAGACCAAAGATGTCCTGTGGCAGCGAAACAGATTTGGGTTGGTGCAGTGACCCTTTATTGGGACCAGGTTCCTCTCTGCCCTAGTGTGCTGGCTCACTGCAGCTCCTTATTTCAATATCTTTGATATCCTTTTCATTTATGCTCCAAATCTGGAGAGGTTGCAAGAGCAGATTGGGAACCTAGCACATCTTTATTTTTTTTCAGGTAAAATAAGTATGAGAGCTGATTGTCCCAATTTTCTGAAAAGGTATAGGAAGTACATTTAGGACAGTGTTTTCTGGGAAACAACAGGAAGCATTGCCCAACTCTGTCATTCACCATACTACTAAGATGTTACAACTGCCATAATAATGCCATAATACCATGGCAGACTCAAACTCGTGTCCTCCTGCTACCTGCTGACTATTGTCTTTCATCCTCTCTGTCCTTGCTCCTGTTATCATTGTATGGGCTTCATTCCCAAGGGCTGAAAGTGGGTTCCGTTCTGTGAATGCCTCCTCTGATCTGTTTTGGAAACAACACAAGAGCTCTCTGTACAGTGGTCTATGGCTCGAGGACTACCTGGGCAAGTTCTGAGCCACACCTGTCCTTGACTGTGGGCTTGGCTTTATTTTTAGGTAAGCCCATCAAGATGATTGTTGTGCACTGAAACTAGTCCTATGTGTGGCACCTCGCTGCATTTTGGACTTTGTAAGTCTAGGGAAGAGCTGATCAGGACTAGTCACTCCATTTTAAGAGAAATAGGATTTTGGAGAGTCATGGTGAGTACATAGAGACAGCTAGTTGGAAGGCTGCAGTTGAAAGAAAGCTGTGCCAGAATATATGGAAAAAAGACAAAAGGGAAACCTATCACGGAAAAAGAAAAAGCAGAAGTTATAAATTAGCAGTTTAGAAGACAAATTCAAGAAGAAAAAAAACAGTGTTTATCATAGCCAGTGAGAGAGACAAAATCTAATCAGGATGGATTACTTGATGAGAGAACTTCAGATAAATACGGCATTTGGGAAAACTAATTAGATAATAAATTAAGAGATTGTATAATAGCAAATCAGGGCAAACATTCCTGTTGTCAGAATTACTGATGAATAATATCCTAATAGAGGTTTTAAATCTTTCCTCAGCATATACATTTTCTAGCGCGTATTTTCTAAATATACAGTCGTATCACATCTATTGCTCTAATGTCTGTAAATTATGCCTTCATACATTTGAAGACCCTTTGGTAATCCAACAGGACTGAGTTTAATGTGCAGTGGAGTCTGAACTCCAATTTGCTAACTTTACTGAGACTGGCATTTCAGCTATAGTATGTTGTTAACCTCCTTTTAAGCATATAACGTAAAGCAACTTTCTATACGTGGGAAAAGAGAGGTGTCATAACTTGTTCATTGAACCCACCTAAATATTCCTCATTCACTCCTCAACTGTTTTGCATGTTCTGTTCTCTGTACAGGACAAATATAAAATCTTCACTTATATGAAGGAGAAGGATACCTAAGTAGAAACTACTTAAAGTACAAGCCAGCTCTATTTTAAACACATTTACATTGATCTTGTGTGTTCACCAAATGACAGAAAAGTGGGGTCCAGAGCATGTCATTTCCCCATTTCCTTACTTTTACCAGTCTGACCTAATGCTCTTTTCAAAAACAAAGCACTTTAATTTGGTTTCTGGTTATCAAACTTTTCTGGACTCATTGAATGGTGGTTCACCAGTCATTGCTTGCCATGAGGTTTACCAGTCTTTATCAATGTTATCTTATGCCTTTGGGTAGGACCTAAAAATGACCTGTGCCATATTAGTAATACCAGAAACTTTAACGTTGCACCTCAGATCCACAATGAATTAAATTCATATGGGGGTCAGTGGAATAATGGACATATGCCAAATTGACCTGTGTTTTTGTCCTGAGTGGCATTTAAAACTATACACAAACACAAGGCAGACTGCATAACTCAGCCATGCTGAGGGAGGTTACCAAATAAGGGACAGGGGGCTTTATGTCGTGTATGTTTTTACACAATCAATTGAGCTCTGAGAACTTGATTAATCACTTTGACTTAAAAACTGGAGATGAGGGAAAGTCACATGAGTTAGAGATAAATGCCAATACACCCCCAAGACAGCATGCAGCAGCCCTGTCTAGCTGAGAAACTGTCCCAAAGGAGGTCAGAGTCCCTTGAAAAGCCCTTAGGAATGTCTAAAAATATAATGCCTAAGAACACTCTTTTCACACTAAAAAAATAGAGAATGACTTTTGGGTACAAGTACTCTTGTACCTAGTAGAAACCTGCAGCCCTTTTTCTGTAAGAGGTGTGTTTCTGTCATTACAGCTGTGAGGAGGTACATCTGACTGCAGTAGGACTTATTCATAGCTCATCCATTTAAATTTCTTCTTTTCACCTTCAACTTTGCTCCCCTTGTTTCCTGGCCACAGCATTTGATCAGAGATTTATAGATAAATTAACACTACTGACAGCCATTCCCCTGCCAGCCTTGCTGTCATTAAGTGGCGGCTACTTGTCAAGAGTTCAGGAACAGAGACAACAGTGGAGTGGGACAGGGGGAAAAACAAAGTCAGTTCAGTGTTACCCTGCTGAAGTTGACCATCTGAGGTTCTAATGTGGGAGGGAGGGGGAAACAGGGCATGGTGCTGGTCTTAGAGAAATCATTACGTCAAGGATTTGTCCAAAGAGGTTCTTATAGTTCATTTGAGCTTCCTCTTTGCCTGGCCTCTCACTGTGTGAAGAGACCCAGGTGAGACCCAGGGACGGAACAGACCCATACAAGACAGTGCAATGCTGGATCCTATCACAATATGGATGTTCCTTAATATATCTGCTCAGTACTTTGTCCAGATTAAGAAACCAAATATCTCAAAATTATGTCCTTCTTTTGGTGTTTACTCAGGTTGATTTCTGCTCAGTTTGTTTCTTTAACCAGCCAGCATGCATTAACTAACCTGTTTTGTGCATATCAAATATGACTTAGGTCCCTCTAGGTTCAAACAGAAAGACCTAAAATATTTTCAGTCTTCACTTTACTCATAGGGAAGCTTGAGCTCAGCTCCTACCATCTCCTCCTTTCACCAGACCATAACAATGCCTGAAAAGTTTGAGTTATTTCATGTAAGTTAGAAATGTGAATGTGTTACGAGTCAGCTTTGAATATGGCCTCGATTCCAAAAGGTGTTATCATCAAATCAAAATTATTCACACATGTCAAGTTAACATTTTATTTTTATTCCTTACTCAATTTTTGGCAAGCTTACAGGAGCTGTCAGTGTTTCAGTATTTTGAGAAGAATATTTTAATAAAACAGTGATGTGCTGAAAGGGGTTCACAAGAACTCACTAGAGGCCCTTGTTAAAATTCTGCCACCCTTCAAAAAATTATTCCCTTGCCTCTCAAGGAGTTCACCCCCTCTCTGGATACTGCTAAATCATTTCTGCCAGGGATGAGTTTCATCCCTTGGGGCTCATAAAGATACTTCTGAAGAGCAAATTGTTTGCCTTTGAAATAGACCAGATTGCATGAAATAGCAGACACTTTAAAAATAAATTCCTGGGGTAGCAACACTTCCCCGCTCCCCCCGCCCAAGCATCCGATCCGATCTCCACCACCCGTACCTCTCATTGTGTTATACTATCAAGTACTCAATCTATTTCTCAGGAACAAAGTATAAACAGTTCCAGCAAGTGCACTTAATATAACTTTTTTTGCCAAGTGGCATTGCCTCCCTGCTAGGCTGTGGTTACAGGAAAGCATCCATATTTAAAGGTAAAAAACCAAAAAAGCTAGGTTCTCCCCGTGAGCATACAGGGATGGAGTTTATTTCAGTTTCAAAGAGGAAATTTTTGTAGGGATATTTTCAAGTGTTTTAGCATATGACTGTAATAAAATAGAAGCCCTATTAGGTGCTATTTAAAAAAATGCAGTACTTAATAAGGGGAATTCTGGTAATCTGGCTAAAATGAGTTAATTCTTTATCTCTATTGTTTAATTTGGTGTGATCGAATGTTTAAATTATGACTGTGTAGGCCTAGATGAGTTTGCCCTGGAAGAACTGGTGTGCCGGATACACCAGGGCTTCTTTTTTAAATGCTGAATCAAGAGAAAATATCTGAGTAGAAATCTTCTTTCTACTGAATGCACTCTTGCCAATCACTGAAAAGTAGGGTCTTATCTGTATAGGGTATGCATGATTCACATTTTTTTACCATAAAAAAAAATCTAAGATGATGCTCTTTGTTTTAAAACAGATGTATTACCTTGCCTATGTCTTCCAAGTGTAAATTAACACTGTTGCATTTCATCAGCCAAAAGAAAACCTGGAAACCCTGAATGGCCCTTTTTTTCCTCATTGGCTTGTTAATTCTGAAATTCACAGATGATTACTGAAACGGGAGTATTATTAATGTCTTTCCCAGAAAAATTTAAATGACCCCTCTGACACATAGTCTAGTTTTGTTTGGATTGTTTCTTCCAATTCAATGGCTGTGGCAATTGGAAGAAGAATATAGATCACCATTTAAAATGAATGGGCCATAAGACCCTGCTATATTAGTATAAGATCTAACAAGTATAGCAAGTATTACCACTGCTGCATTCTTTGGTTTCACATCTAAAATATTCAATAAAATACCTTTTATTTTTCCTAAGCTGTTGTAAAACTAAGCATGCTGCTGACTTGAAAGGGTAAAATCCTATTTAGTGGAACATTGCTCCTGAGCAAGATTGAGGTTCACCAGCTACTGCTGTTCACTGCTTTACTAATGTTTGTTCTGCTTTTAGGGCCAGTGCTAGAAAATTGTATCGATGGGTGCTTGTGTGCTTTAGGTGATATGTTGTCACTGTAGGAAAAATGAACCAACCAAGCAAGACATTAGGAACCAATACTTAGAACCTGTCTCAAGAAAGTCTTGATTGCCTCTGCAGCTCTGATTATATTATAGTTTTACTGGTTTCTTAGCAGGGAGTAAGGCATGACTATGATCATGTGGCATTATTTGAGCAGACCACCAAGAAGGCTAGGCTGTACTCCTGCTGCTCATCCACTGAAAGACTTTGGGGAAAATACTCAGCCTCCTTAAACTTTCCTTTTTTTCTCTCTTTTAAATATGGTAAGACACTTACCTCCTCCATGAAGTGTTCGCACATGAGTTTTGATGAAAAATGCTATGAGAAAGATTGGTACTATCAACATTTCAATGGCTTTGCAAGATGAAAAGTGGATGAACTAAGAAAATGAACATGCTCCTGAGTAGTTGACAGTCATAGTCACAGTAAATTTTGCTGACTGGCAAATGATTAAAGCCTGGAATTTCTGGCTTATTCTGAAGATTTGAATTGTGTAATTACTGCCTTAGAAGAGTTAGAGTTGAAGGGAAATGTATGATGTATAAACACATATCAGAAAATGCAGCTTCATATGCAGTTTAGAGTAAGAGGGAAAAACTTTTCCAAAGGAAAGTAATTGAATGTGCTGATACTCATAAACCCATAGGTCACGTAATTTTGTGGAGCAAAAACATTGAAAGATAATCTCTGCTGGTTTTGTACAAACCTTTTTGAGTTTGTTGTTGTTAAGATTATCTTGGGAGCTGTAGCTGAAAGCCTGTATCTAGCACTTCCTGAATATAGAAGTCTGCAGTTGTATGCACAGCAGGATCCAGAGAAGTGCACATTGCCTTGTAGGGGAGAGAGTGGGCTAGTGTTCCTGCACCACATCAGGAAAAAAATGTATTTTAGGCAGCAATACTTGCAAACTTACTNAGACGTATTTGAAGTTCTTTTTTGTTGTAAGCATCAGAGAGTTTTGGTGGATTTTTGCACCATCTGTTCTTTCATTTTTTTGACACCCTTTGCCCTTGAGTACCCTGACGTCACACATATAGAATAACAGGACAATAGGGTGCAATGGCATAATCTGAAGGTCTGAGTCGCCTAGATACCTTAGGGGTATATGGGGATTTTTAGTCCCAGATCCATCCCACCTCACTCCAAGAACTTAACGGAAGTACCTAGATTAGGTATCCTGTTAAAAAGTAAGTAGGATGAATCCAAGCCTCACAGGTGACCATTAGAACAGCACAGACAAGGTGACTTTCATCCTCATCTTCTCTCTGAGCAGCACTCTTGTCCCATCAGCCGTCTTGGAAGAACATGCTTTATAAGCAGGAAAAAATAAAAAAGGAAGGGTTCACAGAGAAAACTGCAAGGAATGGGAGCACTGTTCCCATTTCATAATAAAAAATAAAGGCAATAGCACCAATATCTTTTGTGATCCAAGTGTCCAAATGAATTGGATCATCAAAGGTTATACTGCATAACTGTTAAGCAGAATATGGTTTGAAAGAAATCAGTGTCTTGTAATAACTGTAAGGATAAAAGAGTCTAAAATATCCAACTATATATAATATCTATGAAATTAAGCTGCATAATGTAATGACATGTTATGCTACCATTAACACATTATAACTATGTAATTTGGAAGGCTAATTTTTTTTTGTAAAACCACTTAACTACATAAAATTGAAAATAATGATTATTGTAACTACTTCCATTTTTTGTCTTTGGAAGTTCAAAATTAAATATGCCATATACAGTTATTTTATGGTGATGTGTAATTTTATGAAATGGTCGTATAACATGTACAGTAATTATTGACATAAAAATCCTAAATACATAAATCATTGCTTATAAAATCTGTTATAACACATTAACTTTACCAGCAGCCAAGGTAAGTCATTCAGCATCTCATTGACTTAACACCCAGAGTTGACCAAGGAACCCAGATAAGATGACAGGAAATTGCAAATCTCAGCTGAGATATAAAATAATAATATCAAGGCAGCCTTGGATCTGAAACTTCTCCATTCTGTTTTCTTCTGACTTTCTAGTACTTCAGTTCTTTGAAGACCAGCATGGAAAAAAGTAAAACCTGGCAGGTCACCCTGATGGCCCTCTTAGTCTAGTTGCAATGTATCTTGCAGTTGGGTTCCCATC
>JANPWX010000011.1:8906993-9059493 GCA_024734555.1 Trochalopteron elliotii
GCATTTATACGAGATCTTTCATTAAATGCACTACACATATTCACAAAAATCTGGCCCAAGCAAGTTTACTAGCATACTTAAACTTTTATACACCTGAACAATTTATTTCTTCATGCATGAAATCTACTCCCAACATTTATTTTTTCAAGATTTCATATTCAATGTGTAAATTCAGCTTAAATGGTGGAAATTGGGAGAGTGTTTTAAATTGTTACATTCTCTTTTCAGCAAAGAAGTAGCAAGTATTTTAAGATCTTCTAAGAATGGAAAGCTGAGGTGTTAGTTAAAAAAAAATTAAAAAATTAAATTAAACTTTTCTAAAGTATTGTCAGAAGGAGAACTCACTGAGTTGAAAATTAAAGCTCCTACTCAGAATGACTAGCTACAAGTGTGGAGGTGAGTGTGCTTATAATACTACTGTATTTTGATACTACATTTTCCGAGTATTAATCCTGAACATCAATAGTGTGTTTTGTTTTTCCTATGCAGTGTGTGCACTCAAGTCCCATTAATGTCAGTGAGAATTTATATCAACAGGACACTATAGATCCCTGAGATACTTTTTCATAATGGTGAAGACTTAGTTGAAGAAACTATGGGAGATCAATAATGCACTGAGGACACATTTTTTTCCTAGGTGTGACATACTACAGTTTCTCTAATGTCAAAACTCAGAGAGGAAATAGAGGCAAACAAGAAGTGGAAATAGCAAATTACTTGGCTGGTTTGAATAGCTTTTCCTAATGACAATCTGGAGCATAATACAGGAAATTTCTCACTGATTCCCATTGCTACATTTTTGTATTTCTTTCAGAGTAATTTTGACATCCTACTGCTAACTGGCATTGTTATCTAGTGTCTGTTCTGCAAACCTGTCTCTTTGGCTAACAAAATACTAAATGGCAGGGTAACCTCAAGAAAAGTCCAAAGGGAGCTGGGTATGGTCATGATGCGTTATGTGAGCAGTTTGGAGTTGAAAGTTATCCTGCAGTAACTATTCCATTCATACAGAATTTCTGCAAACAGGGTTAAGTAAATGTTTCATACCAGTATCCTGCTGGTTTTTGATTGTAGATAAAGATGTTGAGTGTCATGCCTTTGAAATGTGGGCCCTAATTTATGCAATTTAAACTATTTTTAGTGTCAGGCAGCTGTTATATCTTTTTTTTCCTCTTCAAATAAAGGACATTCGGGATATTTTTTTACAAGTTGTTAATATTTGTTTACCATTTTTGTAATATCAAGCTAAGGATGCATGATTATGTTATAAGAGGAATAAACTTGAAATTCTGGAGAGCAGTATGTGCTATAACAGCACTGTTTTTCTTAGATCAAATCAAATAATAGTTATGAAGGGAAAACCTGCTTTTGAAACTTGCTACTTTCTTCCACAGACACTGAGAGTTGCTATGGAGAGCAAGGTCAATGCAAAAAAAAATAAGCCAAACCAAACCAAAACAATAAGAAAAAGCCCCAAAATAAAAATGTGAGGAAAATCAATAAATACCTAAATTATTTAAGGACAAAATACAACGGGGTGTCTTGCTGTCATGCACCATACCCTGCATTGGAGAGCAGACAGGTGGATTGTCTCTAGCCGGAGCTGGGCTGGACACTCTCTCCAGCATGCTCATTAGTAGCTCTGTGCCTGGGCTCCCTGTTAGTAGAAAGGCAGGGATCACAGCAGGGAAGTTAGATCTCAGGCTTCTCACATTCCTGCTCTATCTTAGCAAAGCTTTGCAAAGCCTTTTCTGGCAGCTCATTAGTAGGTGCACTGATGCATAAGAGAAAGTCATTAGAAGTGTTTTTCAACATTGGCTTTTGATCAGGTGACTAGTAGCTTCGTAGAGACATTTACTTACATTGTTTTCTATAAGAGATTCTGTTGCTATATTGAGAATGACACACATATAAAATGTGGAAAACTAGCTTGACCTTTCTATGACAAAAGGAAAAAGGCTCCATTAGTTCCCTGAATCTTGTCTTTTACATGGTCAACTATGACGTAATAGAAGCACGGAATACTCACTCTTTTAGCTTTAATAATCTATGCCAAGTTCAACTATATTGTTTGATTTAAGGTTATGACAAAAAAGACCCTACTATGAAAGAATACAGCTGGCGTGCCTTAAGATCTATGATTTACTTTTAGCAGTAAGGATTAGATACTTTCTTTTTGCATGCAGACTGGCATTTTTAGCATTTTAAGACTAAATCTATCTGTAGGGCAAAGTAAAACGCACAGTAAAATTTTATTGGATCAGATAGGGTGGGCTGCTTAAGTGCCCAGAGTAGTATCTCTGCTGGAATGACTCCTTGTTGCACAGGAATTATTTTACTAAACCCCGAGAAAACTATGTAAGTTTAATTGGAAATAGTTCTAATGGAAAACTGTAACTACCATCTTGTTTTCTCTAGCCTGCTTAAGTAGGCTGTAGAAGATGAAGTTGTGCACAGAAATCAAAGAAGTTTGGTGTAAGAGTTATACTTCCATAACGAACTTGCTTCTTTTGTTACTGGCTCTTTCTAGAGGCTCAGTTGTTATGTAATATCGCACATGCCAGTGTGATGATACTTCTCCGATCCAAAATGCCTGTGGTGACTGTCTAGTGCCTTTGCTCTGCAGAAAAATCTCATGTTAAGCACATGCTATGACATGCAACCAAACAAGAGGAGGCTTTTGTAAAAGTTTACTGAAACAAAATACATCAGCTTAATCAGGCCTGCTTCTGGCTATGTACGGACATGACATGCCAATTACATAAAGTTCCAGCTCAGCTAAGACTCCTGCTGACTAATTCAGTGTTGATTGTTTTCCGCTACATGGCTTTGAGTGCTTGTTAAGGCTGAGGAAAAAAAGGGAGAGGGGCAACAATTGTAGGAATTCTTTGCTTCCATCAGACTGTCTTATGATTGCCAGCAATTAGTTAAGCTCCTTGGCAGTAAAATGACAAGATGGGACTTGACCAAATACAATGTGTGGAGCACATAGGCATCTGCCCCAGCTGAAAGACATTACAATGTTTGTTAACCTTAAGGGTCATTCCTGATTCACTTCTGCAGACAGAAAACAAGATTTATATAACACAGATCAATACAGCCCTAAGACTTTCGCCATTGAGGATGCTAGATTGAGGCACTTCTCTTTATCAGTTTACCATGACACTAATGTATTTTGCCTGTTTTGCCTGGGCAGTGATGAATCTGTTGGCAAGAGAAAACAAATAAGTTCTGTTGTTGAGAGACATGTTGTCTATGATTTGTCTCAGCAGACATGCCAACTTGCTGGCCAATTCATTTCCTATTTAATTTAAGTGGCATATCTGTCTTCCCCTTTCTGGTATGTCTTTTGTCTGCTGCACACCCATACTGGCATGGCAAGAGGCGCCTGCAGTAGATCTTTTCAGGTAAGACTGATATATCCAAGGCAGAATCAAAGTAAAGAATCAAAATCCCTGACTCTTACTATGGGATTTTTTGTAAAAGATACTTTTCTCTCTATTTGCACTCTGAGGAAATCACTTCAATCAACTATTTCAGACAGATCATACGGATTTGTTTTGCATACTCATAACCCAGTACCCTTTGAAAATATGCCCCGTAATGTGCTGTAATGATGGGAGGTATATGATGCAGCAAAAGTTAACAATTTTTTTCCATTTGCAAGAGCAACTTTTTAAAGATGTTATTTGCCTGGAAAATAAGATATGCATTTAGGGTAGTCTTTACTGGGCAGAGAGAAGCTGTGTGCCTAAGGACTGCAAAACGCATTCTGTTGGTTGTGAGACCAAATATCATCTGCACCAGAAAATCCTTTCTCTTGCATCAGAACGACAAAGGCAATTCTGAAGCTGTTATTTCCTGTCTGTCCCAGGTTTGTCATTCCTTCATTAAAGCAATTAGTTACACAGGCAGCTCATTGCTTCTGGAAATAGGGCAATATATAAATTATATGTAAAAAAAAATACATCTTCTTACAAAACCCTCTAAAGTGAATATATGTTGAATGAGCATTTCCCTTAAGAGGCCCTACATCTGGAGGGGTGGGAGCTTGTATCAGAGAGGGCCTTCTCAGCTGAATCCCCTTCAGCCCTGGAATTTTCTTACCCAGTTTGTTAACCTTTAGGGCAGGGTGCAGAGCCCATGTGCTCATTCAGGGCCAGATCCTGCCAGTCTTATTTATTTTGAGTGGTAGCATACTCCAAAGGCAGTTAGATCAACTCCAATGGGACCATATGGTTCTACTCAATGCAAAGAACAGTGGCAGAATCAGGGCCTTGGGCTTTTTCCAAAAATGTGTTAGATGTAACAGATAGGCATTTTGTTTTGAGAACAATAATCTTCTTATAACTCTATCCTTGTTATTGTTGTGGTAATGGATTTTAGTAATTTTCAATGCATGGGTAAGGTAACATTTTTTTGATTCAAGAGACTATGGCTGTGGGCACAAGTCTTCATAAACCGAACGAAAAAATGAATAGAATATTTAAAATGCTAAAAAACGGAGGGAGAGGCAAGGCAATGTTCAAGTGGTTCAAGCCAGACAACTTTTGCTAGCAGGTTTAACACATGTTACCAAGTACAGCCTATCTACATCAGCATGTCCATTGCCCACCTACCACTGCAGTTCTGCATGTTTCTTGATTACAGGATCATACTCTAGATGAAGAAAAACTTCACTGAAGAGAGGAAAGCATGGCAACTTAAAACTGTCAAACAGTACCAACATTTAGCAAGGACAGAATTCAAGCAGTGGAATAGTTAACATAAACCACACTTCTCAAATGTGTCAGCTAAATATCTGTGGCAGAACACATTAATTATAGCAGTCAGTTTACCTTTATCCTTCACAACATTTCTGATTAAAATTTCACACATTACAATGATATGTGTCTTTTCTACAAGCTATGAAATCTACTCAACGTCAATAAGTTCTTATTTTGTTATTGAAAGAGTTGATGCATGTATAAAAAAAAAAGAGACTTTTGATCCCTCACAGTGAAATCAAAAACTTAACTTCTGTTTTGGATATAGTCATGCTACCTGCATGTATTATGTGTCTGTGCAAAGCAATCATTAGCAGCATTGGATAAAAAGGAATAAAAAAAGTCCCTAACTTTGCTGCCAATAGAGGGTATGTGGTTTCAAATTTTATATTTGCTGAGCTTAATTAAGCCATAGATTATGTTTTGAAAGGTATGTTCAATTAACTGAATCCCTCATGAGGAATTATATACAGGAAGAGATAATCACAACATTTATCTGGTTTACAAATGTATATGCTTAGGTTAAAAATGTTCTGGTTTTTTATTCCACAGAGATATAGAGATTGATAGAAAAATAATGTAAACCAATAATTGCAAATAGTTACACAGTAATGTGCATAAAAATTCCAATTATATTCATTATTAAGCATATAAAACTATTTTTATTGGTAGATAATTACTGATGAAAATCTCTTATTTAACATTTTATTTGCATCTAATTCAGGAATTCATATTTTAAATAAAGTTGCATGTTTACAACAAGGAGATCCACTGAGGCACATAAAGTATCTAAATCACTCTACAGAAATGTATCTTGGTGGAAAGAGGAGATGCAGAGTGTAGGTCCAGTGTAAACCTTTGTAATTAAAGCATAAGCAGTGATTGAATTTGGTTCATGTGTATTCTCCAAGCCAGCTGGGTAAGCCTAAAAATACATTAAGCCAGTCCAAAGGCAAATACATGCTGTGATGTGCTGGTAATCTCCTGCATCGTCATGTACTTGTTGAAAATGAGCATGTGATTCCATGTGTAATAAGAGAAGTTTGACAAGGGAGCAAAATCATGCACTGTCAAAACAAGTGTCTGGACTTTGCCTACACATATATTTTTTGTTAATATACTTGGTTCCAAAGTGACATTTATTTGGTAGGGCAGCACCACTCTTCCCTGACAATGCATTGACTATTTTGATTTCACTGAGAATAGTTTTGACTGCGAACATTTTCTTTCACTGAGACCGTTGCTCACTGACACAAATGAGATCTGATAGCCAAGGCAGGCTCTTGACTTGGCAACAAGCCACTGGCTTGATTGTTGGAAGGATAGAGCAAAATGTTACAGAAGCAGTCCCACAGGGAGAAATCCCTCCCCTCTCAAGGGCACCCTCTGAGGAATGACTGTGGGTGCTGGTCTCTGGGACATCCCTCCCTTGCTGGCTGGGCAGTGAAGGGAAAGGCTGTCCTTGGGCTGTGCCCCGCTCCGGGGGACACCTCCAGACACAGCACTAGGACACAGCACTGCACTGCTGGAAGGGAACATGGTACCCACCACCCAAAGAAAAAATGCAGAGTTTGAGGAGCACTCATTTTGTGGAAATTTTAGGTTGCAGAGCCTCATTGGGGTTACAGTGTCTAAGACCGCATATAAACATATTTCAGCATGAATATCTACATTGCTGCCTTATAGCCAAGGCTGAACCTGGACAGCAGTCTAGTACAGTGCTGTACCTATGCTACTGTAATATAAAATTTATGTGTTACAACACAAAAGAAGTAATGTAAAACAAGCTCCAGCATTGTGTGAAGGCAGCTTGGGGATGCAACAGGATCATGTCCCAGTCAGAGACTGATTATTACTCTATTTTCCATTGACTTTCATGGTCTGCAAAGTGAGGAAATAAAGGCCAAACCTTTGCCAGAAGAGCTGGAGAATGCCCTGGTCTAGTAATTACCAATATAGTGACTCCATCTCAGTCTCAAGGGCAGCCAAAGTGCTATTCAGCTGATAAGTAAGCAAGGTAGTTCTTAATCTTGCTGAAAGATAAAATGTTGCTGTCCTCTGTTCTACTACTGTCTGCACTCACTGATTGCTTCCAAGAAAATGCACAGGTTTTTGAAAGCACTTTAAGACTTCCATTTATAATGAGCTGAAGAAGACCAATTAGATAAACTCTCTGGTACAAATGATTCTTAAATAAAAAATAGTTTAGGTAGAGTTCTTCATTCAGATGTCCTGGGAGTAATGTGTCCAAAGTAAATACCCTAAAGACCTACCTTCTATTAAGTTCACAGTCTGAATTATCATCTCTCTATAAGGCATTGGTGTTCTGAATGCTTCTGAGTTTCAGATAAGGAATTTCATGGTGCTAATTAATAAAGAGTTTAGCTATAGAGTGATCCTCTGTTTCCCCATCTAATCAAGCCCAACCAGCTGAATGAGTTGCTTTTGAGTTTTGCTGGATAAACCAATGTATGTTAAAACCTCTGCTTATGTGGGCTTATAAATAACAGTACTAGAGAAAAACTTGATGAAACTTGGCTGTATCAGCATACAAAACCAATAAAAGAACTTCTTTTTTGTCTCATCACAATAGAAGGCATTTCCTGACAGGCAAATGAAGTTATAGCATCACAACTCTACTCAGTGGATGTTGTCATAATGTATAAGAGTGGGCTTCCTAAAGAGATTAAAATTTCATGCAAGGAGATGAGTACTTTATTATGACAATAATTTTTCCACAAAAAGTGTCTCTGTACATTCCTGACACTGACCCTGTGAGTCTACAAAAGTTGGAGATAATCTGAACTAATCTTAAAGAGGAAAATAGTTTCATCTCCCAGCAAGTACTACTCTTCCCAAATTATTCAAATGCTTTACATAACCCACAGCAATAGGAGTCATAAATATTAGCTGCTCTTGTGCACCAGCATGACATCATCCAAATTTTCAACACCTATTTAAACTTAGCAGCAATCCCTGCATTTTCAACATGCAAAACACATTGGTCAGGGGATTTTAGAACAATCATTGTATTTGTGAAATTATAAGGCTCTGAGGGAATGTTTGGAGCACCAATGTGGTGGGCTGTTTTGGGGACTCCCCTTCTGGTCTCCTTTCAGGGAGGATCCCCTTCCTAAAACCCCTGACCCCTCCAGTGTCTCTGCAATGTATCACGGAGCAGGAGTAGAGTTTAAAACTGGACCTGCTGTGTTCATGTTTTGAACACCATTTGTGTTTACCTCATTTCAGAGTGCATGTATTTATTTTTACAAGAGAAGATAATCATGAAATAGAGGTGTGAAAATTTAGATAGCAGCTAATTAGTTTTAGTCAGACTGTTACAGAGCATAATGGATTTTCAGCTTTCTCTATTCTTTATCCCCTGAATTCAGGCAATTATTTAGCAGCGCTGGAAGAACAAGTTATTGGTCACAATTTCACGATGTAGAATGCACGCATAAGACCACACCAATTAATTGAATTTATATAAAAATGTTTATTCAATTTTAATTAGATTGAGCTATATTGTGGCCATATTGAATTAACTTAAACAATGGCTTCTCAGTTTCATTGTTTTATTACAGTGTATACATTGCTGCGTATTTCCCCCATTCCTTACAAAAAAGGAAAATATATCTCATGCTCCAGATAGCTTATAATAAACTCAAAAGGCCAGGTTGATTTTCGTTTAATGTATATGATGTCAAAGGGAGATGTGGAAGTAATATTTGGTATCCTGCCTACTGGGTTAAGCTGCAGAATGGAAGAACAGCCCCTAAATTCTCCATCCCACTGAAAAATGACTTTTTGTGCAGCTCAGTGACCGCAGATGTAGCAATGCCCCTTTTCTATTTATACTGATCAGTGGAGCTACATAAAATCTTTCCCCCCAGGTCTTGCCTGTGTCTCTCCTGTCTCCTGCCTCCCAGCACAAGATTCCCCTGGCAATGCTACCTAAAGTGTACTTAGAGCAACTGCCTAAATGTTATAAGTAAAGCCTTACTCTAATCTGGGAAAAGCCTGGGCAGGAACAGAGTTTCTGCAGATCTAAGTATGCAGGCTTCTTGTCATGCAGATGTCAGGGTGGATCATGGCATAGTGAATAATAGGAGTCCAATTTGAAAGTGATTCTGTCCAAAGAATAACATACCCTAACATATTTGTGTGTCCTGTGAAACAGTTTTTTACTCTCCATTTAAATTTGGAATATTGCTGTATGCACTCTTCTTCTTCAGCCAGTAAAAAATGGAGGTTTACCTTTCTTAACTTACTCAGAGCTCTCATTTTAATGGGAAAAAGATCCATTGCAATCTGTTATGTTGATTAGATTTACTGTCAAGGCAACTAAAGTGCACAATTGTTTATTTGTTTGTTCTTTCAGTGTAAACATTGACTGGGTTGTTAGCTCTGTTTCTTATTAAGGTTTCCCAGCAAGTCCCTTTCTAAAACTCTGTTTCCCAAGTGTTTGCCAAATTTGAACCATCTGAGGTGCATTTAGCTATGACAACATCTCAGAAGATTTGGATGTTTCAAGAATATTGTTAGGGAAAAAAAAAAAAAAAAAGAACAAAAATGCTGGTGAAATCTGGCAAGTTCCTTTCCTAGCAGATCCATCAACCTCGTATTTCAGAATAGCAACTTGAAATTTGGCAGGGAGGCAGCCTTCCCTCTATCCCTGTGAAAATCTGGCCGTGCTGTAAGCCTCGAAGAGTTCCAGTCTCACATGGTGGGAGGCTTCTTCCATTTTAGCTGCCGAAAGTCCTGGAGGGTCCTGTCACATCGCGGGCGCTTCTGTGTCCGTGCCCAGACCCCGCCGGTGCGGGCGGACCCCGCGGGCGGCATTAGCCCGGGGCTGCCGGAGCAGGGCGGGATCCTGCCCGGGAAGGCAAATCCCGGCACGGGGAGCTGGGCTGGGCACGGGAGCTGACAGCAATGAGCCTGTCAGTGCTGTGTTCACACACCATGACATGCATCGCTGAGTGGCACCCGGGCAGCATGGAGGAAGCTGTCTAATTAAAATTCAAAGGTAACAAAGCCAAACCAGAGAAGGAAATAAAGTATGAGACTGGTATAAGGAAGCTGGTGGAACTGGAAGTGACTGGACAAGGAAATTATGTTCACTGTTGGTGATTTAGATTTAATTAGCTGATTCCCCCCCTCCAATTCCAATTCCCAGCACCTCCTGTCAGTTATAAAAACAAGTCCATTTGGTTCATTAAAAATGTGTGTTTCTGTACATTGAGGCATTTGGGAGTTCTTAGAATAAAAGATCATGGAGAATATATTTTGAATTTTTAATAATGAGATCCCTTTCAACATGTTCAGTGATGGACTGAAATTGTTCTAAAGTTGAAATTAAATGAGAAGGCAGGGGGGCTACAATTTGTATCTTACTTAGCTACCATTACTTCACCCAAGAAACATCTTTCAGTTACTACAGTATTTCAGAAATTATGATTTCTATTTACCAATTTAGTGCAAGGCATGAATTGTCTTTTTTTCTGAGAGGAATTTCTGTTTTTTCGATAAACACAGCCTTTCCTGCCTTTCAGATATGTGAAAAATAGGCCTTAATTTTCCATGGGTTGCTCTGCAAAACACCTGGGGTTTGCTTCTCAAACAAAAAGAACGCACCTTAAAATGCCACATATTTAGTTAGTTTAAAATCATGCTACAGCATGTCATTCAGATTCACTAGCTTCAGCCTGATTTAACAGCGCTTGAATAACATGAATTTCACTTCAACTTAATTAAACAGAGGCATAAGCATTTCAGGAATGATTTTGATGCAGTCTGGACACTTGAAACCTCATTGTAATCTTACACACAAATGAGCATGGAAAATGTCACTTGAAAGGCAGAGATTTAGATACCTAAGTTGTAGAGGCAATTATCCATTTGTGTACATCAGTGCTGTGTTTAAGAATACAAAATATTTGTGTGTATTCACTGAAGACCCATTGGGAGAAAAGTGCTCTTCAAAGTAATTTTCAAGCCTTTATTTAAAATGCTGAACAATGAATTTAAAACTCAGGATTTTGAAATGCCAATAGCAGAAGATCAACATTTTCTATTAGTTAAATAGGACAATAGGAATCAGAAAATCAGAGAGCAGCATTGTGTGCATGTTTGCATGATTAACTTATTTTGAAATAAAGAGGGGAAAATAGTGCCAGATAATATGCCAAATTTAATTGTAAAGAAGTTTTTACCGTATGGTTTTCTAAGCTCATGATGACTCTTTAGTTTCATTTTACCACTGCCATTATTAAAGCTAGAGGAGATAAAAATGAAACATGTTTCTATTATAAATAGAGCTATTTTTGCAAATACAGTCCCCCCAGCCACACTTTCAGCTGCATCTGGGGAAGATGCAACACGATAGCACTAGGACAGTGTCAACCTCAGTTGTGCTACAGACATTTGAAAATTACACTGGCTTTCCCCACATATTACCATGTAGCACTGCCTCTGTTACCTGGACCAGAAATATTTTGTTTCACTAGATCCCAATCTTGTCAGACAGCCCTGTCATTTTAATTTGTCACTCTTTGTATACTGCATCACACAGGAGTCTCGTTGCCCCAGCCGAGTGCCATAGGCTAGTTCTCAGAAGAGAAACCTGTCATGGGGGATAGCAAAGGTAAACACCACAAAACAGAGAGTTTATGGCTGAAATCACTACCCAGGGCTCCATGCCCACAGGCTTTGCAGGTGGTGTAATCACCTATGGCTGAATTGGGAAGGTCCATGATTTCAGCTGAGAGGTAGGCATACATCTCTCTCACCCTCCCCTGCCTCCACCATGGTCCCTGTGCAGCCATGTCACCCACAGGAGGTAGCAGGAGGGGAATGAAGATGAAATTATTGGTGGTAAGAAGAGAAGTTGTGATTGACATGATGCCTGAAAGCAGCTCCAGAAAACTCTGTAGTACAGTTGACAGCAAAAAAAGAAGTCTGGGAGAAAAAACAGACAGACTAGGGATGAGCACACATCTCTGAAACAACCAAGTAATCCCAGATCACTGGTGGCAGAAGTTCCAAGCCCTGCTCCAAAGAGAGTGCCAGCACGAAACAAACATGACTATGGTTCTTTCAGGTGTTTTGGTGTTACTCTGAACAATATGATGAACCTTCCTTGCAATTTGTGAAAGTTAAAGGGAGTCAAGAAGGCAAAACTTCATAGCATGTTTACTTCTTAAAAACTGAGAGGGTGAAACACAGATCTCCTTTCCCTGACATGGATTTTTGGCTTACCCTTTGGTCCACCCCTACTGAAGCAATTAATCAAAATAAATGAGGCAGCAAACATCTGATATTAGCTGTCTTCAGACTGCAGCATATTAACTGTCCTCAGGAATTCCATTTACCACACTGGGCAGGGCACTCTGCGGGTTGTACTCCAATATCTTTACTCCTGAATGGTATTTTGAAGTATGTGTTATTGGTAAACTACTGATTAGAAAAAAGAAATAGCTTATCCTTGCTTTTATTGGTTAGGATTTGTGGAATCTCTATGTAGCTATGCAGATGTAATGAAATTCAAGATGGTGTTATCAATTACTATCTTTACCAAGCCTTCCTTTACATTTTGTGAGAGGAGGGTCATCCTGTAAACAGATGTAAATCAAAGAATCAGAGTGAAAACACCTCAAACCTAGGGATTAGTAAGTCCTTTATTGTAAAAATTGTGAATTTACTGTGAACCATAAAAGAGACCCAAAATCTTAGGGATACAAAAGCAGACATATTCCAACAGATAAACCAAAGCACCATATCAAAGGCAATGGGTAACACAAATTTGGAAAGATGAAACTTAGAGGGAAAAGAGGTTCTATTTAGGAGACATCAAAAAACTGGAGACAGGATTTTCTGTGAATAACGTAAAAGAGCTATGCTAGTTAGACATGGCCATGGGATTATTATGTGGGATTATTTGGCTTGGTTTGACTAAAACCCTTCATAGCTAAAGTGTGCAGGTGGAATTTCTGCCTGCCTGTCCTCAAATCATCTTCTGTATGTCAGGTGGTACTCTCAGAGCAATGTAAGCAGAAGATAGCTACAAAGTGCCCATATCCACAATGTCTTCAGCAGTCAGAGAGCTGATCTTGGTCTTCTGAGAAGACCCATGACATGAGCACAGGTTAAGCACAAGTTATTTTCTGTTTCCTGTTCATGGGTGGTTTGGCTTTATTAGATACTCATCCCAGAAAAGAAAAGGGGAAAAAACAAGAGGCATCAAACAAACAAGAGTATTTATTTCTTCTCTGAAATTGATCCCTGGACTTTTGCTATAAGCTTTGTCCTCCAGAAGAGCCTTCACATCCATAGAGCAGTTAATAAGACCTCTCTGCTAATACAACTTCAAAGTTATTGAAGAGCATTTCTGTGCAAGGTTTAAGAGCCTGGTATAAGGATGACTCACCAGTGTCCTTATGCAGATTCCTAGGATCATTGTCCTTTTACAGCAACTAATTATGGTAAAGTTTCTGAGATATACTGAGTGCTTTGGAGTTTTCAGTATCTATTCAAAGCGGTAATTCGGTAAAATTTTGCCAAGATATTATTTAAAGGATTAGGAAAGATATGAAAATTAGTGAGGAACTGGTGGACAGCAAGTTTGGAAAGGGCTTAAGTAGATGTGGAAATAAGAACTTCAACTCCTGTTTTACAAATGGGAGAAAAGAAGCAAATACTTTCAGTGATTTCACTGAGGTGACAAATGAAGTCACTAGCAGGATGAAGATCTTTAGCCAGGGGGAATTTGACATGAAATGATATTTCATTTCAATAGGAATTAGCTAATCAATTAACACACCCCATGGCCCCTGTGCCACACTGTGGCTGTGGACACCATGGCCATGGCAGCCTGTCTGCTGCTGCCAGCCCATTGCACCATCTGCCACCTTATGTCCCAGGGCAATGTGATGTTCTGGTTGCCATTTGTAAAGCATTATCTTTACAGGAAAGGCACTGTTCTATTTGGCATCCCAGGGTACAGGGAACCTGCACATCAGCTAGTCCACCTGCACAGGGATGGCATCTGGTTCAAATCCACTAGAAATCAGGAGCTCCAAGAGGAGACTGAGTGAAGCTGCCCAAGGACTCAGTAGCTCATCCATCCTTCTAGTGTGTGCCACAGTGTCCGCAGCATGCCATGGTGCCCATGGTGGGCCACAGACCCCACACAGCTCTGTGCACCTTCCAGAGTCAGTACCCAGCCTAGATCCACTGCTTCTTCTCCAGGCCCTCCCCTGCACATCCCAGCTCTCTGGATCCCCTGTAATTGCATTATTGATGGAGCCATTCTGAACTGCACTGTTCCTCTGCCCCGAGTGCAGCACATGCTACTGACACCAGCTCTCACTTAATTCATGGCAAATGTCTTCCCAGTGCTTGGAGAATTTTCTTCATCTGGCTTAGTTTGCTTTTTAACTCTGACAGCAAGATCTAAAAGACAGAAAAGAAACACCTTCTTTCAAAAAGGTTGACTGAATCCCACCTCCCTTTCCCACAGATCCACGCCCTCTCCCATGCTGCTCTGTGGCCACAGGGGTGCTCTGCTCCCTGCACCAGCCCTCAGCAGCAGCCTAAGCAGGGCTGACTACAACTGACACATCCCTCCTGAGTCATGTCCCTTCAGACCCTGTATATAACTATCCCTACCAGAGGTTGAATAACTTCTCTACTGGAGAGAAAGCAAAAGAAATGCCCCAATTTTCATATCCATCCTCCTTACCCAATGTCTATTTGAAAAGCAGACCAAGAGCTGTCCTGAACACCTTCTGAGTTGCCATCTCCATTTGCCTCTCTTATGTTTCATGCTCTATAATTATTAGGCATCGATGCTGCTTTTTTTTTCTTTTTTTTTCAGCTGAGAAGTATATTATATAACCATAATAAGCATGTTAAAATATTAAATGATTATGTTTGTTTGTACACCTATGAAACACTCTGTAATGGGATTAGGCTGAATCCCTAAAGAGTCATTAACTTGCATTATATTGAAATATTTATTATTGTGGCATATGTAATGGATAATATTTGTTTACATTTTTAATTACTCACATTTTCAGCCAAGAAAATCTCCAAGGATAATGTCTCATTTACAAGTGTCCTGGCAAAAGACAGCATAATGTAATCACACATTACCAACAATTCCATGACAACCATGCATTGGTTTAAATATGAATTTCAAGTAAAGACATAATTACGGTAAACAATAAAAAAATGATGACACTGTGTATCTGTGTATTAAAAAACCAAGAAAAACTTAAATTAAGCAAACTTTTCTCTAGCTGCTATGGATATTGAGTTTGTTCCATGGCCCAGGGAAGTCAAAGAAAAAAATTTCATTTTCATTCACAGTGTCCAAGCTGACACCACAAATAATGTAGCAAATGAGTGGAAATTTATACCTTCAAAATTTCCCAATGCATTGAGTTGTATGATTAGGGTTGGGAAAACAATTTTTTAATTTTTTTTTTTCACAGAAAGTGAATAACTAAATAAAAGGAAAGAAAATTTAATTGAAAACCTTCAATTTTTCAAAGTTTCTTCAGGAACTTGCAGTAAACTCTGCTTGGATGATAACCTCTCCTTATCAGAATCAGCCAAAGGATGAGCTATGTGAGCTCTGAGACTTAGATCAACCATGATGTATTTTTGGTGAGATTCTCAGAAATATTCTTCACAGAGCTTAATGTCAGCTAGAAAATTGACCCAGCAGTAGTGAATGACCCATTGTCTCAAACCTTGCTCACTGCAATTCCAATTTGTATCATTTCAATATTCTTCAAGCAGACTTTTTGCAATAATCTGTAGAAAAAAACCCTTTGGGTTATTATATCAAAAATAATTATTTCTGGGTTTTATTGAGATCCATCAATAGTGAAACAGAGTTTCTTCCTAAAAATCGTAAGAATATATGCATTTTAGTAGAAGCATCATGAGGAATAGAGTTTTGGAATACATCCTGCAAGTGATCTGAGCAACAGCTTCATTTCTTCTTGGTAGTTCTTTCTAGACTTTGTAGAAGATTCGGTCCCATTTATATTATTCTGCCTGAGGGGTGTTGCAATGTGATAATAAGACAATTTTTAAGTACTGTGTTGAACACACAGCCATAAACAAGAAGGTAATCTATATATTTGACCTTTGCAAAGATCTACCTGGGCAGTATAAGCCTTTAAATTTTTCTCATGGCATCATCAGAAGTTAAAAAATTTTACCCTACCAAACAAAAAATTGGTAGCTGTTTACAGTATTTTCAATTCTTCATGCAATAGAGTTTTTCTGATTCCACACAATGGCTTTCTTTGCAGCTAAACTGCATAATATTCGATTGAAAATGCTTTTGCTGTCCTTTAAACCTTTCATAGATTGGCAGTCTTCTTTTCAAGTCCCATTTCAGTCATTGGAACAGACTTCCCAGGGAAGTGAATAAGTCACCATCCCATTTTTACTTCCTGTGGAAAAATGTACCTTGTTATTCATCTGGACTACCAAACCAGTCAGTTATTTAGTATTTTTATAATGTATTTTCAGTCTTTACATAGGGAAGTGGACCTGGGTGACTGAAATATCTTTGCAGGAAACCCTTTCTTCCTTAACTGTTTTAAGTTTTTGAAACAAAATAGCTTAGCAGAACAAAACACAAAGGATTCCTGTCTTGTTTGAATAAAAAGATCCATGCACCAGGTTTGTATCATAGTGGCTGCAGTGGAAGGAGTATATGCCATGCTACTTAATATCTTGGAAACCATACTCATGTCTTTAAAAGAATGTGTAAATCTCTCTCTAATTAATTGTAACGGAGTTTAGTTTGCCCATTGAGAGGAGCATAAACCCTTTAATTGCTACATTCTAGAAGTCTCTGAGTCCCCAGCCAGCGGTAACCATTTGATGTGTATCATGTCAAATGCGATGCTTCAAAATTAGTTTGATTAAAAATACGTAAAGTTAATGAATTGTCAAATGCCCAATGTTCTTTAGAAGGCACAGTTTTTAAAAGATGTCTATTTTAGTCTTTGTAATATAACTGTCTCTGGTATGTCTGTCATTTGGTAATGCTTCCAGACACATTCATGGTGGTCATCTTTGATCATATAAATTCAAGAGATTCCAAGACTTTTTCTATTTGCATAAAAAACAAAGAAAGCATTGTCAGAAATCCCCAAATATGCATTTTGAATCAAGTTTCACCTAAGTGCTACACAAAGACTCAGTGTCTTGATGCTAATTTATTGAAAATGCCTTGGCCTTTAGGAATTTCCCATTGGCACTTAGTAGAGCTGAGCTCAAAGTGGCAATGGCAAAAAGCAGCCATCGAAACTGTGTTCATGCTGACATCTAAGCCCTGGTGCTCAAATTATGAGTGCCTTGAAACAAAATACCGTAGAAGGAAAAACAAATCATAAATGCTTTAGGTGCCAAGACTTTGCTTGAAAGGAGTAAAGGGGAAAATAAGTTTGGGGTTGTTTTAGTGGAATCTAATGTACTAAAGACGTAGCACCAAGAAAGGATTTAACGATAGATGTAAAAGTTTTGATGTCTAATGCACAGCTCTGAAGTCAGTGCTTTAAATGTATGATTTTTGCATATACATAACCATATTTAGATCTCGACATATGGTCTGTAAATAACATATGTAAGCTGGATCGTTGAGTGAGATGATTTTTTTCCTGCTGAATGTACGTGTTTATTTTATGAGCAGAGACGTGAAAAGTTCATTCATGTCAAAATGTGTTGCTAAGCATAAACATGCTGCTTCACTTTAGGCAGGATCAGGAAAGACCCTGGGTGTGTAATCTCTGAATTGACTCTATGCTGATGTTGCCCAGGTTTTGTATTACTAAACTATGGCTCACAACAACAACAAAAATTTAACCTTTAAATAGAGGCACCAAAATAATTTAAAACAGATTGGAGGGTTTAAAGGGCTCCAAGAATAAGCAGCTCATATTTCAGTTCCTCCCCTCTAGGGCCTACCTATTTGGTGTTCAGAGTTCATCTCATATTGCAGCTGCTTATGTTCACTTTTTCTGCAGTGTGTGGATGAAATGTCCAAGGAAAAGAAATAAAAACAACAAAAAACTAAAATATACAACATTAAAAATATCTTCCCTAAAACAATGGTTTGGCTGTTATTGGGCAGGGAATAGGACAAATCACCCAGAGGCTTTTAAGTAAGAGCAGGGGAAAGAAAAAAACCAGAAAAGGGTGAGAAAGTGTGGAGATTTTAAAGGGACATTTGGTTTCAGGGGACATTTTTTATTCAAAGTTCTTCCAGGTTATGGAGCCCATTATATTTTTTTTTTTTGGTTCTTTTATTAAAAATTTCTTTGTAATTCATTTAGACTTTCTTGCCACTGGCCACAGACAGATAACAACAACAAACAATGGCACTCTGTATTTATCACTTTATTCTGTTTTATAGTGTATCGCTGATTATGGAAACAATACATTTTTTGCACCTTTCTTTGGTTACTATTTGTCAGGAGTACCCTTTATAAACAATATATTTTCCCATTTTAATAAAAGGCTAGAGCTGCACTAAATGCATAAGATGGGATTTGAAACAAAAACCCATCAGACTGCTAAAATAACGTTACAAGGCCTTCATTTCTACCACACCATCTTATGAGTTAAAAAGCCTTCCATCTACTACATTTTCTAGCCCCAGTATTCAAATGTAAAAGCCATATATAAATTTAATTCATGAATTAATTTCTCTCCTTTCACCAGAATGTCTTGCCATGTAGTCCTGCAAGCAAAGTGACGGCAGTTGCAAATGTCCCACTCACACCAAACAATTTGTACTAAATAACCAGACTCCAAGGAAATTTTCTTCCTTACATATAATCTATTCCGTTTTTCTTTAGCCTGTACTTATGCATATGTAAAGGTATTATTACGAAGGACCCAACCTCCTTTGATGACTGAGGAAAATCTGGCCCCTTTGAAGTCTATGTGAATTTTTCTTTTCAGCTGCAGCAGGGGGAACCTCACCCCATCTGTCTAAGTCTCCCTAAGTAATTCACATGGCTTGGGTCCAAAAAGAGGTGAGCACTGTGCTCAACAGTGAATGGTAACCTCACTGGGTACTATAACTGGAACCAGTTGTAAATCCCCAAAGGTGATAGCAGATATGGTCGTACTTCTCATATGGCCCTTTCCTTGAGCCTGCCTAGAGACCTCTGTATTTCTCTTCTGCTGTACCTCCCACACTCTTCTTAAAGTAGGGAAGAACTTGCATTATCTGGGAAAACAATCCTTTTGACTCCTTTCAAGGCTGGCCCAGCCAGGCATGGCTGTCATTACTGGGGTGCTCAGAACCTGTCCTGTGGATTTAACAGTGATAGTACCAAGCACTTGCTTTCCTTTTCTGCTCTTCTACTCATTTCTTCAGAAATCTCTTCCTTCTGACTTGCATTAATAGAGTGAAACATACAGACCAGGAAAACTAATCTACTGTAGTAATATTTTAATTAATAATTAGATACAGCTTGTTCTCTCAAGATGAAAATATTTCCATTATGACTAAATCTTTATTCTGGAGAAGGACTGAAATAGCATGATTTGTGTTCTGAACCATCAAGAGAGTACAAAAATCAGGTGTTTAATCCAGTAAGTCTTCCAACAAAGCAAAAGTGTACTTCTGCAGTGTGTCAGTAGAAAGGGAGTACAAATTCTCATGAACCACAATCAGGCCAGCTCAGTTGTCCCAGCTCCTCTTCCAGGGTCAGATATCTCCAGATATCTCCAGATATTAAAACCAGCTTGCTTACATATTCCCCTGAAACTTGTATGTAGTGTGTCTAATATTTCCTAGATCGTGTCTATGCTATGTCAGCTGTTAACAACTGACTTTCAACATGATTTGCTACCATATGAAACTGGGATTTGCATCTGACTTTAAATTCAGCACTAGTTTCAGAGGAGTAGCATACAAGAGTCAGCTAATCTCATTTCACTTTCACAGTGTTTCTAGATATCTGGCTGAAGATTAAAACACTCATGAAAGCAGCTGCAGAACTAAGCAATCATGATAGCACTAAACAAGTTTATTCTTGATCCGCAATATCATTAGAAAATTTGGGGGATTAGTGTTCATTACATATGGTATATATTTGTCTTTATTTTCTACATACTTATCTGAAAGGTTAATGAAAATGCAGATGCAATGGTTCCTTTATATGGGTTTACCTTCCACGAGTGCCAGTTTTCAGACTAATTGATTATGTCAGAAGCTCTATAAATATCAATAGCATATGGAAAGGTTAAGCCGAGGTCTCCACATAACTGGATTCATACTCTTTATTGATGGTACAACCATTATCCAACCATAATGGAAATGCTTTGAGTGTGAAATAGAGTAGAACGCTGGATAATTTTCACCAACGACTGACTGGAGGAATCAAACTGAGTGACTGACTTCTGCAAACTAATGAACTGTCTGATGTACAGTGTGTAAACTAAAACTAGAATTTAAAAAATCAAGAATAATGTAAAATTAAATGTATGGAATCATTGCTTTGCCACTTGTAGTTAAATACTATTTAGGATGCTCTTCAGTCTCCTCTGAAATAAACACTAGGAGGCTGTGTTAGAATGACATCTCACAAAAAGGAGAAGGTAGCTGACAACATGCTACTCAGGGTCCTCTAACAGACCTAAAGATACTTTCTAGCTTGGAGGAATATTAGGAGTCAGTTCTAAATCAGAATTTGATTGTTCTATCTGATTTTTTAGGATTCTAACAGCATTTTTTCAGAATGGCTTTATTGTTCTCTGTTAGTTTTTCTCCATTATTTCCTCTGGTGGCATCTTTTGGTCCAATAGAAAGGAGTCAATCCAATTCTTAAGCGTCATTTCCCTGATAGCTCTGGATAGCAAAGAGAGTCTGAAAGCAGTGTGGCATTGTGGCCTTCCCACTGCCATCACTCCATGATAGATCTGGTGGTAGTGCAGGAGGGGTATTGCAGCTTCACCAATTGTTACAAAGAAAGCTGGATTAGGTTATTAAAAGTTTGAGTAGTTACTGATGTATGTTCTACAGGCTGTGGAATAACTGGAGAGGCATATTCAGTCTGCCATGTGGAGCCACAACCCCATTTTCATGCTCAAAGCTAGATTGCACTTGGACTGTTCACCCGCCACTCTGTTCTTTCCTCTTTCTGAAATGATCTCTGTGTCCAACAGGTTTTGTAGGAAGTGCCAAAACTGTGCTTCATTGCAGTTAATAATTTAAAAACTACAGAGTAGTGCTTTGAATATAAAATCACTGTAAACATGCTGAAGTTTTCTCACCAGCTGAAAAATGCAGCTAAAAATCCTGTATATTTCCACATCTGGACTGTTTATTTCAGTCAGAGGTGTGGGACAGTGGTTCAGCTGTTTGCATTAGAAATGAGAATAAATGCTCTTCTCTCGGTAGTCAGTACATTCTCTTTTCATTGAAAAAATATACAGCACCAATTGCAATTCATTTTACTGTCTTTTTCTCTGATAATGAGTGTGCTTAAACCTCAGATTTTATCACTTTGCCATATAAATTTCCCTTAAATTTAGTATATAGCAGCATTAGGAAATGCAGCCTTCTTTTGGTTTTGAAATATTGCTAGAGAGAATTTAGGTGAAAACTAGGTATAATCAATTCCATCTTTAACATCTGTTTCTAAGTGCACAAAGCTTCGTGTGCGAGTAAAATTCCCATACTGGTGAAAGCAACAGCAAAATTCCCTTTGAGTTTATCCCTATTGATCAGGCTATTCCTGTAGGACCAGACTAGTCCACCTTCACTCAGTCATGATCCACACTCCATATGATCTGACCCAAATCAGCGTGCAGGAAGATACACTTCACTCTGTGACCCCTGATTCTCAAAAATCTACTGTGTCATCCAATTGATATAGAGTTTATCTCTATCTTGGAGAGATTGGTTCCTCCTACACTTGAGAAGTCATGAGTGACTTTATGCCAGATTTACTTTTATCATTTGCTAAGCATTGTCCACATCAGCCTTTGAGCTTTATCAGCTAAGCACCAATGAGGTGACCCTGGTGAGACTATTTGCATGAGCAGGACAAACTGCTGCAAGCTGTGATATGTGCAGCCTGTTACCCTGTCTGGGTGAGAGGTGACCCACATCAGATGGGAACAGCTTTGGGCACATTGTTGAGTGGAAGCAGTGACTGATGGGCCAGTTCCAATAGGGGAAATGTGGGAAAATTTTGATGAAACACATGGCTACAGATGCTTCAACATTCCTTTTGCCCAAATTTTCATTGGCTCTTTACAACTGTTAATTTTCACCTGAAAATTTACAGTGGACATGTAGGGGAAAAAAAAGAGAGAGCTGTCTTTCCTACTACTAAGAGTGAGGTGGGGGGAATATCTTTTAGCTTTTGACATGAATATAATATAATATTCTTGATGATTGTCATCCAGACCAGTCAAAAATGAAAGGTCAAATCCAATTCATTTTAGTCATGTAAAGAACCCTACAAAGTCAGTTTGACTAATGTTCTTCAGGGAGAGAAATTTAGCTTTGAGCATTATCTGGAGCAAAAGGAAGTGTAAAGCCATCGCTTTCTCAGAATTGCTGTTAAGGACACTAAAAAAAAGCTTTAAAAATGACTTTGAATTGCTTCAGCTAAAAAAGGGCTAGAGTTTGACAGAAGTAGCTGAAGAGTACATTAAGACCCAGATTTTCCTGAGGTCCAGCAAAGACTTAATCCCAGTAGTAACATCATGCACT
This sequence comes from Trochalopteron elliotii, assembly GCA_024734555.1. NCBI lineage: Eukaryota > Metazoa > Chordata > Aves > Passeriformes > Leiothrichidae > Trochalopteron > Trochalopteron elliotii. The sequence goes on from JANPWX010000011.1 coordinate 8,929,521, forward strand.
CTCAAGACAAATAGTATGGTCCCATGTAGACTGGTGCTTCATCCACCCTCTAAATAGAAGAAAGCTGCTGAAAATTACCTCTGTCTAGGTCACCAAACCACATAAATTATCTCTAAAAAAAGCAGCATAAATAAAGTGCTGGTTTTTTTAAATGCACTGCTGTTTTCCATTGAGAAATGTGAAGGTTGTGGGAATAGTAATTTCTTCTTCAGATTTTGAAAATAACATAAAGCTATTGCTATGACGAGTCACTTGATTTTTGAAAGCACCTCCAAATCCTCATAAATAGATAATACAGTTCCTATGTTGTTGTGAGAATGTCCCTGCTTCTGAACTGTGCTTAAATTATCTTGTACTACCCCAATTAGATTCACAACATACCTATATTGTAAAAGGCTGTTTTCTCTCTCAATTAGCTGAAAAGGATTAGACACACTGATAGATAGTACTAAATGCTAATGGGTCAGATCCTAAAGCCATTACACTGTTTTCATGCTGAATTCTGCTGGCATTGATTTCACTGGAGTGCTGAGGAAAACCCGAACATGAACATCAGTATGCAGCTCAATATTTTATGGGTTTTCTCGTCTTGGCTTTTAAAAATATTCTCCCTCTGCTATTCTTTAGCCAGAAGAGCAAAAAGAGCTAGTTCCAGCCCTGACTTCAAAAAAAACACAGAGTGACAGTACAGAGGCTTGAGGAAATCACAAGTTTATATATGGGCTTTTTTATCATCTCTAATGGCAAAATTAAAATTAGTTCCCAATTAAAAGAGAAAAGCACAAGTACAATCTGAGAACAGAAGATAAAGGGTGCCATGAAGAGAAGATTATTAAGCAGCATAGTATAACAGGACCCCAGGTGCAGAAAGGCCTCATTATACTCACATTCTTGTGCTGCAACATACGGATGTACAGTAAACCAAGAAAAAAAAAATATTCCAAAGGACAGTTTTAGACAGTGGCTATGTTTGAGATGAGTACATGTTTTTTGAAGACAGACCATAACAACTTGGTTTTTACTTCCAAAATACAGTGGCACATTAATTGCTTGATCAGCCAAATGAAACTAAATGTAATTAAGACTAGTGTGGGGTTAATTTGGTCCATAATTATGTTATATAAAGTAAATGAAAATTGTTTCCTTCCTAAATTGCAATTCATTACAATTACAGATATTAAAATAAGATACTATAAAATTACATGAAGCATGTACACATTAATAGCCATTAGTAATAGCTTGATATTTCTATCCAAGCAACAGTTTATTAGAATGCCAAAAGGTTATATTTGACAACTCACATGACTGATTTTTTTGCTCATCCTTTCTCCTCCTCTAAAAGATTCAGTCTTCTTACACACAAAACATATGCCATGTCATATTTGTGCATGTTAGGCATATTGGTTTTAGTCTAAGATTTGTTTTAACAATATTGTTTACTGTTCATTAAAAAACTTAAGTTTGACAGCTGTATCTCTGGAACAAGCCACAGCAGTCTTGGTGGAGAGGAGCAGCCCCTCCCAGCACAATACAGTGCTTTATTCTGGGCACAAGAACTTCTTGGTAGTGGGCAAATGCAGACTTAGATCCTTTTGCTTCTATTTAACTTAAGCATAAATTTAAAGCTAAGCCCATGCTTAATGGTTTTGCTTTAGTAGCTTTTTACAAGGACTTGAGTATTTTGTAGAATTGGAGCCACTGGCTCTCTACACTGAAATCAATGGCAATGGTCATGGTGTGCAGGGTCTGACCTGTATCTCTTATGAGACGAAATATCCCTAGGTATTTCTACAAAGAATTGTAAACTTCAGGGTATCACATTTTGACCACTCTTATGAATTGATTTCCTACTGTTTCTTTTTCTGAATTTTTTCCTTTCAGGGACAGAAAATGTGTAGCAACAACATTTTAATATCAGACAAAAAGAGTGACAAAGCAGCTCTTTTGAAATCATAACATCCATGTGATTTTTCAGCTGGTGCTGAATGATAGACACTAGAAATATATGTGATATTTTAAGTTCTTGTGTACATCATATAAAAAGCTACAGGCACAATAATAATTTTCATGCATGCAGGATACTCACTCAAATGAAGGAATAAATAGGAAATGCAGGATGAATCTTGTTACTAGGGTCCTTCAAGTCCAACATGACCAAATTTAGTGTCGAAGACATGAAATCTCTAACTGCATGGCACAGCTGGGTATCACATTTAACCGCAAGGATTAGGATGTAATCCTGTGATTTCTGAACATCCTGAATTTCTGAAGTACTTCGTACTTGCAGACTCAGGATTTTATGTTCCTTGAAAAGCAGTGAGCAAATAAGTTTTATTCCAATGATCTACAATTGTTTTCTTCCTTACATGAAATAATAAGACATCCTTTGTTAAAGGAAGGAACCACAACTATTGCAGTGCCTTGATTTCTTTCACAGTTGTTTTGTATATACTGCTCCGACATTTGCAAGCTTAAAGTAAAATGTATTTTAAAAATAAAATCACTATCTCTCTTCTCTTTATAGCAACTCAGACTCAGGACACTTAGTTGCTAGAATCAGGTTATTTCCACTGACAGTAAATATATTTGTCTCTTAACCATTAATTCTGCTAATTGAGCATTTCATAAAAGTGGTTTATAAACTGATGATAAAAGATCAGCACCCTACAGGTTATACCTGTACATAACATTAATACTCATTTAATAAGCTGGCCAATAAAAACATTAGATAGAATATCTTAATGATGATATCTTACTTTCAGCAAACTGAGAGATATGTTTTGCAATATTTAATTGAGCAAAACTCCCAGTGGCTTCAGTGAAAGGTGTTCTTGATTAAGGACTACAGAATTTCACCTTAATAATATTTATCATTTCTGCATGGAAATGTAGGGTGAAAACAGTTATTAGCATTCCAGGTAAAGTAGCTCATGCAAATGATTCTGCTATTAAATAGTCAGCCACATTGTATTAAATACCCCCAAATAGTTATGTATATTTAACAGGGAAATGACAATAGGAAAAAACAGATTTAGTTCAGATGTGGAGCTGCTATGTAAACCAATTATCTATCCTGAGGGAAACAGCTCTGTCTACAACTACTTAGGCTCTAGGGCCTATTACAAATCCTGGAGTGGGCTGTTGTTTCAGTTCTCCAGGGAATCTACCACGTCATACTGGAAATAGTTGACAATAATTAGAAAGCCTGCTCCTGCCAGTACTGAGCACATTTTTAATACCTTTCTAAGTGTTACGGGAGATAATATATAAGGCTTTTAGAATTCCAGTCAGGCTAAGGTGAACCATGGAAAGGACAACTACACAATAGCCCCAAACTGGACTGTGACAGGCTAATTATTGTGGCTTCATTATCAAACCTCTTTTTGCATAGGTCACCTGGGAAGTGTAATTAAAAATGCATTATTGGTGTATATTTTTATTGAAGCAATTAAATTAAAAAGCAAAAAAAAATATTATTTGATGAGCAAATAATAATGTTGGTCAACAGCATTTATCCAAGAAAGAAAGAACAAGTTCGTGGTTCATTAGCAGTAAATGTGTTAACTGGAATGCCGTTTGAAAAATGAGCCATAGAACAGCTTTTAAATACTCAGATTAAAGGATTTATAATGTCAAGTTTAACACAGAAATTATAGATAGTATTACATTGCCATGAGTAACAGCACCTTTAATGTGACTTAGCAAAGGGATTTACTGCACATAGTATGATTTTCACAATCAGACAACTATAAATCTGTCTACATATCAACGTAGTATCAAACGTCTCTATCAGCCATACAGGGCTATCAGGACACATGCACACCCAGCTGGACATGCTCACATACATGTAGGAGTACGTAGAACTGGATTCTGCAAAACTGTACAGCATCTGCTGAGAAAAGCCTTTCAGCAATTGTTGCCTCACACAAACAGATCTCAGGAAGTCCACTCTAGTCACTGTTTAGATTTTCCTGACACAGAGCCATAGGGATGCCCTGGGAGCATGAGGAGATGCAAGGGAATCCCCCCAGGAACTTGGCAGGATCACCATGCTGACAGCATAATTTTCCTGGACAGCAGTGTGTAGTTATACACTGCTCAACAAAGTGAAGCTCTGCCTACACAAACCACCCATACAACACACACAGAGTAAAGCCAGCTCTTCCCAGAAAGGATTAGTTGATAGAGCACACACTTGATGGTTATACCTCATGGGAACAGATATGTCCTGAGCATACCATGTTGGCTGTGCTGCTCAGAATCTCTACAGGAAGTATAAGATGGGTGGTTTTACACTAGGCTCTGTTTGCAGACTGGGAAGGTATCAGCACTTGCACAAAAGACATATTTGAGACTTTCAAAGGCATCTTCAGTCTTTCTGTCTCAGAAACCATTTGGTGTTTCTCAATGCTGTTCACCCCAGCTGCACATAGAGTTTTGGGCATTCATGTACCAGAGACTTATACACAAGCACAATGATATTTTCTTTCTTTTATTCTTCTTCTGGTAACTCCTAACTCCCTCCTTGCCTTTTGTTGTCAATAGCATTGTTCTGGCACTGCCAATAGGCTCACAGTTTTCTAAAATCTCCTGAGATAAGAATGTCTCCTCTTGTATATATTAAGGCTGTTTACCTCCACGTTTTTACCCTATATTCCGTTATTTTTATTGTTGAGTCATTTCCACAACATTTTGCATCATAGATTTAATCCTGAATGAATTCTCATAAACTGTAAAGTGATAACTCGCTACTTAACATTTTCCAGATAATTTATGAATACATTGAACAGCAGAATCCCAAGAGAGCTCTCCAGTGGAATTCTGTCAGTAATTGTCCTTCTCGGTGAAAACTGACCACTTACTGTTTCCCTTTGTTTCCCTTCTTTTCACCAGTTGCTAATCCTGAGGAATACCTTCCATTTAGCCCATGACTAATCTTCAAGTTTTTGTTTCTCTAAGAGTCTTTGGTGAGGGATTTTGTTGAAAGTCTCTTGAAAATCCAGTCACACTGTATCAACTGGCTATGTTATCCATATACACATTGATGTGATCTAACAACTATAAAAGATTTTGGGGCATGACTGCTGTACAAAAGTTAATCTTGACCCTCTTCCCATGTGATTCCGATGCTTTGTTACAGTCTCTACTTCTTTACCTGACACAGAAATAAATTTCCAGGCCTACAATAACTAGCATCATAGGAATTTCAAGTGAAGATCAATGTTGCATTAATCACATTTTGTTTCTCTGCCTCTGTGGATGCTTTAAACCAAAGCACCATTACTGTTTGATTTCACATATCAGTTCTCAGACAACTTGGGTAAATATCATCTCACCTTTGCAATTTCTTCTCATACCCATCTGCCAAAATGTCCTAACATTTTGTCTGTTGTACTGATACCATAATTTGCAAAAAACTTCCCAGTTCTTTGCCTCTCCAGACTGCCATTGGTGCAAGCTTTCTGATGTGTTTTTTAGTGTAAAAATCAAAGTAGTGTTATTTTGGGTTTTGTTTTAAATTATTATTTGTATCTGAGTTCTCTTTTTACGTTATCTCTGCCCTTTTTATCTCTCTCCCTCAATTTTGCTTTCATATCTGGTACAGTAACCACTTTCCCTTGGCCTGGCAAAACTTTGATCATTCAAGGGTTACTGTAGCTTTGGGAATTAATTCAGCATTCCAGGAGGAGGCTGGTTATTACTGATCCATGACTTAAGTAGGCCAAGTTCCTTACTGAAAATATCCTTCCTTATGATCACCTTAATTTCTTTCTTTAGGTATATTTTACCCCACCCTAAATATAGTCATATTTTCACAATACAAAGCCTACAGGAAAGTAAAAAATCTACCAAAAAGCCATTCTGTGCTCAGTACTGTAAATATGAATGTATTATGCAGTGACCTTCAAACCAGCAAGGCCTGATCCTGCTCCCAGTGCAGCTGAGGGAGTTGGCTGCAGGCTCTCTCCCTCAGAACAGGACCCTGTTACATCTGGGCACAGGAGCGTCCTCATCAATAAACAAGTGAATGTTTTGTTACTGCATTGATTCGAAGACTTTTTCAGCAATAAGGAAGGATGTCTAATGGTTATATACCTCTAAAAATAATATCTTCCAGACATTCCTTCCTCTCTTTCTCTCTACATGTTACATATGGATGTATGCATGGATGCATGACTGTACTGAAATCAAATATAAGTTTCTGCCTTTTTTTATTATTTTCATTCCTAACACGAGAGCAGAACTTATGCCCCAATTCGAAAAAATGCCTAAACCTAAAAATGAATTAAACACACATAAAGTTCTGTTACTGGTCAGACCAAAACCCTAAGGGTTGCATTCTGTATTCAATTACACAAGTGTTACTCCCGTTGGAGTCAGGACTGGAGGGCAGAATTCAGCCTGAAATTGTAAACAAGAAAAATTTGAACTGAATCTGGTCTTTTCTTAATATGCACCAGTATGTACCAAGATGCTGTTGAATGTAAGGTCTCTTATTTGGGAAAAAGGGCAAGAAGAAAAAAAAATAGTGAGAAATCAGAGAAAGATTTCTCCAGGATAAGATTTGCTGTCTGGGTGGCAGAGAAGGAAAGAAGCCAAAACCTTTGCATAGGTGCTCTGGCACAAAAAAGGTTTGTTAAAATGAGCAAATCTGTGTTTTTAGACTCCCAAATTAGCTTGTTTTGACTTATTCTTTTCTCCTGTGTCTTAGAAATTCATCTCTGCAGCCACATCTCTTGTACTGGTCTGCAGTTATCTCACCCTTCTCTGGGTGAGGAAACCAGACCATCTCCATCCCTGACACCCAAAATAAGTGGGACAGCAACTGACACTGATTTTCTTGCACTTTTTTCAAGGTTTGAAGGTTGTTTTTGCTTTCCTCATGGAAGCTGTGACTTGGCTTTTTTTTTCTTAGTATTTTTCTTCTCAGATGGCATCCTCTCTCTGCCATAAGCCAAGCTAGTAATCTCACAAACTGCTTTACTTTTTGGTGAAGACCTTATCACATTGTTGAGTACAGCAGGAATTTGAGGAAAGGGTGCACAAAAAATATAGATGTGCCGGGAAGATTTGCATTTTCACAGTGCACCAAGTTGTGACTCTGCTCTTTGCATGGCTCTACAGCTTGGGAAGCTACCTTGGTTAAATGGACTCAGAAGCTGGGAATCAACTACATGGCTCCAGAAAGAGGGTCCAAAACTGGAATTAGAATGTGGTGTTTCAAAGAGTTATGTACATGTAGCTAAGGTAGAATTAAAATAAAGCAGAAATTATATGAGATGCAGAGCCCAAGACAAGGCTGACATTCATTGGGTTGCCCCAGAGGATGCTGTACAGACAGTTGCCATTTCAGTGTGTGAGTGGTCTTCCTGTGTCATAGAATGGAGCTATTGTTGGTAGTGGCTGAAAAAAGTGCAGTGTGTGGGCATGAGTTCCCAAAAGACAGAGCTGGGAAAAACAGGGACTTGCTAGAGAAGGCTCTTCAAAGCACCTATTCCAAACTGCTGATGAAGTCAGTGATTCAGGAAAAATTTCTTGTGAGTTGTGGCATAATGTATTTTTCCATCTTCTGCCATTTCACATGTGAATAGATGTAGCTGATAGAGTATTTCCAAACAGAACATTATCTGAAGCTTAGTAAGGATGTTAATAACACTTGAGGGTCTTGATAAAAATTATTTCAGTTTGTCTGTATGCACATTTGGAACTGCAGTACAATTTAATATATCTGTTTTTAAAAACCAGCTCTGTTAGAACCAAGATTTTTGATGGTCATGTCTGGCTCTCATGAAAGATATTTAAGAGACTTTGCAGTGTTTTATACTGCCTGGTTTGCTTGGGTTTAGGATCCCTAACAGACAGCACCATCTTCTTTCCCAGTGAAACTTAACCTACTGGCCGAAATACCTCATCTGATCTCAGCTGCTACAATATCTTAGAAATAAATAGGACCATACTAGCCATGCAGTGATCCTAATCTGTGAAATCTTTATACACCCAGCTTCATTCTGACATTAGAGAGGGTCTGGCAACCATGCAAAAAAATCTTAGCTATGTCTAACATGTGATAAAACTATAATAAATGTAGAAATTGATGAAATGAGGAGCAAATGATTATGGGCATTGTTAGCCAATGCACAGGTTCAGGGAAGATGAACTTTTATTTTTCAGAAGTTCTAAAACTACCCCTAAAAGTTTAACTGGCAGAAAGCAAGAGCTTTTATTCCTGGAAATAAAATTGGAACGGAAAAATGCTTCAAATAAGAGGTGACTAAAGAACTGCAAGTCAAGGGTTAATTTTTCTTTTCTTAGGGAAGCTGTAAAAGCTGACTTTTTCCATTCTGTGTTATCTGTGGCATTATATTTGGCAGCTGCAACCTAAATTCTGATAGTTTATTGCCATTGTGGGAGATGAAGGATTTGGTCCTTGGTCGAGAGTTCCAGGTGTCTGAGAGATTTGCAAGAACTGTGAAAAGGGGGAAAATGACACAAAGAATATGACATTTCTGGAAATATCATTTAGATTTTGGTCAACAGGGAATAGGAATGGGTGATTCAGGCCATCTGCTGAACTGGCATTTCAGTGCTTGGGCAAGCAGAGAATAAAGCAGACAGGCTTGTCAGAGTCATGGGTTAAACTATTGCTTTGAAGTATGGAGCCATCCACAGCTTCAACTTACCGGTCTAAGTAGGTGGTTAGTTCTCTCCCATCTACCTAAGGAAGCTGTTTTCATTCTCAGTTATTTTGTGTTTTACTGCCAGCCCTGGAGAGCACAGACAGTTTTTTCATACTTGAAACTTTGTGCAGTCACTCAGGGAAGGGTAGTGGATCCACAGTAGAAGCTGAGCTGAGGTACTATCTTCCAGCTCCTGAATAAACTGGTCAGTACTGGTTCAAATCTGCTCAAATACACTGGCTAGAATCTTAGCTGCAGAAAAGAGAGAGAAATGCATGCAGAGATTAGAATTTCTCACTTTGTCTACTAAACTGAACTACCTTTTCCACAAATCTTTTGCATTTTCTCTTCTCTTTTCAAACTCACAATTATCCCCATTTTAAGACAAAATGCCATACTATGATTATCTGTTCTATTGTCCTCCTTTTCCACATAAGCCAAAGAACATCCCTGAATTAATTCCTGTTTCTAGTCTTACAGCTATGGTTGAGCTGATACACCTTTTAGAGAAATACCCGATCTTAACATTTTCTCGTGATGAAAAATACACTGCAGTCCTGACTTGCTAGTTCACAATGCCTAATTACCCACAATATTAAAAATACAAGCCTTATATCTAGTCTGAATTATTCTCACTTCTGTTTCCAGGTGTTGGATCTTATAATATCTTTCTGCCAGACTGAACAACTCTGCATTCTTCAAAGTACTCTTCCGCATGTAGATGACTACAGATTTGAGAAAATCTGCTCTTTTGACCTTCTTTCTGATGAGTTCAAAGTCTTAACTCTGCTGCTTGGTAGCAATGTCCAGATTCAGATTTGAGAAGTAGCTCAAGCCAAGCTGGTAGTGCTGCACAAGGTCTTTCCTTGTCTCTCATTGCTTACCTCCATACTTCACTGTGGCAAAGGCAAACACAAGCCTGCCAGCTGTCCAGCCGTCCTGTCTCACACCAGGGATGTTTGCACAGAGACAGACTTGTGTATAGACATGCTTCTGAAGGCAAGGGGGAAATAGCTGTGTTGTTCGTTCCTCAACATGTGCATAAAATACAGCAAATTCCAGGCTCTAATTATGCAGATGGCTTTATTAGCTAAGGTGACATGTCACAACTTTTTATCTCCACCTAGACTTTGGGCTACTCTCTTGCTCTCTTTTTCACAGGAATATTGAGAGGCGAAAAATTGCAGTTATACAGTCAGCAGTGGTGAAGCTCAAGCATTTCAGATCTTCTAAACCACCCCAAGAAGTTATTGCATTAGAGTAAGTAGTAGATTCATCGCAAACCATCCACAGAAACTTAGTCAAAATATGGCATCTAAAATATACATGATCAAGACTCCATATTCAGATGTGAACTGATCAAGCTAATAATCCAACTTTACCACCATTTTTAATATTTACAGTAATTTTTGCAGCTTTTCTCTTTGTTTTCTACCTCTTTTCTGAACCCTCTTGGATCTTTTTGTAATGTCTTCCTTAAAGTGTAGACAGCAGTGTTAGACTAACAGCAGATGCTCCAGTATCAAGACACTATAACCCTCGAGTGCTTTACTTTTTATTTCACTAAATCATACCTTTACTCACAGAAGCCACCATGGCTACTCAGAAGCGATACATATTCAGGTGTGTGCCATGAGTGCTGCTTCTTCTTTTATTGGCAATACTGCCTGATAATCTTATAATCTGGAATTTCTTTCTTTTTAATATGACATATATTTTCTTTTAGATAAAGAGCCTTTTATCATTGGCATTGAAGCATGTGTTTGACTCCTCTAGCTCTCTATGCAGTGTAGATCCTTTTATATTAGTGATCTGCTTTTATCCTTATTTTTCACTTTTCAGTCTTTCCTTTATACAAAAACTTAATCAGAATTGATATGATTAGATGATTTCTATGGGTTATTAATAAAAATATGACAAAGGTAGAAAAAATTCTAGTGAGATCCCACTCAGTGATAATTTCCCACTTATAATTAGACTTCAAGAGCCATGAGCTGATGGTTAACTTACATAATATGTAAAACAGTTATTTCATACAGTTCTAGATCCCCAATTCAAATTTTCAAAAAGCAGATCAAATGCTTCATAGATCTTATTGCATCAACAGTATTGTTGCAAAGCAAAATTTTTTTTCATCGGGTAGTTTGATAACATTTCTGTCAATAACTGCAGTTGATCAATATTCATTAAATTATCTTGTTTAATTCTTCAAAATAAGAGAAGGTTCACCCCCATTACTGCTTGATATAAGCAGGACTGTCATTTGTAGTATTTTGTGTATGATTTTTCATCCTAGTAATGTCAAGCTTTACTAGCACTTACTTAAGTCTGAGCTAAGAATTATTGAGATCTACAGCCAGGCTGAGAAGAGGCTTCTAAATACTTGGCTTGTTAAATACTTTCTAATAATCTGACTTTAAGATTTTTATGGCTCACTCCAATATATAGTGAAAGTAGTGTATCTTTTAAATAAAATTGCTTCATTCCTTATCCTTTGCTGAGATTTTCTTAGTGGCTTGAAGGTTGAGCTCTTAAGTGGAAGGGAGAGGGGTGCAAGGGAATATTAGCAATAGCTATGTATTTGCAGTACAGAATATTTATGCAGTGCAAAAATACTTGAAGGAATGCATATTACTGCAATGCATATGACTTACCATACGTATCTATAGCATGATGATACACATGGGGAGAGAGTGTGTGCATGTGTATGAGCAAGACCCAGCATGAGAGCAGTGGACAGAAGCCAAAGACAGAGGCAAAGCACAGTACTGTCCTCAGCCAGGACAGAGGAGCTGGGCCACTCTGTTAGTGAGGCTGTGTCTCTGGGAAGTACTGGTCACTGGCATAGAGGAGTAGGGAATGTGGTGTCTTTGACTCAAGCAACTGGAGCTTATAAAACTTCATGGCCTTCCAGTAGACAGCTGCCATAAACAGCATGTGCACTGTGCCCCTTTTCACTAGGGAGCAGTAAAGGTGGTAGTTCCCACATGAGGGTGGAGAGCCAGTCAAGGAAAAGGCAAGTGATAAGAAGGCATCTCTGAATCCTTTGCTGTGAATGCTTGACCTGAGCAGCTGAGAAACATTGAGAAAATAGCTCAGGAGTACCAGTCTTTGACGCTTTCCCACTCCACTCATACTGCTAGATCTTGCTGTATGTTTTTGTTCTACTTTTTAGCAGTGGCCTCAGTCTGCTGCTGACTAGTTTGGCCAGTCCTGGATTTCTTCAGCCACCTGTGGTGGTTTGGCCAGCACTCTAGGACAGGAACTGCACCATTTCTGGCAAATCAAACTTCACCACTGAAGAGTGACTCACTCAAACCACCAGAATTCAAGATGAAGTAAATTGCTTGCAGTCGCTTTTGTATCTCATTACATGCACCTTTCATATCATGCATCTTTCAAATCTGACACAGGCTGTGAGAAGCCAATGTCATTAATATCTAGTGCATCTTCATGGAGCTCTGGCTAGAGGGGTCTGCTGAATATCATCAGTTCTGATCTTTTGCCATTGGTCAGGATAATCCAACATACCACAGGGACATCAGAAGCCACCAAACTCTACCCAGTTACCTCTGTAGTAAACCAAATAATTTCTGCTTGACTAGAGTAGAGTGTAACTTCCTTGAAAGTATCAAGTTTTTATCTGAAGGTAATAGGAGTTTGTATTACTTGGAGAAGAGCTATGGGTTTTGGTTTTATACATAGTTTCTTGCTTAGTTGAATTGGTCCACTTCCACTTGAAATCACAGCTTCTTGTTCAGTCTGCAATACTATATTGAACAGCTCTAGTGTCTGCTTTTCTTCCTGTAGTAAAATTTGTCACCTCAAACTATTGCATCCACAACAAAATCCATTAATTGAGGTAAGAAATGATCAACACCTTTGTGTCCACTTTCCGCAGAGGACAAAAGATGAATTGAACACAGAACTTCAAATGATAAACTCTGTTCAGCATTTGGAGTTCTGCACTGAGATGAGGGCTGATGTCCTGCCCTTGGAAAGCTTGAAGGATCACTATCATGCTGAAAGTTAGTCTTAGCAAAACAAAATGCCTCACTTTTCAAGTGCAGGTGGCCTCATAAGTCTTACATGCACAGAAGCGTCATATAAATATAAATATATGTATATATATGCATATATATATTATATATAGTGGAAGATAATTCAGCTCTATCTCATATGGCTGGTATAATTTTAATTGCATGGTAAAACATGAGAGTATTTCTAGAAGCAAAAGATTCTTGAGAACACCTGCCTCCTTATGTTCAGTGTATAAATTTGTTCACTTTCAATATGAACTGCTTATTGAGGAATCTCAGCTAGCAAGTCCAGGAACTGACTTCACAATCTCATGACTCTATAGATTTAATTGACTTTAATTCTTTTGTCTGTTTTTCAGAATTTTGCTAAGTCCTAGCAAAAATCATTAAAAAGTGCTATCCCATATTTTGCAAGGGAAACTGCTTTCAAAGCCTTTTCCAAAAGTAGCAAACTCATTCCTGTAGTTTGCCTTATTTAAACCAGGTTGGACATGGCACTTCAGAATATCCTGAAAAAAAATCCTGCACGTTCATGAGGAAGAGCAGAGAATGTAGCTGAGCTCTTGCTTTTATAGTTTTTCAATATCACCCTGAGGTCACACAGGTCTATGGAATGTCTTTCATATTGTAAATCAGAAAACGAGGAAAAAAGCAACAAAAATGTAATTTCCCAGATACTTCTTTATAATGAAGCACTGGCTGTTGCTGCACTGGGAACTCCCAACAGCTTCAATAGTCCCCACGATGAAGCTGCACCCACAGCATTGGTCACTTCAGTAACCAGCAAGGCCTCCACATCACCAACAAATGGCCATAATTCCAACTTTTCAAGAATTCTTGTATCTTTCAAATGCCGAGACTGTACCTGAACTCATAGTGACTTCTGCAGGAGACAGGAAACAGGGAATTTCAGTGCACTGCCAGGTGTGCTGGGAGATGAAGGGTTAATCTGATCAGAGACCAGGGACTTCGGTATTAGGGTTTATGTTTGTTCACAGCTTGGCCAGTGTGATTGGACTATCCATCACCACAAATACACAGTAAATACAGACACACACATATATATATTTGTGTATATATATATATACACATATACATGCACTAATATGTGTGCATGTTTTTACACTATGCACAATACAGATTTTTAAAGGTACTATCTAAAATACATAAACATCCACTTCTAACTTATAAAAGACCAAAGTTGAGTCACAGATGAGTATTTTTTCCCACTGCTTTCAGAACTGATTTTCACAATCAGATCTGCAGCTCCACATACTGCAGACCTTCATCTTCTCTGTCTGACCTCTTTGCATGAAAACAACACTCAGAAACTCCTAAGTAACTTTTGGTCTCTGTTGAACAATATAAGCTTGGTAAAAAAAAAAAATAAAACCATTCTGCTGAGAAACGCAGTGCAAACAGCACACAGGGAAGGCACAGCAGCTCACCGAGGGCTGGGCTGAGCACGGCAAGCGGCTCTAACTCGGAAGGAGGAGAGCTCCTTCCCAGGGGAGCAAGTCCTGCCTCAGACACCTCCCTGTGCCCCAGAAAGAATTTCCCCTGCGGTGAGAGCGCATGCAGTGTTGATTACATTCCTGCCACTTCCCCGGCCGCTGCCCCCCAGCAGCTCCACAGGGAGGGGCTTCTTCCCTCCTGCTCTCCCGGGCTGGGATTCGCGCTCGGGCACAATTGTAAAACTTGTCTGCGCGCCGGGCACGGCCAGAGCCGGGCTTGGAAATATTTCTCTCAAACGCCGAAACAGACATCGCAAATAGGTAGAGGAATCAGTGAAGGACAGAAAGGAACAACTCACATTGCCAGGAGAAATAAATGATTACATATATCCGTTCACCACTGGATTAATTTTCTTTTTCTTCTTAAAAAAAAAAAAAAAAAAAAAAAAAAAAGACCGCAACACCTTATTGCTGATAGCTTTCAAGTCCAGCCACATACAGGCTGAAAAGCAGTACCGAGAAGTATCAAAAATTCTTCCTTTCCAGCAGTCCCTGGGTGGGTTCTGGTTCTCGCAGGCGAGCTGGCTTTCCCTGTAGTACGGCTCCTCTGGCAGTAGAGGGCACTTAGAATATGGACAAAGCATAAAGAAATGCCTTCTGAAACTTCCCTCAGAAAGCTTTTGTTTAGCTGTGTGAAACCTTCAATGCTGTCAAATGCTCCCTAGTTTAAAATAAGATTTTTAACAGTGCTTGACTTTGGAGATTATTTAATATCTCTGCCTTAAACAAAATTAAAAAGTTAATTTTGCTTTCTGTTTGAGTCAATTTTTAGCATTGCAAATAGTCTATTTAGGTTTATGGGTTTTGTCTGCTGTGCTATCAGCAAAGCAACAATATTTTATTATTTGCTGACACTAGGAGTAAAGGAAATAATTTTTTCCTTAGAAAATGGTGAAAATAATTTAGTAATATTTTAGGTTATTCTGGGGTCAAGTGAACCCATTCCAAAATAGGGAAACTCAATTATACAAGTGGTACAGAAGAAAGATACTGCAAGGAAAACCTAAGAAGTGGAAAAATATGCCCCACTACTACACTTTGATTCTTCTAGGACAAATACGTAGCTTACATGAGAGCTCACAGTAGGACTATTTCTTCAGGCTGTTAATCTCTCTTATCTCCCCTGAAGGACTTAGAAAGATTTGGACCTTCAGGGGACATGTGACATCATCAATATTTCGATGTGAATGTTACAGCTCAGCTCATAGGCAAAAGATACATTTCAATTACTCCCATTAATAAATTGTACTGTTGAAGTGAAATACACTGTGCTGCACCACTGTACAAACTTCAGCAGTAATCCTATAAACTTAAACTCAAGAGAATTGTCCTTAAAAGTCAGCAGCATTTACTCATTTGAGGTGCTTTTTTTAGGATCAGGCTTGTATGACATATTTGCCACGACTTATGGTAGTTGTAACAGTAATGGGTGGGAAAATTATGTCATATCTGTTATATGAGAAAACATAGGGAGCAGATACTGTAAAGCAGGACAAAATAGGCAGAAATCTTCTCCTCCAGTAGCTATTTGAAGGTGTTGGATCAGGTCCATAAGTGGAATAAACTGATGGTAGCTCCAGTGACTGAAATGAAACTGCAGATTTAGAGCAACTGAGGAACTGGTAAATTGTCTGTCAAAACACAGGAATCAAACAGTGTGGGTGGGTTCTGGTTATATTAAATTACTGTCAGTGTTCACAGAGCTTTAAGAACAGGACAAGGAGAGGACCTTGTTTTCTAAATCTTCTTTCATATATAGTAACACAACATGTAAGTGCCTCATTATTTTTGTTTGGCCTAATTTGTGGTATCACTGGAAGTACTCCCACAACTTGTGCAAAACCAACGGATTAATATTTTTGCAAGCATAAACTGGTGTAGATGCACTCATTTATATCAAACAATAATATCAGCAGAGAAACTGATTTAGAAAGGCCAGATACAGAGCTACCAGCTAAATTTTTACACTCAGTTAATCAAATTCTTCTAATGACACATTTTTGGGTGTTCCAGCAGGGATGGCATCTCTGCTTACCAAAGTCCCATCTTTGTGGTCCTTGGGTTCAGCTACCAACAGACAGTGCAGAGGTAATGGTTAGCAGCATCAGTTCAGTTGCAGCACTGCTACATGTAATGTATCCATCCTACAAGAGGATATTCCCAATACCATCTACCTGGAAGCTGGATTCCTGCACTCCTACCATGAAGCTAGCAAGAAAACAGACTAAGACAAGAAGTAGCGTTTCTCACCACCAGGAAAGGATCTGCCAAGAGGGCAAAAATTTATCCCATCCTATTTGTGTAAGAGGTAGTGGAAAATCTGCTACACCTGTCCTTGGAGCAGCTGCTGCTGTTACCCCTTCACCAGAGCGTTTGCAGTTCCTGCCCACAGTGTTTTTGTATCTACATAAGGAAAGCCCCTTCCTTCTTGCATGTTTGTTCTGCCAAAAAGGTAGCACCAGCACCTTTTGTGTATCTTGGGAATCAAAGGCACTCTCTGAAGCAGAAGTAATTGCCATGCATACAGCAGAAACCAAGCACTCATTTTCCTCTCCATTTCCAAAGGCTGAAGGAACATGTTAATTACCTAAGAACACTCCATTTGACAACTAGAACAAAAGGAGAAAGCAACCATTGGAAAGCAAGAACCCAGCATTTGTCAGCCAGGTATCAAACTAGTACAGTGGTTTGTGCATGTTCTCCCAGGTAAATAAGACTCCTTACTCCATTTTGCTCAGACTCTGAATGCTGCTTATCACATGGTTAAGATTCAACTCATAAAAACATGTCTCAGCAATTGGAATTTACCCTTTGACCTTCGTTCCCCTCCCCTTTGTCCCCCTGCTGTGATGAACAAGCTTTGTCTTCACTAAACATCACTGTTACACTGCTGAAAACTGCTTTTTGCACAAGTTCAAAAACTCAGCAAACAGCAGGGACAAAAGCATATATAGATACAAAAATATATATGTAGTTGTTGTGCTGTATCTTTACTGCACCCAGAGAAACATCAAAATTTAATGGGTTTGCCATATATTTGGCAAATGTTTCTGTGCAATGATGCATCCTGCTAAAACAAGACATAGAAGTATTCAGTGGGGTGAAATATTTCTTTGCATTTAAAAATTTTCTTGAACTGTGCATAGGCATGTGCATGGCTGTGTGGGCCTAGAAATAGGTATCATCCTGCTCCTGATCTCTAAACTTCTAGATGGGGTCACTGTGGAGAAACAACACAGCTGCTTATGCTGGTTATTTGATGACATATGGTAATAGCTGCCGTGTTTAGAGCTGAATGTGACACACCACAGCAAGTTAAGCAAAATAAACCTGCTAGCTTTTCCCCCCACCACTGCATGTTTTTCTTTTTTTGTGGTGAAGAGCCATTATCATCTCTGGGAAAAAAAAAATACAGTTGAGTGTTTCAAGTGCTTGGTTTCTGTATATCTGTGTGCATTTGAATAAAAACTAACCAGATAGGTGGATCTGTTTTAGTAAATAGGGTACTTCATACACAAGAACCAACATATGAGTACACATATGTTCAATATTAAGCCAGCTTTTAAGTAAAAATAATACCCTCAGACTAGTAGCTGAGCCCAGCGTTAGTCTATCAGGCATACAAGAATGGTTTGTGGTGCAATCTGAGGATAATTCTGCTGCACAATCATGAGATTATATCCTCTTTAGAGGGTATAATTATGCCATCTCTATATATCTTATTTAGAAGGCATAATGCTTCTCCTCACAGGGGACAAACTAGTACATAGAGATGGAGTGCTTTTTGCTGCCAGCACACAAAATAACATAGACATCCAGAAAGCTTTTGGATGAAGGATCTTTGCCCTGCAAAACACAAGGCTGGACTCCTGATACATACCTGAAAAAATTCACAGTCTCTGTGACTTTTGGTGACAAGACGCTACATCATTCAAGAGTTTCTCCAAATTTTTCATAGATGTCTTAGTAATGACTTTTGGACCACTTAAATTAAACATATCAGTCAGTGGCATCAGAATTTTGCTTAACCATAATAAAATTGAAGGCATCTTTTTAAGCAAAATCTATTTTGTATTTAGGACAATTACTTACCTACCAATGTAATGGATACAAATGTTACAGAATGGGAGGCTATAGAAGAGGTGGTAATAAGGCATGGGTATGTTTTATCCAGAAGGTGATCAATAATTTCGTATTTTCTTTCCGGTTTTGTTGCTCTGTTGCACTTTCCAAGCTTAGATCAAATGATAGCTCATTTTGGATGATAAAGTTTATTGCTACTGTCTGGTATGTGTAATGACTACTTAATAATATGCACCATGATAAGGCAGTAGCTCTTTTTAGTTTGTTTTCAAAGGTGGTAAGGAGTCTCACCGCTGCATGCTTTTTCACGGAGCTGAGGTTGCTACAAACCTAAAGATAAATCTGCAAATCTATGTGACTATTCTTTATCATTGTCACTAGCTTGGTGGTGGTCTGCCATTTTTCTTGAAAGCTGGGCACCAACTGCTGGCCAGAAGTATTTTTCACTGAATTTTTTGTACTTTAAATAAACTACTGCTTCAAGAACTGCCAAGTGTTCCTCATTCATCTTCAGGACACAGAGCTTCATGTATATCTTCGCAAACCTTGACTCTGTGAAATGTTTGTCTCATCTCTCTGCCATTTATAGCAGTCTTTGAACTCACTTCTGTTTATTAATGGCCTTGACTAAATTAATGCAGATGTAATTTTTTTTAAAAAAGGTTTACATTTGAGTAATTGTATGCAAAATAAATCCCTGTTTAGAGAAGCTCCTCCTCTTGTTGTAAAAGGTCTTTCTGGTTTCATAGAGTAAATGTTGCTGAAAGCATAGAAGGGGGGGTATTGTTGTTTCCTCTGGCATTTCTCTTCTTATAGTGGCAGAAGAATATGCATCTGCTTTTCCCTGTGGAGGGGGAGATAATATGATAACCTTCTGATTATATACATAAGCGGGAACTGATCAGCTTCTCTTGTGGTTCGTTTTTAAGGGCAAGTTCCAGTTGGATTGTGCTAATGCACATATTCATGAATCTCTCCAAACAGGATTCACTGCTCTCCAGGGAACTGTTGAAGTATGCATCATTGTTTCAATGAAGTATCTTCATTATAAAACATAGGGACTATAAAAGGTGAATACCATTTGCCTGAGCCTAATATAATCTCTAGTTTGACTTTCTCCCACTATAGTGATTTTTTTAACAGAATCAGAGAGAATAATATGAGACAATTTGAAATGAAATATTATACTAAATTAGATACATGTGCCTTGATGAACAGAATATTTTATTTTCTATTGTTTTATTGAAATAAGGAGAAATTATTATCAGTGGAATAAAAATGATCTTTAGGATCACACAGCCAACTCAAAGCACCTCATTGGGGATTGTTGGTCTGTAGAGGTACAGAGTTTCCTACTTTACTGTTTTAAAACAGTACAGTTAGGTATATTAGGCTGCAATGCTTAGTAAAATGAATGTGTTTAAATTTTGGGAAAGCAAGCAGATGCTGGAATCTACTGAAATCAATCATAAAAAGGATTTTACTCACTGCAAAGAATGGGATGACATAAATGTCTATATAGGCTTTAAATTAGTCAGTACTTTTTTTTTTTTAACTGTATAATTATTTTAAAGTGTCCTAGACCTTTGCTCATTATAAAAAAGCACATTAAAAATAGCAGTTAGCATTATATTTAAATACTGGGAAGAGAAAAAAAGAATGCAGTATTATATGAAGAAGCTGCCTAAGTCAGGAAGCATTGCAGTAAAGTAGCACAATGACTTTCCTGTAAGCAAATATATATATTTATCGGTTGATATATATATATGTATATATATATAATATATATATTTATACTACATATAGAGATAAATAAATGTGAGTTTTTCAGAGTTCAACAAATGTCTTACATGCTTTTTTTGTAGCCTGCAATGATCTAGGCAACACATAAACAAGTAGACAGTCATGATCCTTGCTTAAAGAGCTTGCAGTCTGAGAAGGTTACAGACAACTGTTCAGATAGATCTAATGTATGTAGGTTGAAGGTCTAATATTAAAAGCATTAAAATAATACTGGATAGTTTTGTTGTTTAGGTTCATATTCTCCAAAAACTAACATGGCATTCAAGGTAAAATATTGGCAAAGATATCTATGTATGAATGGCCTTGTGACTTCAGATAGCTTCGTGTTTCTTTAGAAAATGCTTCATATTTTAATTTGTTTTCACATTGTAAAATTCGTGCCTGTGTATAGGAGCAAAAACATGCCCTATGGCCCACTTAAATTCCACTCAAGCTGTATTTGGAAAGCTGAAGTGGGGCTTATATAGTGAATAGGACTTTTCCTGGCACTTTGATCTGTGATGAATATCTCTTGTAGCAGTGGTGACACAAGTCATGTGTTCTATAATGACACCAGATTTATGAAAACCTGTCATGGTCAAAAGCAGTCACATGCACATGGAAAAAAAATAAAAATCTGGTGCTACATCATCAGCAGTATTTGAAGAATTACACATATTTCACAGTTTGGTTCAACGTCACCAGGTCTCTGACAGCAGATAGCTGACATTTGTAGTATGACTGGGAGTTTCCAGCTATCCCCCTCCTCCTTCTCCTCCTCCTCCAAATTCTGCTTAATTGAGTATGTTGGCAACCAGACCCTGAAATATGCTTTGCTGTCATTTACTTCCTTTGGAAAGGCAAAACATCAGTGTGAGTTTCTATACCACTTTCTTCCGTGATTAGTATCTTTGGTGGCAAACTGGTGCCTGCAGAATGTATCCATGCTAGAACCATGTGATAATATCCTAGAAATCCTGCCTAGGAGAGAGAGGCAATGATTCATCAGGGAATGTGAGAATATATTATATAAATAAAAATACCATATTCATATATATAACTGTAGTTAATAAATTCTTTCTAGTTTATATAACATACTCTTTTAAATATATAAATGGATATGAAATATTTTCTATATATTATTCTCATAGTATAGTATAGAAAAATATGTAAATTAATATATTTATATTGTATTAATACAATGCAATGTAAAAATGTATTCTGATATATGTAGTATAGGATATGTTTATACACCTAGTATAGAAAACAGTAAGTTATAAAATATTTTGTTTTCAAGACCAATTGTAAGTTTTCTACTGTTTCAAGCTAACTATATAAATTTTAAATTGCTCTCTTTCCCCCAGCAGATGTTAGATTGTATTTCTTTATGTTTCTGGGTGGATAAGAATAAATCATATGTGAAGAAGCCTCTCTGTTTTTGCATGTCACAAATAGGAATTGTCTTGTCTGTGAATGTACACATTTGATGTCATACTTGGTGCATCATGTTAGTACAGAATTCAGTAACAAAGTTATATGTAAGATATGCCAATGCTTTCGGAAAGGTGTTCTCAGAACTTTGTCTTTATAATTTTATTGAGTTGGGTATTATTCTGTGATTTTTAGGAATTTATTTCCATACTTGTCCTAGTACTCTGCAGTAGCCCATCCTCAATGTCTGGAGTAGGTACATGGGTGAGAGTAGTTAAAATTTTTTACAGACTGTCTCCTAAGCAAATAGAATTTCATACATGACATAATTAGAGTCAAATCAGAATAAGCAAAATATGTATTTTAACATGGGCCTAGAAATCTTATTACCTAATAGTTGATGTATACTGAGTTAACTGTATATCAGTGCTTCACCTACATGACTGAAAGAGGTCTAGTTTTTCAGTAGGTTTTGGAAAGAATCCAACCTACTTGGATTAAGATATAGGTAGAAAACTATCCCTAGAGTCAAAACAGGGAGTTACAAAGGCAGCTGATTCATCTGCCCCGGGAAGTGGCAGGTTATGGAAATAACCTTTGAAGGAATTTTAAGGGAGGAAACTAAATTACTAAAGTTACTCAGAAGTAGTTATAGAAATCCAAGGATGTATGTCAGTCATTATAACAAATGTCTATGTTAATTGCTCCCATGCCTGCGAGATAACTGCCTAATGTTGATTTTGCATTTTTCCCCCTAGGTATTGTATTCCTCTAGTTCAGTAAAAAAAAATAACATACAAATAAGTGAAGTCTTTCATTACCAAAGGAATTACAGAACAATTAAATTATCATACCAGGTGACACAGCATTTTGTAGTAACCCAGTACATAATTTATGCCATTTTATGGCATAAAAGTAGTAGTAGTAACCCAGTAGTAACCCAGTAGTAGTAACTGGGTTTGTAGTAACCCAGTACATAATTTATGCCATCACTGTACTTTTTTTTCAATAAAATCTCCTATATTTAGATTAACATATCAGAGTAGCTTGCGAGATACCTTTTACATAAGATGATGGGCACCATATAAAGATTCACATGCCTTCAGACATAGGTAGGACCCAAACACTGTTGGTATGGTTTTCTGGGTGAAATCCCAGTTCCACTGAAAGCAATCCTCCCTTTGACTTCAGTAAGGTGTGACTTTCACCCCCAGGTATCCTGTTGGGCCTTGGGACATTGCTAACATAAGGCATCTAATAATTACTTCTGGTCAATCAGGGTTTTAATACAGATCTGATGGTTTGAAGGATAAAGTAAATCAGTGTGGATCAAACCTGTTCTGAAGGGATCTTAAAGGTCAAGTTGATAGTTAAGTCATCCTGATTGCTTAACTCTTCTACTCTGTGTAGAGATGTGCTGATTACAGTGCTGGGTGTGGAGAGGTGAGTGGCACTGGACTGAGCCCACCAGGTCAACGCACAGAGGTGACTCACCCATAATCTGATATTAACTTCTCATGCAGAATCTGAATTCTATGGAAGAGGCCTCATATGTCAATCTTAAACTCAGTCTTACATCTGTTGGAAATTTTATCGGAAAATCACATATCATATGAATTGCACTGATATATTAAATGTATTTACAGCATCAAGTATGAAAACTTCCCCTTACAATTCATTCAGCTCATTACCATGAAATTCTACCATTCCACACAGTAAGGCAAAATTCAGATCTTGTTCAAAAGTTTTGTCTAGGAAATCAAAATATAAAAATTAAAATCAAGTGGAAAAATTCTTGTTCCAGTGTTCTTTATATTCTTCTTTATATTCTGAATGGCAAAGGAAGTAGGCTCCAATCTATGCCTGTAGCCTCATGCAAGTGGGGCAGAAAGTTTCCAAAGTTATAGGAGTACAGAGATTTGATTGAAAGGGAGCTGTACAGGTGCAAGGAAGGAATGTGTAGGATTGTTTGTTCTCTATAAACATGAGAACATTTGGCATACAGAATTTTCATCTGTCTCTGTAACAAAAAAATACATCCTGGGCCACAAACAGATATTTTTCCTCTCTTAGGAGAATACCTGTGAATAAAGAGAAGATAAGGGGAAATTACACATAAGGCTGAACAGCTTTCAGAGAAGCAACATAATTTTTCATACAATAGTCTTCATACATTCAAATGCTAAAAGAATCTTAGGGGAGTATTATTTTGGATTATCCATCTTCACTTAGCAGGAAAGACAGGGACTACCACTACGAAAAAAAGAAGGAGACAAAAAAGAGGCATTTGGAAAAAAAAAACAAAACAAAAGGAATTAAATAAGAGTTTGTCTTTTTATATATATATATTCCCTGTGTCTCTCCATGTCTCTAGAAGGCCAAAGTGAATCATAGCTATAGGGTTTTTTTATGTCATACCTCATAGAAAAAAGTGACACCTATTGGTTACCTATCAAACTCCTTACTTTTCGTCTCTTTCATACTACAGGCAGGATGTAATACAGTATATACAAAGACGTATATAAAAGCAATTTGATATAGACACAAGCAAAGTCATATATTCAGTAAAATTATATATATTCTTGCAAAGAGACAAAAGAAGAAATGTGCTAATATAGCAATGTAATCAACAATGATTAAGGAGTAATACGTGCACAGATAAAAATACTCTGAAATTTTTCATAGTATGGGAGGATGAAATAATCATTCATGCCACCTTCTGCTCCAGAAGAAAGCATCAAACTAATTCCTTCCACTTGGAGTTGGGTATTGTACTTTGACTTTTTCCCATCATCTATTTGTGCTGTCAGGTCAAATAATAAGATGAGAGCTTCTAATAGCTCTCTTTTTTCTCTGGGAGCAGGTCTTTTTTCTTAACTTATCCTATGAAAAGGTGCATGGATAACAAACAAGCCACAGATATCAAAAATAAATGCAGTTTGTTGATTGAAAGCTCCATCTGGTTTATTTGGCACCATGTCCGTTTGATGATTATGACACAATCTTCAGTAGCATCGAAGTCATGTGTCTTTAAACTCCCTGGAAAAGAAAACATTATTTATGTATTATATAGAGAGCCATATAATGCCTGTTATTTTTCCATACGAGTAAATCCGTTACAGTAATGAATCAGACTGCAATAACTACAAAGTCAAAAAAGTATCAAGTAAGGAGTTCATTGGACTTTGTTTGCAGGTAATGGACAGTACTCTGAGGCCTTGCATCATGTTTTCAGAAGCATTACTTAATCTGCAGAAATGGATGATAATTGGTTAAAAAATCCAAACACCTCTCTTAGAGGGTCCTTTTAAGAGCAGTGATTTATGAGACTATGGAAGCCCAGACATTAAGAAAATAATTGGGGATAAATAATAAACTATACATTTTAAAATCACAGGCAAGGTTAATTTCAAGTTTTATTTTCCTGGCAGAAAATTTACAGATGAAGAAGAAAGCCTCCTTTTTCTTTTCTTTTTTTTTCTTTTCTTTTCTTTTCTTTTCTTTTCTTTTCTTTTCTTTTCTTTTCTTTTCTTTTCTTTTCTTTTCTTTTCTTTTCTTTTCTTTTCTTTTCTTTTCTTTTCTTTTCTTTTCTTTTCTTTTCTTTTCTTTTCTTTTCTTTTCTTTTCTTTTCTTTTCTTTTTCTGTTTTTCCCAGCTGCTGTCCCCATCCTGTAAAAAGGAGACTTCATTAAGTGGTAGGTCAGGTTCATTTACCTCCAAGTAAAAGAGAAAAGCAGTCTTTGGTTACCCTCTTTTACTGCCCTATACTTTTGGGAGGGGAGTGGAAGGGAGGGGAAGAAAGGGAAAGCATGTTAACGGGCAATCCTTTATCCACATATGGGTGAGAAGCTCTGCTTATCCTTCCAGTCCTCACGTAGCAGAGTGTTCCCTGCAGCCCCAGCTGGAGAAGCTGCTTTCTGCTCTGCGTTGCCACAGTTCAAAGAGATGCAGCTCTCAGGTCTGTAAAGCACACTGAGGATGAAAATGGTCAGGAAAAAAGTTTCCTATACCAATATAGGTCATTATTTCAGTGACTCCTAGAGCCACTTCAAAACACTCTGGACTCCTGTGTATTTCTGCCCCACTGTATCATCACGAATACTTGTAACCAAGAACTAAGCAGTGACATTATTAAGGCAAAAGGAAGAGAAGAATCCTGCACTGCTGACTGCACTTTTGAGAAATGGGCTGGATATGGATTTTGTTATTCAATCAAATCACAACTATTACTTCAGTGAGCTTGGCAAGTGTTTCAAAACAGGGAGTCCAAGGTAAACTGCAGTGCTTGTCTCCACTTGCCCTTGCTCTCTGCCTTTGCTTTCTCCTGGAATCCTTGTGGGAAGGAGGAATTTTGTCTGCATTAGACAGAGGCTGCACAAAATAGGGAGAACTTAGCCCTCACTGCGGGGAGTGTGACACACACTGCAGAATAAGCACGGCCAGTGCAGAAATTCAGCTTTCGTAGAATCTCTTGTAGTCTGAATCTGAATGTAAAGCTACTTCCCACAGGATAAAGCCAAAGAGAAGAGAAAGGCTGACAGAGGGATCGTATGCTCAGCTCAGTGCAGTTTCCACTCCAAGTCCTCATACACAGACTACTCTGACACTCACCCTTTGATAGAAGCTTGGCATCTCATCTGAGGGCTTCATAATTAAAAAGATCCTGTGTTGAAATTTGAAAGCTTTGCAGACTTTGTTTCATTTTGTTAACAGGATGGTTATTAACAAGGATATGAAGCTCTTTGTTACAGATGGAAAGCTGGGAATGGAATGAAAATGTCTTCATATGGTTTTATACAATCAAGTTTTCCAGATTGAAGGACTTAAGACTGGATTAATGTCCTGAATATTTTTCTAGATTCCTGCTTTCTATTCTGAGGCAAATTATCAGAAGCAGAAGCTCATTAATTTGGTTGAGCAACCAAACGTACCAGTGCTAGATGTATTTTATCCTCACTGCGGGCTCCTCTTCAGTCTGGTTAGAGGAGTTGATAAAGGTTCAAACCAGCTCTCATCTCATTCATGCTAGTTGGCCCATCTCTAATCATAATGCAACAAACTACCGTGGCAGCTCCCACAACCAAGCTATCAACATGACCTTGTCATTTCAATTTTTCACACATATTCTTTGCCTTCCCCCCATGCCTGTGTAGCGTATCACACTAAAATCTCATCTTTCTCCAGCCTACTGCCAAGGGCTACTAATCTGAAATACAGCTTACTCTGAGAAATGTCAAGCAGGATGAAAACAGTAACACTCATGGAGGAGAAGCTTGAGTTGGCCATCCCCTCT
Organism: Trochalopteron elliotii; assembly: GCA_024734555.1. Lineage (NCBI taxonomy): Eukaryota > Metazoa > Chordata > Aves > Passeriformes > Leiothrichidae > Trochalopteron > Trochalopteron elliotii. The sequence goes on from JANPWX010000011.1 coordinate 8,956,341, forward strand.
CCCATGAAACTCTGTCTTACCTGCTCTTTGCTTCACACTGTGCTGCAGCCCAGGGCAGCAGGGTTTGTCTTTGCCTTACCTGAGTGACCCACAGAGAATAATAGACTATTACATGGGTTCTAAACATGACAGAAATAAATGTACCACAATTAAAAAAAAAAAAAATCCATTTTTTCTGACATGAAAACCAACAGCAATACACAGATTTATTTTTCTAAAATCCCCTAATCTTCATTTTCTCTTCCGTGTCCCTAATCTGTTCCCATTGTCTGAAAATACAAAAGCCTCAAAGATTTCCCATCTTCTTTTCTTCACAATGACAGCAAAGCTCATCGAAGCAGGGACAGATATTTAATGCAAATAACTCAACAAATTATTTCCGATCACTCCATTCTAAGGTAATAAAAATATCACTGAGAATATGTGGAGTACGTTCAAACAATTAGTGAATTAATGGAACTCATTACCTGCTCACAGGTTTTCTACGTGCAGAAAATAAATAAGTAAATTAATTTATCTGAAAAATTATTTTGAATTTCTTGCTCAGTTTCAGGTATATGTACTCAAAATCAGTGATTAGAGAAATTTATCAGGCTTCTAGCTCTGCCTGACCAAGCTTCTCCAAAAACAATATGCCAGAAAAGTGATGACAAGTATAGTAAATATTTTTTTCTAAATCTTACACTGTGATCCATTTACAGATCTGAGGGTCTGATTTATTGCCCAGAGGCTCTGGTTTTCTGACCAATCGAATTTCAATGGAGGACAGGGTTTTAAGGATGATAATTCTGCATACAGAGCATGTTTTATACACACAATAAACTTTAACAGTGACTTTCTACATTGCAGAAAGGGACTTCTGATTTACTTCTGTCCATTTTTTGAAAGGCCAGAAATCTTCTCCTGTGGGTGTAAGAAAATAAAGCTTGCCAAAGTGTTAGATCAGACATAGGTTTTCATCTCTGTCCATTTTGTCTCACATGAAAGACTTCTAGAGCTAGCAAAGCATGCTTTTGTTGACCAGCAAAGATCAAAAAGGCAGCTTATTTTTGTCCTTCAGCCACTAGACTGATACTCTCAGTTCTGTTAACATTCTGCCCCCATTTGAACTGGACACTTTGGAAGTATCAATAATGCAAGTTGCAGGGCTGCACTAGCACTCATCCTGTATTTGCCTCTCCTTCTACAAAATTAAATCAAGTTGAAATCAAAGGAGACAGAATCTCAGTCATATAGGCAGAAAATCTCCTGTAGCTTTGCAGCAATTCTCGGTGAAATATTTGAAATTATTTATGTTGGCAGCAGTGACTGATCCACATTGAGAGTGCAGAGTTAACAAAATGCTTCCACCCCGTGGAGACATAAACAAAGTGTTGGAAGCCACTCATCATGTCATCCACCTTCTCCCTGCTTCCTTGACAGGCACATCTCCTGAAACAGAATGTTGTTTTACAGGAACATCAGAAAGTGAAAAAGTAACTAATAAAACAGTGACAATCCCACTGTGACCACAAGGACTAGGACCAGTAAGCAGAGCACCCCTATTACTTACGAGTGAAGAGAATATATGCAGCTCTCAGAGCCCTTTCTTAACATTGCAGATTGGGTCAATAATATATTCTGCAGGAAAGCTCAGACTATTTCTCTCTTTCAGACTATCTCCATGATGAGTGTTCTTACAGGATTCAGATGACTCAATGGATCAAGAACAGAGATGTCAGCTGTGAACGGCTGTGTCAAAAATTGTTGTTGTCTACTTCAGCTGGCTGCTCTACACTCAGAGTTCAACTACAGCACTCCTGGTTGCTTTGTAATTGGCAGAATTATCCTCAATGCATCTGTTGTTGAGTGTGTAGGAATGTTTGTAGGCGAGATGTACATACACATAAAAGGATTGTGTTGAAAACACAGTAAAAAGCAGTAAGTATTTAGCTACAGCTGAGTTCTCTCTAATTTGCACTAAAACAGAGAAAAGTAACAGCATCTTGCCATACTGAAATACATTTGATTACAGGATTTCTAAGCTCATAAGCAGCCACATTGCACAACAGATGCCACATTGAATGGCAGCTGCTGCCCTACCTTGACATCTCAAGTAGCTGCCTGTAATGAGGGAAGGCTTCCTCCATAGCAAACCTGGAGTGCTGTGCAAGATTTTGTCAACTGGTGGGTCAATGTGGTTCTGGGGACCTGTTTCCTATGTAGACCCCTAAAAGAGCTAAGATCACAGTCCCTGAGCCCCTGAGGACAGTGTGCAACTGGATCTGATTGTCAAATTCAAAACACAGAAGGAGGAGGAGGTCATCACTTGTTCAACATTCCTCTCTCCTTCAAAGGCTGACAAAAGTCAAAATTTCAGAAGCTTCCTTGGCCCAGTTGTGCAGGTCTAACTGCCAGTCACTGTGGAGAAAAGACACAAAGGACTTTCAAGACCCTTGAGCAAAACTTTTGCCTGATTTCAATCCAAAGAGTGAAACATGAGCTTGAAATTTAACTGAATTTCCAATATTTATGCACTCTCTAAAGAACTAGGTTTTGTTTCTTCCAGCACCATCCTCCTACCAATCTTTGTTTTCCTGCAATAAGAATGAATCTAAGAATGATGAGACATTTGGTGATCTTTTTATACCAATAATAAAACTTGCCTCGCTCTTTCACACTTCTCAGGGATGCTCACGAGCATTTCAGTATCTTCTCAACACTTGCAGTTAGTTTCAGATCTCCTTTGGCCAGATCATGTGGGGTCTTCCTTACCCAACATTTTTTCCAATATTCAGTGGCACTGCATGCCTCCATTTGTTTGCTTTCCTTTCTAAAGCAGTGGATAGTTGTCCTTAGAGAAGATTTTATAGACAAGCAAAGTGAATAGCTCAGATGTACATTAAGTATTTGAAAGAATAATATAATTTAACCAAGGTACACTGCTCAGTGACCTAAATCACCTGCTTTCATAGACGGTTGACATTATTTACATTCGGGATTTTTTGCAGAGAGGCATTTGAATGACCCTTCAGAATGGATATGCTCAGTAGGAGCACTCTACCCAATGTCTTTGCGCCTCCTGCTCACGGTGTCTCTGGTTACCCTGTGCTTTTCAGTCAGGTGGCTACAGCTCTGAAGGAAAAAGATGTATTTTGGGTTTTTTGTCAGTGAAATCACTGACTTTAAGACCATGCTCTGTACACACACAGAACTTGATTCCTCTCACTGATGAAACATATCTAGTGTACCCTAAACCTGTCAGCTTCTGTATGGGGAGCCAGCCCTTGACAAGGGTGAAGCCAACACTGAGTAATTTCGAGACATAAGCCTCCTTTTTGCTGTAATATCTGATGTGGCTGTAGACATAAAACATTCAAAGATTTAGTTGGTATTTTTTCAGTGAAAAATATTTTAAAATGAAGCTATAGTTCAGACAGCTGAGCTGACAACAGCTTACAAAACTGAACAAATAAACAAGTGCAGAAGTCTCCAGACACTGCAAGACAAGATGAACAAGTATTTTCTTCCTCTGAAATGTAACTTGTTTTACTAATTTCTATTGACTGTATCCCAATGATATGAAATTATAGAGGGGAAAAATACTCTAAGACTATGGAGGGGCATCAGTATGGATTTAAAACTGTAATATCATTGTAACATCATAACTTTCAAAATTATTATGATTTTCATGGTCTTCTTATTGAACGTTACAAATTTAGTTTGTTTGAGTATTGTTAGATTATTTTATCTTGCCTGAATAGAGCTGTGAATATTATTCTATGTAACGGCATACTATGATACAAAATCTATATGATTCAAAATATACATCATCTGAGCTCCATTACCAGTTCATCTCTTCTACAACTCCATTGTCTCTAAGTGTTGACCATGTGGCTTCCCAAACAGTTAAATGTGAGGCACTTACCTAATAAAAATTCTTCAATGAACCAAACCAGAGCTAAGGTGATAAAAAACCCAGACATGAAAGGGATTTGCAGGCACTGAGTGCCAAAACTGTTGGGGCACCTGCAACTCAGAATACCAACTTAAAATCTGACAGCTAAAGTATTAGTCTTAACCACCAGCAGCAGAAAATGCTCTCTAGCCAAGGGCAACTTCAGACTTCGGAGTTGATGGTGTTGAAGTATCCATAAGGGTATGATAAATGTTTACAACCAATTGCATACATCCAGATTCTGTGTGACGCATCATCTCTGGTCTCTCCTACCTCCTTGTTTATGTTATATTACCTGACCATAGCAGATATTGCATGGCTTCTCTTTGGTACTCAAAATATTAACTGCAGGAATCATTAAGCATTTTATGTCATATCACTTGTTACATCCTGAGAAGGGATTATCATTTTCTTTGTGATCAGCCCCCAAAAATCAAACAACTGTCAAAATAAGGCATTCCAAGCCTAAAATTTTGGTAGCTTGCTTATAATGTTTCCAATCCAAATACAGGTAACATGGAAAATTTCAATTCCAATTGAGTTGGCTTCAGAAACCTCATACTACCTTCTGTGCAGGGAGTGAAAACCTCCCATGAACCGAGAGTTTAGAATTGAGGGGTGGGGAAACAATGCTTTAGTCCTTAAATCTGCCTTAAGCAAAGATTTGCAAAACTCAACCTGATGCTGCCTATCTTCTTAAGAGATATATCTCCCAAGAAACCACAACTTTGAGTTTAAGATCTCAGAAGAATGTGAAAATATGATAGTCTGTATCTCTGTGGGGACCAATTATTGCTAGATGTGGTTTTTGCACAAGTAGAAATGGCTCAGTTTCAGCATGAGGAAAACCTAGGGAACTAATCTGTGTGGTGCACCAGTTGTACTCTCAGGCACAAGAACACACACAGTTACTGTATGCATTCTGTAATGACCTCCAGTATGATGCAGAAATGTTCGGGTGGCTTTTACAAGATATCCAGCCATGCAAGGCTGCTACACATCGGATAAGATCCAAGCCCTTGCTGTGTAACTTCCACAGCCTTAATGATGTTCTTAATGGCCATGTGGACTGAAATTTATAGTTTCAATGTGAGAGCTGAAAGTTGTGGTGTTTTTTAATTTTTTTTTCATTGGCTAAATAAAGAAATAATATGCTGGAGTGATTCCAGAGACAGCAGATATAGCTTTTTTCTTTTTTACAGCACTCGGGTAGTCTACCATGTTTTCTCTTATTTCTCTTTTATTTCCCATTAAAGCTGTAAGCCAGACTCTGAACCCCAAATAAACTCACTTTGTTTCAGAACTAAAGGGAAGGGAAGGGAAGGCAGAGACTGCAGAAATCATATATACCTTACCTTGAACTTGAGCGTCTCACCCGCAAAAGGGGGATAATCTTTACTGTGCAAGTTTTAATGTGCTACATGCAAGTACTTTTCAGGAAATGCCTGAGTTGTTTTGTCTTTTTGAATAGGTCCATTTAAAAACATATAATAACCTCCCTCACTTTACAGTTGCTGGATACATATAAAAATCTGCTGGATGTAATCTGAGAATGAGGCTAAAGGAGAAAAATAAAACAACATTTTAAGAATAATTCAATTTATCAATGGCCCTTGGCTCTTCCTGCTTGCCATCTTGCCATACACTCTGAAGAAATGTGCATGTAAAGTGCATTTCCTTCTCGATTTATCAAGTCTTTATTATTAAGGGTAAATATTGATTAAAAATTAAAATATTGGTACGAATTTCTTATAATGAATTAAAATTATTAGCAAATAAGAATAACTCCCTGGATCCTTTTGGAAAAATACTGGTTCAGTTTTGTAGAAGTTCATCATGGCATCTATTTGTAGCTGCTTTGGGAATTACATATTTACTGTGAGAAAACAGACCAGACCAGAGAATATGGCCACACAAAAGGAAGCATTTTCACTGATAGTGCTGGAACAATCTTGCCACCAAGAACTCCATCAGGTATCAGGTTACAACTTTGTTCATAAGTTTCAGGTGCCTAAATTTTTAAATTTTAATTAGTTTCAGGTGTTTAAATTTTTCAACTTCCCCTCTTTTAAGTATTTTATATCATTTCTTCTAATGATAGGGTTTTGTTTTAACTACTGGATACATCAATTTCACCACAGTTTTTCTTCTTTTTATTTTAACAACTTGAGGACTCATATCACAACTCGAACGTCTCTTTGTTCTTTCAGCCTGATTTAAAGGAAATTGCCCTATGTACTACAGTGGTTTTGAATGTATTAAAAGTTTTAAAAATTGTTAATTATATGAAATATTCTAACAGTTTAAGTTTAAATGATGCAATTAGCCAGTTACAACTGCAACTACCAGGCCTTATTTAAAATAATGAGGTCTGACAGTTATGGAGCCTGAATTATTCATTGATAACTAGCTTTTCCTCTTTTGCAAACCATGGCTAACATTAATAACAGAGGTGTAAGTGTGAGAACAAAAGAGTTTGACATTGGGAATACAAATATAAAAGTTCTAAATTATTCCTTAATTAAAATTACTATATGAGCAATATTTTTCAAGAAAAATCATTAGGATTAATATTTTCTCATACATTTCAACATTTGTTTCTGCAGAGAGTCACTGGTTAAAGTAACAGCACTTGATGATTCATCATCCAAGAGAATATTTTTAAAATAGAGGTAATTTCTGCAACAGCATTCTTTTAAAGATGTTATTTTAAAAACAAAATGCAGCACTTTCAATTGTGATTTCTGCAGTTACCGCACTTGTAAAAATACATTCATTAGTATCAGAAGTGCTCTATTTCCCAATGCCCTTCATCTTGCAATGGCTAATGTTGCTTTCTCCATGATTACTCCATCAGCCTCAAAGACAGTTGCTTTATTTAGCACACCTCAACACAAATTAAATATTATTATTTTAATATGAATACTGAGATTTACATCTAGTGGCTAATTTCACAAAAACCTGAATTTCCATGAGCTAATTGTTTGCTCTAAGCCTGGATGTTTTTCATTACAATTCCTAAAACCAAACCAGAATCTCTACATAAATTAATCTAACAATAGTGAACATATCTGTCTCCTAATTACTCAAATGTTCATGTGTATCTGGATGTCTTTTATGACTGAAAACAAAAGCTTATGCAATTGAAGTAAAAACTGTCATACACCCTCATTTTCCTGCAAACCAAAGCAAAAAAAAAAATTCTGGAAGCAGGACATGCTGGAAGAGTGATTCATCTGACTGCTCTTTGTCTATGACTCTTTGTCACCACAAGACATACCATTAAATCACCTATGATATCAAAAATAGGGAACTTAAACAAGCAGAAGCCTAGACTCAGTTTGGGATGAGTTGAGTTGAGTTACTGCAACTCACACAACACATCAGTAGTAGTGTTTGGAAAATAATTATACAACAGAATTTCAGAGTGACATTTATACTCAGCATTCCCGTGAGGCTTAAAGAGGCTGAACATCCAAATGGATGCAATAGCTCCTGTACACCTAACTTTGGAGCTTCTGAAGACTGCAGCCTAAATGTGTATTTTAATAAAGTATGCTTCTATTTTATTGTATTGTTGTACAGTTTCCCAGTGCAGGAAGATCACAGAGGAGAAGGTCAGAATAAATACTATATAGATATTGAAGTCGGTTCAGTGAGACTTTGAAAAGGAGGATTTGAAAGATGACTATTTTTATTAGTGTAGATGCATACAATATAACCTGATCTTTTTTTTTTTTTTTGTGCAAATGTCAATTGCAGTATACATATTGTTCACTGAAGATTATGTCATTGGTCAAGAGGGAGGAGAGTCCCCAAATGAATGATTAATAATCAATGTGTCTGGGTTCTTATTTTATTCCTCAGAAAGAAAGAAAGAATTAATAGTGTCTCTCCCAAAAATGGAAAAAAAGGTCCCAGAAATAGGTCACACCAACTACATCTGTACACAGAGGGGTCCCCTCTGTAAGTGGATTTCCCTAGTTTGGGCAGGGAGCCTCAGCCTTCCCTCTTATATCATTGCTTCACCTTCCTGGATTCTGATGCAATTAGAGAGAAAAGGCAATATGGATCAGAGTCCTATTAATTTTTTATACAACCATGAAAAACTGAGAGAATGGGTGGAGAAATACCTAGGGAGAAGGGTTTGAAGGAGGGCCAAGGTTTGAAGGAGGGCCTAGGCATGTGCTCTCTCTGCAGGTGATCCAAAGTCCTCCACCATTTCTGGGCAAACAGCAAAGTTATGTCCCAGGATGAAGGCAAATCAGAATGTGACCCCAGGGGAGTAAGGAGGACAGCGTGCAGCCTCTGAAGAAATCTGTGTTCTCTGCCATTCTGTGATAAGGTCTCTCCAAGCAGGTGCAAGATGTGTTAAATATCTGCATGTTTCATTATCTATTAATGCATGTTATCCTGGGGCATTGTTCTTTTTTTGAAAAACAACATTACTTTGCATTGATAAACACTAGGTAGAGTCAGTGAAAATATTTGTCAGGACCATATGGTAGTCTGCAATTTTTTTTTCCCCCAAAGGAAGAAGTCATTTGATAGAAAGAATGGGTTTGTAATTATTCAATCTCTGTTAATAGCAGAGTATGGAATTACTTTAGATTACTCCTGTGTTATGTTCTAGGTGCCAGTTAGATCTGCCCCCAGGCAAGCTTGTGGACTTTCCTTTTTTGTTAAATTGCCTCTTTCTTTCTTAAGGAAACCCGCTAATTTTAACAGCTGTGCTTGGTTGTTTTTCCTTCCTTCCTTCCTTCCTTCCTTCCTTCCTTCCTTCCTTCCTTCCTTCCTTCCTTCCTTCCTTCTTCCCTTTTCTTTACCTCTTTCTTTCTCTCTTCTTTTCTTTCTCTGTCTCTTTCTTCTCTATCCCTTTACTGATGCTGCTATTTCCTAGATGCAATCACAAAACACCAAACCTGAGACACTCAAGTGCAGATATTCAAAAGCACTGATTATTTTATGCTAATGAATGAACCATCTAGTGATACAGTATTTCACTTGTTGTGCCCTCCTGGTGGTAGCACAAGATAAATCCAACCGTGTGTTTAATTAACTAAAGGAAGCAGAAACAAATCTCCGTGGGTTAATAATATTTACGGCCTAAAAATGAACAAACTAAAGAAAGTGACTAAATTATGTGGTACAAATCAGAGAAAAATGTAATTAAAATAAAATTTTCATGTATTCCAGAAAGTGCATCTGTAAAGATATGTGCAAGCAAGGCTCATACCTGTGTGAGACAGAGCACTAAAATTGAGGTCATAACTGAGGAGTTAGCAAAAATATTTTTCTAATTATAAAAAAGAATAAAGTCAAACTTCTCAGGAAGAAATATTAGATCTTTTTGTCTACATGGAAATTAAGTCTTTTTTTAATCCATAAAATGCATGGTATCATATGGTGACTGAACCTTAATTCAAGTAGCTCAACAACATGAATAAGCAAATGCCAGGTCCATTTAACTGTGTCCTTTGTCAAATGCCAATAGAGATGGTGACTTTTTACAAATATCCAGTAGTTAAAAATATGAAATACTGTAAGTAGATAAGGCTACATGGGTTGTATTAACATGTGGTCATTTCACTCATTTATGATTCCCATTCTTTGGCTGGAGACTCACATTTTGTCGTATCCCTTAAAATAGTCTGTGGGTCTGGAAATTTCTTAGAAAGAAATCGGCACAGGTTTCATCAAAGGAGATCCCATAAAAAGCATCAGAGCTTCATATAACTGTGCTAGCTCCAAGGGGGCCTCAGAAATTTAACACTGTGGGATATAGAGATGCACTCTCAATAGCATAGCCAAGTTGTGGACAGTTTCATGGCTTTCCCACTGGAACATGTGCATTCTGGAGTGCTTCTGAGTCCAAAGTCATGTACAACTCTAAGCTTCAGCAATGCACCTTTCAGTGGAAAAGACTTCAACAACAACGAATAGCTGAGGCTGTTGTTACTGAAACCTTTACTTGCACCTGTGAGACTTGTTCTTTGATCAAATTACTTCAACTTAATTGAGAAATCTATATTCACACAGGGGCATTACCATGTTGGGATTAAAATGATGAGTGTTTTCACAGTCCTATTTGTATTAGGGACTAAAGATTGAATTTTCACTCAGCTGTACAAGTAAATATAGAAGGATGACAATACATCATATTTGAAATTTGCCTTGACCACACATGCACATTCTGTGAAGAACTAAACAGTTCTGACTCTTAGTAGCTTGTCCCCTTCCTGCTCTTGAATTTTTTTTTTTTTTGATTTCTGGGTCTTGGTATTACTGCAGTGTTGTCTGATTTTGGATTTACAACATTTATTGACAACAGGGAAACATACTCCCCCTCATATCTCAATAACTCTTCAGATCCTAATGGTGACCATGATCTCATTAGCCATTGCTCAATGTCTAAACCTTGCTGTTTAAGTCTAATAGACATTTCAGGAGGATATGTAAAAAGATTTGTTAACATTATGAGATCGATTCACTGCAATGAATTTAAAACAAAATATTTTGTGGTGTGTGTCACTACATCATATACACACTGTTGTTTATAAAACCTACAAGGTTTTGCAGGGTCCATCATAAGATAACCTCTTGAACAGAAAAGCAATGATTTGTGCCTATTCAGTAAAAATCCTCCAGTACCCATGAAAACACACAAAGAATTATGAGAACTACTTTAACAGTCATGAGTGAAGTTTAAATTTTTCTGACCAATTTCACTAGTGTGCCTACTGCCTTATACTGTGATCACCAACCTCAGGGATGAGAGGCCTGGCATGGTATGGAGGCACATCTCTGCTGAGGGCTGGCAGCAGGGAGTTCCCCTTTGCAGGTTGCATGCCTGGCCAAGCAGTGGGTGAGCAGGACCTGCCTGGAGGGGCAGAAATGTGCAGAGATGTCTCCATAAGAAAAAATACTTAAGCAGCTACTTGTCAGCTCCCTCTGTGCCTGCTGCAATGGGCTCAGCAAAGCTGCCCCAGAACTGCACATCACCATTGTTTCTTCCTGGCTGGAGAACACCACTATCTCCAGCTTCACAACCAAGTGCTCAGAGGATGCTTTCCTTGCCTGCCTTTTATTTCTGAATGCCATTGCTGTGACTTGCAGCTAGGTCCCCAGCCAGTTTCATGACCCATTTTTGCCTCTTCTTTCTCACTGACCAAGAGGGACAGAACTGTGTAAAGAAGGGAGGAGACAAATGGGTGAAGAGTTTGCAGAAATGAGCAGACCACTCTATGTACACTGGTAGTCTAATAATCCCCATTTCTTTCACTCATAAAGATAAAAAGGCCCAGAACCCAGATTTCCTCTAGTTTTGTAATGCAAATAATAGGGTTTTATGACTAAAAAAAATAACTGCAGGTAAGTGTCATCATTTATCTACATAAGAGGCAGGGATGAGGCAGCACAATAGTTTTGCTTAAATTACAGTTTATGTACCTGGAAAACACAGACAAATGCATGTATATAGAAGCAATAAATGTAGAAGCTCCTCTGCTTTAAACACCTCCTTGAATTTTCCATTGCTCATGCAAAATTATTTATGTCAATATTTTAATTTCAGTCAGGAGGGGTGGAATCAAAGAAAGAGTGACATCCAGGAAAACTGTTGTCAGCAAACTGATGACTACATACCATAATTAAGAAATAACATAAGGAAAGAAGAAGCTTGATCTAAATGCTGTTGTATTTTGTGAGTTTAGCGTTAAAGAATCAAGGAGGAGAAGACATATTAATAGGTAGATATCATAATATTCATAATTGTATACTGTTTTAAGATGCATTATATACATAAATTATCGTTTCTGTAATCGTAAGAATATTAATGCAGCAGCTAATAAATAAAATAAGCACTAAAGGACAAGAATATGACCTTAAAATCCTTACTCAGCTGCCCTATTAACTTTCTGAACACCACTGAAAGTGTGTGTCAGCTGCTTAAATTAAAGGGAGAGTAATTAAAATTACACAAATAATAGGTGACTGGGGTCAGTCTCCATCACCCTATCTCCTATATTTCAGAGTATTTTACATTTTTTCCATCAATATGCAATCTTAATTTTCCTTACACATCTCTCAGGTACTGTTGGTTTAAAAACAACTTACCATAAGAAGCAGAGCTTTTGACTGATGGTCAGAGCACAGGTTTTGGAGCCATACCCTTAAATTCCTTCCCATAGCATAAAGGATGAGCCAATTTCTCAGAATCTTTGAGTGTGACTGTACTTAATCATCTTTCTTTTTTAAAAAACAATTTTAGGAGGAAAAAAAAGAAAAAAGAAAAATCAAATCTATATTTCAGATCTATACCCTTTCCCATGAAGATGGCTTGCATTCAGCAAATGAGCAAAAGTTAAGCTCTTATACTCTGGAACATTAAAAGTGGTGGGCAGGAGAGAGAGTGCCTCAGAAATACTCCAGACTTTTTACTGTGTTTTTACTGTGATAAAAGTAAGATTCATAATAACAAGAAAAAAAAAAGTGTGACAGGAAATTGAACAAAGCAAGACAAGAAAAAACCAAAAGGCAGCAATATCTTCCCATAGGGTCCTGACCAGAAATAGTTTTTTCTCCAGCAAACATTGAGTGTTCTCTTAACATCAAAGTATTTTACTGTCTTTGCTGGAAGTCATTGCACAGGTACAAATTATTTAATAATAACTGTGCTGACAATTTATAGGCATTCTAGCATTGTCCAGAAAGGAATTTGAAGGCATGATCTAGGCACAGTATCCAATGCATATCTTCAGCATTTCTTAGAATGAAAGAAAAAAGTGGAGCTATTTTGTACTGTTAACATTAGGTATTGATAAGGTAAGGAGAGAAAGGTGAACACAGGTGTCTGTCTCCTTGACAAGGGCATTCTGCAGCCTGCAGAGGCAAGAGGAGAGAAGTAGGGGCTTGTAGCTTTAGGGACCCCAGCACACAGAGGGGTTTCACAGATGCTCAAACCAGTTCTGTCCTTTTTAACACTGCAAGATCAGAACTGCCCAAAGCCCTGGGTGTGGGTCCAATCCCCTGCAGTGACTGCATGGGCTCACAGAAGACATATGTAGGGAGGAAAAAACACTGAGCTATGAATCATTATTATTGGTTTGGGTGTAAATAAGTATTTAAAGCCTTTGCAGTGTCATATACTGACTTGTTCAAGCTAACAAGGCATATTTACCCAATTTTAGTGACATCAGTCCCACTAAATCTACTTCATAACCCCCTCTGCATGTTGAAGTCCCTTAATATAATAAAATTCACTTTTCATGAAATAATAATAATAATCTTTTCCAAACAATTTAGCAGAACTGAAAGTATTTCGTTTTCTTCCTCTATAGTCCCACCAATGCAGGCTCTAGGTCATTTTTTCTGTTTAGGGGGTGCTATGCTCTCTCTTAGATTTCTATGCACTCATTAAAGCTCTGGTTCAGTGGGAACACCAGAGACTTGCAGGGAAGTCCTGCTGTTACAGCTATTAATGTTGTAGCTCTGGAGAGTCATACGGGACATTTGCTGTATTAGACCTGAGGGTAAGCCCAACTCTCTCATCTGGAAGAGGTATTTTGATCAATGGATGAATATGAATGATTCATAAAATGAGTCCTGAATGAGTACAAAAGGAACTCTTACATAATACTGGCACAGGAGTCAGAGAAATATGGGTAAACACAGGCAGAGGTTGGCTTTAGCAGTTTCCTATCTGCTCTCCCACACTACAGCTCCAATATTGTCTTTTCTCCTTGACCTGTATCAGGTACAAGCTCATCCAAATGGAAGTTTTGAAACAAAAGTTTCACAGCAGGAAATCAGGGCATACTAAAAAGACCCCCACAAATAAGAAACCCAGAAATCCAAACCAAAATCAAAAAAGGCAGGCTGCCACACTATATGGCTACTTTATATTTCATAGCTACCAAGTAGTCATAAATATCTCTAGATTTTGTATAATGCAAGGAAGCATGGTCTATATATTTAACATACCAATATTATCTACTATGTTTCCAAGGTTTTGAACTATGCCAAAATCTACTGAGACTGAAGATCTCCAACCAAGATGGCAGAAAATAAGATTAGATTAACCCAAACCATGCAGATTCAGCCATTCTGCATCTCTCTGTCCTCCTTTCTGGCCCTGAAATTCTCCATTACAAGTAGCTCCATGGAAATCTTATTAAATGATACGGAATTCAGAAAGGATTCAGCTACGCATTTAACCAGCTATTAGAGATTATAAGGAGCAACTCCCTTTTTGAGAAAACTGAGAAATGTACAAGTCTGCCACATGACAGAAGAGCACATCTGTGGCTACAGACTCCTCTTGCTGGAGCAAAGTAAACGCCTTCCAAATCATGTATTGTCCTCAGAAAAGAAGTGAGTGGCTTAAGTACACTTCCTCCCAGAGCTCATATCTTGTGTGCTGAGATCATCTCAGTATAGACGTGCTGCTGTGGAGGTGGCTCCTTGTGAGAGGGGCCTTGGATGTGCCTGGAGGTCACCAAGAGCCATCAGCATTCAGTCACCTTCTGCAGAGACATCCTGCATGGGGAAAGCCAGCAGCTGAATGGTAGGGCACTGTCTAACAGAAGATCTTTGGTTAGTTCTTTGCTCCACAGGCAAACACTGATGCTCCTCTCGGTGTTTAATTTCTTTCTTCAGGTGGTTAAGAAGAGCTAGTCAATATATCCTTCAAATATTATGCATGGATGCTAAGTGAGCTAATCCAAAAAAAGATCGATCTGTCTGTCTGTCTGTCTGTCTATCTATCTATCTATCTATCTATCTGTCTGTCTGTCTGTCTGTCTATCTATCTATCTATCTATCATCTGTCGCTCCTGACTTTTCCTGTTCTCCTTTTATTTTTGTCATTTCTCAGTGAAACTGAAGACGGATGGGAAATGTAGTTTCTTACAAAGTCATTGCAGGTTAGAATGTCACTGAACTTGAAAAGACTTTATTGCAGTCCTCCTAGAAATTGTCTCCCTTCAATGTTTTCCTACCCACCACCTTTTTGTGATGACTGAATTTAGAAGGAAATTCTCATTTTAAGCAGTCTATTTTTACAGTAACTTATCAAACAGTGGCCTTTAGCTGTTGTTCTGTGACAGCCACTCTATTAAAATCCTGATGTAAACAAGTGGAGAAGGTGAACTAGAAGTGCAGATATTTGCACAGCATTACTGTCAGGTAAAATTTTAAAGATAGGTTTTATGAACCCATTATTTGCAGTCAAGGCTTTTGACTACAGCTTCTGAAATCATTTAAGTAGACAAAGTGTTTTGTCAAAACATACTGCTGGGAGTCAGTATGTAGCTTCTTTTTATGTAATTCAATTTGGTTCTGTTGTTTGCACGAAAGTGGGATATCTAGCTGGGCAGCAATAGTGGTGCTGTGTGTGATCACAATATGGTGACTTTCTAGAGTAATTAACATTAAATGCCTTTTGTTTTCATTTAGTGCTTAATGTATGCATGCATAATTGCAGTGTACATACAGACCTATCAAGGAAGATGCTTGAGGGCTTTTAAATACAAATAACAAAATCCAAAGATTTTATGGTTCTCTTTTTTGGAGTAGGATATGCATTAGAATGTATGCCCGTTTTCAAATCAAAGACCCCTGTGTCCTGTAAAGCTGTGCTTGACATGACTCTGAAAGAGATGGGCACTTGAAACAGGCAGAATAGTTTCTGGCCTTTCAGCTCTGAGCCTCATGCCTGAGGTGATGCTGGACCAGACTGCCCTGAGACAATCTGGTTTCCTCCAAGGAGCTGTGGAAAGGCAGCCTTGTTAGAGCATGGTGTGTGTTACACAATCTCCCTCTACCCCAGAACACCCTCTGTGTGCTGAGATTGGATGCACATGAGGCACCTTTTGAAGAACACAGAATAAATGTTCCTTCCCCAAATATTCACTCAGTTAAGAGACTTTCTGGACTGTATATTTCTAGCTCCTCTACTTCACCTGGAGAAAGAGCAGGCAGAGAATGTGGCCCGGTTGGCTGGGGGTTTCCTGTGGCACCAAGCAGTACCACTGCTGTTGGTGTGGTCTGGCATAATTTCGCAAAAGCATTTCATATCAGCACTTTGGCTAAGCCATACCTTACAACATTTTGAATAGAACCAACAATTCCCAAATGTATTTTGAGAAAGTTGGGAAAAGTTGGAACTGTAACAGTTCCAAATGTAATTTCCAAACATATTTAAATTAGCTACTACTGTCAAAAGAAATAGTGATGACAGGAGGAGAAGATATTTATCTCCACACACAGTATTTTGGTGTATCTTTTGCACAAATATATGTGTACTATATTTTGGGAAAGTCTAGCCAAATAAAATACATAGTGAACGGCAAGCTGTAATAGAAAAGTAGCAGGACATGGGGACCAGATCTGCATTAGCATATTGTCCAAACAGAAATAGATATATGGAGAAATCTGGGGAGATACAAGTAAAAGAAAGCATTTTTCAGGCAGTAGCAATTGGGAGTATAAAGAGAGAATTAGTAAAATGTTGTCAGATAAAAACCGAATAACTTGGTGAAGTCAGATTATGTCTTTTAGTAGATCCATTCCACACAGCTCTTCCTTTCATAAGTTAGTTTTCATCTACTATACACCAAAAACCAAATCAATTGTGACAAGTGCTCAGGCATTCTTTGCCCAGACATAATCCTACATCTCTGGACACTATTTAGGTCATTAAATTAGTTATTACTTAGGGTAGGGATTGAGAAAGCTAACAAACAAATAAAGTCACAATCACTAATGTAGATCCCTATGAATTTGCCCACACAACTATGTAATATTAGAGCAGCTGCACCATTAAAAAAGTGATTGGAATAGTCTTCTACTGTGTGTGCTAATCATTTGAAGATAATTCCAACCTTGGAGTAGCATTTTGCTGCTAAACTGATGCACTTATAGCAGTATCTCAGACAAATATTGTGATAGGACTCCAAAAACCCCTTCCATGCATCACTTGAGCCACACAGCTGTAATTTTCATGTATTAGGAGTTCCACATTCAGTCCAGTATTCCCTTCCTTTCAAAATGAGTCCTGGTTGCACCATTTAATCTGCACCATTTTCTAAGCAAATTACTTGGAGCAGTGTGACCGCTGGTACCACACCAGCCTCAAGTCCTGTTCTGCCACAGCTGCAAAAGGGGCACTGAAATGGCACCATACCAGCTCTGACTGGCCCTGATCCAGCAAAGCACTTAAACACCTGTTCAACTCAAAGTATATGAGTAATCCCATGGAAGACAGGAGGATAAATTCTCTGAGCTAGTACCTGCTTAGATTCATAGACTGTGAAAACAGAAGGGAACATCTAAACATCTTGTCTGACCTCCTGTATAGCATGGGAGTTCTTCGAATTCAGTTTTGTTCAGCCTTTCCTTTCTCTCAGAAGAAAACAACCAGCTCTAATATCTAAATTTTCAGTGATGGAAAAATTACCACTGTTTTGCATAAATTGTTCCAATGATTAAAAATCCTCAGGACAAAATTATACATTTTTTCAATCAAGACTTTATGAGGTCATTTGGATTCACTAAATATTGTTGATTTTAATTAACTGGCACGTAATGAAAAGGCATGTATTATCACATTTCTCTTTTTGTATACAGGCTTATAGACCGCAAATAAACCAGCCCTTTAATTTTTGTTTGACAAATTGACAGGCAGTGCGTTCCAGGTTTCTCAACAGACAGAAGATTATTTGGCCTTTAATCAGACTCCTGTCTCTTCTCAGACTCCTCTGTTATTGTACATCTCCGCAAGTATGGTTTCAGAATAACACACAATATTTCAGGAGACATCACTACTTACCACAGAAGCAAAAGAGATTCCTACTTATAGTCCTTTTTTTTCTCACCAGGTTAAGGTAGGATCTTTTGGCTACATTGTCCCACTGAATTTTTGCACAGAACCATTCTTCATTGCCAGTCCTTTCAGTGCAATTGTTTTCTATAAATTCAATCTCCTTTAAGTGCCACCCCCCCCCCACCCTCAACTTCATATTTCCTCAGTATATGGCCCTACATTCATTGAAATGCAAAGTTTGATTGTGCCCACCTTAATTGCCAACAAAGTACCCCATAATAGTTTTCATTACTCCTTCATCTCTTATTTATATGGTCTATTCACAGCCTCAGTGTTTTCTACAAGTTATTGTGACTCTTTTCTTCCATGTCATGAATTAAGATATCAAATGCAGTAACATTAACAACACACTAGAAGTGTTTGTAGTCAATGGATGATCCAGCATTTCCAACTACATTTTGAAACCAGCATCATGTTTAACCAATTTAATAAGTACCATATATTGATTTTGTAATAGTCACATTTTGTAATAAACTGTTGGGTGAAATCAAATCAGAACACTGCACATAAAAAATATAATTTCTCCCTATATATGTATAACATCCTAAGGTTTTCATCAAAAGATACCAAGTTATTCTGATGAGATCTAGCTTTCATTAACCCTTATTGATTGGCTTGAATTATGTCACTCTCCTTGCATAATGTTGCACTCTCAATATCACTATTATTTGCCTGTAATTTCTGCATGAAATCATCCACATGGAGTTCCAAAGTACAACAAAATATTTTTTTAAAAGATATTTAAACAGTTTTTGGTAGAAATTTGAAGAGCAAAGAAGGGGATCCAATGTTGTGAAGGGAAAGCCCATAAGCTAAAGATCTATTAGCTTACCCAGAAGTAAGCAAAAGTTTAAAAGGAAAAAATCCAGAAGGAAAAAACAAAACAAAAAAATGCTGTTTGTAAGGCAGAAAATAAAGGATTAATAAAGAATTAAAAAGTGAGAAGAGAGGAAAAAAAGTCAGTTATCAGAGGCACTTAAAAAGAAAGCCAATAATACAAAGCAGAGAGAAATTGCTAGGGATGAGAGAGTTATATTCAGGTGCTCCTAAGCTAAGTAAAAGATTCCACATTGAGGCACGAAAGCAGCACACGAGAGCTAAGCACTGGCCTTGTGTAAGCACTGTTTCTGTGTAACTATATAGTAATGATAGTTAATCATGGGTTTACACAGGAAGAGAAGAAGCCTTGGCACATACAAAGTCTGATCTCACAAAATCTGTCCATGTATATAAATCATTTCATCTGGCATTTCAGCAGCCTTTTATGCACCCTACCAGAGACAAATAGGAGGCAATGCTACAACTGACTGCTGCCATTGCCCAACACAGAAAAATACTGGAATCTGGCATGGTGAGGACATATTCAGCTAAACCTAATTTCTCTTTCCCCACAGAAGAGTACTTAAAAAAGAAGTTAAAAAAAAAAAAAAAAGAGAAAAAGGTAGTCTTTGGAGAAGGACAGTTTTAACAAGATCTTTTCTGTTTGCTCCATCCCCCTGTGAGGGTTCAGAGCACTGGAATTTCTGCAGGCCTCTGTTTGAAAATAAGGGGCTAATGAAAAGGTACATGCATGGCTTGCTACCCTAAACTAGTCCTCCTAGAATATCCTGGGATTTGCCAAAGCACTAAATGACGTTGACATGGAACACTTTAAGGGAAAAGTCACCTTTTATTCTTTGCTTTTCAGTATTTAGAAATGTAGCTTCAGTTTCCTTTGTGGTTTTTGTATAAAGGAAATTCATTTTGAATAGAGATGGGTCCATTTCTTTAGGTTTGATCTCAATGGATACTGAAGCTGGACCGCTGCGACTTCCAATTCTTGCAATTTCTGGGGAAAGAGAGGGCAGACAGGTTTAGATGAAGAGGACAGAGGAACAGTGAAAAAGAAATATTTAACATGGAGAAGAATCTCAATTGCTGAGAGGAACAGATTTAATGTAAGGCCTAACTACTTCTCTGGGAACTATGTACAATTAGAACTTTTGCTAGCGTGCCACACTGACTAATTTATTTTCAAGTCCACCAAATTCCGTGGTGCAGTGAAGTTTCCTCATGGCCATTTTAATCCATGAATCTGTTGTGTGCTCCCTGAAGGTCAACCTGTTTAGATGCCCTGATGTAGATGGGACTTTGCAGACACAGGGTTCAAGGGAATGGTGGTGCTTAGTGGAGAGCTGGGTCCTTGGAGGTCACAGGTAAGACTCATTTTGCTTATATCAGCTCTGCCTTTAGATGATTTTTTTAGTCATAATAGTTTTTCTAATATATGGCAGAAGCACAAAAAGCCACTGCTGTTCAGGGAAGTTCTGCATGTGCTCAGACAGCTTTTCTTTCTCCGCTTTGGATCTCTTCCTTCCCCAGTGGTAAAGCATAGTGGGAAATCCTATGATGATAGAAGCAGTCGATACCTTTGTAAGAACAGAGAGCTGTCTTTAGCACATGTATGCCTTTAGTTCAATAAACAACCTAGGTTTGCACCTAATTTTCCACTGAATGATCTAATACCAGCAGAGAACGTTTGCAGTATGGGACAATGCAAGTCTTTTAGCTAGACATTTCCTTGACTACAGTGAGGTTTTTTTCTTCCTTCTAGTGTGGAAGGCAGGGGAATTCCATCATCTGTGATTTAAATTAAGAAATAGCTCTTCTAATGTAAATAATTTTCTACTATTTGATATCTAAATAAAGCAAATAATTTACCCCACATTAAAGAGAAGACAGAAAAGGGAAGGGGAAGGCAATAACCAAAAGAAGACTTTGGGAAACAGATTTCTGGCATTATTATATCAGTAAAACCATTTTGGGCACCACAGTTGGCAGGAGTAGGTTGATTTTTTTTTTTTTCTGGATACCCTCAGTTTAGTAGGTAACTTGCTGAGAAATTGCAACTCAAATTCTGATTTTGTCAGAATGCTCTGAAGTTATGCTCAGAATTCTTTAAAATTGAGTTTATTTCTGGCTTGGTCTGTGCAGCTGGTACAAGTTTGGGAGAGAGCTGTTCTTTTGTATTTAATGCTGAAATTCATTCTAAATAAATTGTATCATTATTACCTATTGACTGTGGTGAAGGAAAAAACATTTTAAGAAACTATGTTTCAGTGACAGAAGCAAAATAAACACTGGTACATATAACTGGTAACTCATTAAATAACAAGTCCATGCTTTTATCTGGCTCTTCAAACACATTTTAGGCACTTCAACAAGATTAGAAAAACACTTTTATGCCAAAAACACCCTCCTTTAATCACTTCTCTTCTAAGAAGATACCTTCATGAAAAGAAGAGAATTAACCTCTTTGCTGCCACTACTCCTTTCACAGAAAAAAAAAAAAAAAAGGCGCATTTGTAACATTTCTAATCCATTTGGTTCTGTCAGAAGGAAACAGCTATTTTTCAGAAACATTAATCATATGGGAAGATATTTTCAAGCACGTATCTTGCTGGGAAATTATTAGTATGCACTACACCGTCATTAGTCTACTCTAACAGAACAGCAAGAGCCCCAGATTTCCCAAGTGCCAGAGACAAGACTAGTCGATCATGTTCTTTATGGTCCAAGAATACTTTTTTTTTGCAATTTTATTTGCCGTAATGCATTACAGAGATATGGGAAAAAAAAAATCCCACTCAAAAACTTCTAGTTGTAACAATTTAGAAGCTAAATGAAAACCAACAAGGAGAGACGGGGTGAATAAAAGAGTCACCAACCCATGCCTGCATCCCACTGCACCAGGTACCAAACAGCTGCTGCAGTGCAAGATAATGAAACAAAATAATGAAATCATGTGGTCAAAAAAAAATAAGTAGAACTATATATATATATAATATGTATATACACAAACATATTACATGATTGAACACAACTCCTAAGACAGAATTTTCTCCATTAATTCTTTTGCAAATCATCCTACAATATAACAAAGTAAAGAGGTCATACAATTTTTGGGTGGTTTTGGTGGGACTCTCTTCAGGACCAGTGGAAACCCTGAAAGTCAAACAGAGGGAAAAACCTTTCACAGTCTGGATCCTGCTGCCTCATTCCCCAGCCTTAAGTCTGGCCAAGGCCAACCTCCTGCAGAAGGAAAATTCAGCTGTTGTACCCTCTTTACATCCCTCAGCTGAAAAAGGGGTGGTACTGAGGGGGAAGATGACTTTCAGCATAGAGAATCTTGTTACCTCCTCTACTGCATCCACCAGGTGGTCTTAATGTGTTCTTAGAAGATAAAGTACCTGTGTCTCTTACATCTTATTTCTTGAGGTCTTGTTTCTGGAAACTGGAATAGGTAAAATAAATAGCGACCTCAGGACTATATCACATCTTTTCTGAAAGGAAAAAGCTATTTCAAATTTTTCTCATCTTTTCCAAACTACTCATGCTTTTATTGCTCCCAAAATGCAGTGGAGTGAAACTCTGTTTTAGTCTGTTCAGACCTATCACCACTGCCTTCACATCCCAGCAGGTATCCCGCTCATTTTTGGGTTTCTCCAGACAGTAGGTAAACTTCTGGATATCTGTCTGACTTAACAAAGGTGTTCTTTTGATGTTTGCCTTTAGGAACCTTAAACTTTGGGTCCTTCTATTATTTTGTCCAACAAGTCAAGGCATTGCTGTCAAGGGAGATGTTATTGTGGAAATGACAGAATATGTTCAAGTGCAGTGAATAAGTTCCCTTTCAATAAAAGCACATATTATGTCCAAGAACAGTCAAAAGGGTTAAAATACAATCTTTCCAGATAAGTTTCTAGCCATATGAGGCTCAAAAAGTCAAAAGATTTGAAAGCTATTAGTACTTCTGTAGATCATCCTCTTCCAGACACTCTTTTTTTCTCTCTCTTTTTTTTTTTTCCTCCTTTAACTGACAGGTTGCAGTTAAAAATTAAAGTAAAAAGAGACCCTCTCTTTCCTACATACTTTTAATGGAACTGAAGCCAAAATAAGTCAGACTAAATTATGGGAGTAAATGACCTCCCGGGAAGTATAATACCAAATTCTGAAGAACTGTAAAGAGTTTCCTTTGATCTTTTTAGCTTTGCAGCCTGAAATTCAAAATCTGTATTTAATTTTAGATTGCATATGCCAGCTTTTAAGTTTCCTTTCTAACATGATATATCATTTTAAATGATAGGACACCTTTAACTTGTATTTCTTGAAAATGCTGACTATCCTTTCTTTATTCTTTTACACTATAAAAACAGATATAAATATTACTAATTGCAAAAATAATTTGAGGTTGGGTGCTATAATGGATAAACCATTGACCTTCACTTAAGAGACTGTGCCTTCAAGCTCAACCTGAATTTCTAAGTGAAATGACTTTGATCTGAGACACAAGTAACTTCAGTTCAATGCCCTACAGGATATAGATCTAGAAGAAAGGACAAGCTGAGCACTTAACTATATATTCCTGTTACAATTTAGGAGCCAGACAAAGGATGCTACTTTTCAAATGTGGTAGAAAAGGCCTGTTTCTTTCTATGGCCACACAGTCACATTGCAAGAAGTGTATTCCTAAACCAGAAATCTCAGAAGGCACAACAAGCTGTATTAGCTCTTGGCTGGAGAATTTTCTGACCTCTGCACTTGAGCACAGACTTTA
The DNA here is from genome assembly GCA_024734555.1 of Trochalopteron elliotii. Classification (NCBI taxonomy): domain Eukaryota; kingdom Metazoa; phylum Chordata; class Aves; order Passeriformes; family Leiothrichidae; genus Trochalopteron; species Trochalopteron elliotii. The sequence goes on from JANPWX010000011.1 coordinate 8,979,756, forward strand.
GATATAGGCAGCTGGAATAATCTCCCTCTTGAGTCCAGAAGAGAGCCACAAAAGTCTTTATGCCTTATGCATTATGAAAGAAGCCACCTTTTTGAGGAAAAGTAAGTTGTATCAGGTTGGCTGGAAACACAACATGAAAGAACAGCTGCTAACCACTGGACTTACACCAGCAAAGCTCTAGGAAATGTGCTTACACACAGTGCTTTGTTATGTGTCTGTCTCATGATCAGCCAAACAAAGATATAAATACAGTCCAGAATTTTGAAATATAATAGCACTCTGAATTGAATCCTGAGGGAATAATTCTTAATGCATAATTTATCTGCCAAATTTAGTTTCTCCTACTAACAAAATATCCTTAAACTAGTCACGGTTGCCTCACGCATTATTTTTAATTGAAGTCACTGATAAAAGTTCTCTCTGAATATTGGGAGCTATCTGAACTATATAAAGATAGTTCTAACTGACTGGCTAATTTAAATGGTTTTGTTTCACTTTCCTGATTATGAAAACCAAGCAGTCAACCAAGACACCTGTGCCCCAAAGCATTTCCTATATGGAAATACCTGGCATGAGTACACAAAGACAATAAAAAGCTCTGCATTTTTCTGATTTTTTGAAAGGGTGGTGTCTTTTTGACTGTGTAAAAGAAATGGTCTTGAAGCAAGAGGCTGAACTTTCTGGGGTCAATCACTGCAGAATTTAATCCAACCCTTGCTTCTTATCACAGCCCACCCCAGAGAGCAGTTACTGTTACCTTCCTTCTTCCTCGTGAATTGCTGACAAATCATCTGGCTGGTCTATGAAAAATAGAAGAGATCAAATATATACAAAATAATTTTGAAACTGTGTAACCTCAGAGAAAAATAGAAATGGCAACATTGGAACAGAACAATGGACTTAGTCAATGTAAAATTGGGTTGTGCATAAGCCCTTTCACTCACTGACAAGGTAAAACAGATTGACATGCTTTGAGGCTGTGGTTGCTGATAAGAAATGCCATTTTTAAGCCTTTTACTCCCAGCCAAAGTGAAGCAATTAAAATATTTAGAAGTAGCCTTCTTCTCCCCATCCAGCATGAGGCTCATCTGGGCTTTCTTAGCAGTAATCCTACCTGCCACAGTTCCGGAGAGACAGAGAGACAGACCAGAGCCAACACAATCCTGCAAAACCTCAAGCTGGAGGAGTACAGCTAATAGGCGTGTTATCCTCTGTGCTGTTGCTGGCTGCCCAACAAGTTCAGAAAGGAATATTGTTGCTTTTGGTTTATCTGCTTTCATGGATTTGATAGTGTTTTTGTTAATTTCTTCTTGCTACAATACCTTACTTTTCTCAAAATTATAACAATAGAAACAAGGTTTATAGAAGAATTAAGTTAGGAAGACACCTGAAAACAATATTTCCAATTCAAAACTAAGTATTCTCAAAAGGCCAGGCTTGTCCAGCGCGAAAAATCACTTGAATCCTTCTAAACTATCAACAAAGTTCTAAACTTTCTCAAAGTTTGGGATATCTCAGTTTTACCTTACCTTGCCTCTGAAATGAATACCAAAATGTGTTCATTTAGATTCTTTATTTCTGCTGTTGCAATATTAGTCATCATTGACATAAAACTTAATATTTGCTCCAGCAGAAGCCAAATTATGTTTGCTCATATTCTATCCAGGACTGTAAAATGTCTTCCTAAAAAGCAAACAAACAAAAAACTGTCTGATCTTTATGGGAGAAATGCAAAAAAGGACCCCCAGAACCAAGACTGGTTAATTATTAAAGTTATATATTTTTGTCACTTAATCCTGTATATGAAAGTTTCATCACCATGTAAAACTGGGTGCAAAGTCATTTTAATTGCAAAAGCACATGTGTCCAAGATTCCTGCACATAACTACTTTCATGAGCTTGATGGGTAATTTTTATGACCCGATAACAGAAGGAAACTGAGCTGGAGATCAGAAAAGATTCCCAGTGAAAGTGCTGGTGGTCATTCACAACTTGAGAAGCCAAAGCACTCCAGAACACACTGCAGCTTTTAAGTGAAAGTAGAGGAGATGATAGATAGAGAAAATCACATTTACATTACCTGAACAAGTCCGCTGCCAAGAGATAGGTAAAGAGATATTACATATATATAAATATGTATATAAATATTAGCAAATGAACATATTTGACAGTATCACATACCAGTTCCCTACTGTATATACAATTGTCATATACCTGGTACTCAGCTGGGGCCTCACACTGGGACTGCACCCTTTTCTTCCAGAGACACCAAGCTCCAAGACTGACAGAGAGATCATGATTTTTCATATTTTGTATCTACATTCTTAAATAAATAGCCATTGTGCTTTTAACAACAATAGGAAAACAAGAGCAATAATGTTCTGCCCTATAGGTGAATTAATTTGTTATCTAAAATAACTTGCTTCATTATTTTTACTCATAATTGTTTTTTGAGCTGTAAAGGATTTTTGACAAATTGGTAGATGACAATTCCACAGAGCTACACAATCTTAGGATCTTAGTGGCAACCAAGGACCATTATTTTCCCTCTCAACTATTTCTTCTACATTCCTGCAGTATTATTAAATTAAAGATTGGTAAATTCCTTCATCAAGAAGCATGTAGAACTTTACACTTACATAAGCTTATGCAGTGTCAATCTATGACATTTTCATCATTCTATTTGTTTCTGACCTTGTTCTTGGCTACATGTACGTAAATGAGGAGAAAGTTTCCAAGTTGTCTCGATTCTCCTCAGAGTGTGACGGCATGTGTTTGTACACATGTTGGTGTGATGAGGCTCCTGCCCTGGCTGAGAGAGCTTTTAGGTGCTGAGGTAATGCAAATAATAAAAAAATCAGACTTGGTTTATGTCCTTGTATATGTGAGTGTCTAATTAATATTCAAGAAGCATTACTCGCAGCTGGATGCAGGAATATATATTGTATGCCAAATTTGTGATTCATACTGATTAATACAATATAAGTAATAGACTTTTTTATTTATTTGCATTTAATTTAAAAGAAAAAGAGTTGTGATCATACTTCTTCAAGATTACATCAGTCCATTGTCCCAGAAAAAGCCCACCCAGATGTTTATTGAAATGAGTTAAAAGATAGGGTTTGATAAGTTGGAGGACCATTTTAGCCTTGTGTAGCTAATCTATCTGCCATTACCATTAAATGGTGTTATATGTGCATACCAAGGGAAGAATACAAGTAGTTAATAAGGACCCACGTTTTCCAGTGTACCAAACTCTTAAGTTAGGGAGACCAGTGAGAGCTGCCTAGTTTGGCTCAACTGTACCTTAAATGAACATATGTTTTGTAGCAGATCTTTAAATAAACCCAATGGATTTGGTGATCATTTCAAAGCCAGTCCAGTGTTAACTTTTGACATACAGCAATGTAGCTAAGTATGCTCAAGAGTAAGAAAGAGTATTTATTTCAATGCTGGCAAATAGTGGTGGCTGGTCTGTCTGCAGCTCCAAATCAGGCCATTTTAGCACTCAAAAGCACTGTGGATTTTTTCCCCCTTACTGGTTAATGATCTTAACTAGTCATTTGTTCCCAAGAAAAGAAGGAAAAGGATGTGTCGTAGGCTCATAGTAACTTCAATTAGTTGTTAGCAAAAGATTTTATCCTGGTAGCAAAACCAGAAAAAAAAATCTTTTAAATTAATTTGAAGATGCCTACATTTGGAGAATGGCATTGCTTTAACAGGGCTATGCAAATGAGTCCAATTTAGCATCTTGTATTCAGCTGGAAACCATTGCTAAATGATCGGGATAGCCAGTCACAGATATTAAAATGAATTATATCTAATCTGAATTTTAGTCACGCTACATTAACTAATAGAAAGTTATTAACATTTCAAGAGAAAAAAAGCTTTTGCCTGCAAAATTAACAGTGGCTGAGATGTGACCTGTGAGCCATGCAGCCTGATCACTGTAATGACAGTGTAATGGCATATTTACATTAAAATCTCTGCAGCTAATATGTGATTCAGAATTGGACGTTAAGTCGAGGATTATTTAGTCTGGCCTGTTGGCCTTTCTCTAAGTAGTTTTTTTTTACTTCAATACAAATCTGAAACTTTTCATTTCATGACTATTTATGTGACTAGTTTCTATGGCTATGTCTCTCCATCTTTACATCAGCTGCTTCATGTGGCCAGCTTACTCTTTCATTTTTCCCTTCCTTTTTCCAATATATTTATCGTTTGCTGCGGGCATGTCCAACTTCAAGAAATCCACATTAGTTGCAAGCCAGTCAGGAAAAGGGAAATGTTTTTCTACTTCATTTTACTGCTAATTTGCTTCAAAAGGCAGTATATTTTCATGTTTTAATTCCTATACTTTTTAAATGTACAGCACCCTGGAAAAAATGGATAATTCAAAGCCATCTTTATCTGGATAGAAGAAAACATGTAATTATAAAGCTATTCTTATCCTTAGCAGGCATTGACAACCTGCTGCAATTTCTCCTGCTACAAGTTAATTTCTACCAAAGCAAAGGCTTGAAATGTATGTGGCAATATCTGTATCATATGTGAAATATGTGGAACACTTCCATATATGAAATTGTTCAGTTCATTATTTAAAAGACACAGCAACATTTCAAAAAATTGAGAAAATTCAATGAAATTAAGAAGCTGACTAGATAAAAATATAGCTTTCATTTTATAATTACTGTATTATTCATAGAAGTCTAGTTTAAAAATGGGCTTGAGTGGGCTTGTGTTGGATATTTGTACAAAAACAGGACATTTTTAAAGAAGCTCAGATTCCAGATGGACCTTCAATGCTGAGAAAAAAAGGATACATTTTATTAATGCACCTCATTTTTATAAATTCTCATTTAATTTCTGCATTTAATATGTGTTTCATTGACATTTTCTATGAATCTACATACAGAAATTAATTTACTGTGGAAGATACTTTCTTTTTGTAATGAAATTTTAAAAGAAAATGACTGAAAGCATATACCTTATATATTCCAGACCTGTGCATGCATTTGCATACAACAACAGGTCAGTATAGAAGTGCACAAATTTTATCCCAAATAAGGAACAGAATTTTCCCATAATTAGGTCTTCAACATAATTGCTATTTCTAAAAATTTTGCACTTGATGTTCTTTAAACTTTAAAAGAACAAGCAGAGCCTCGTGATTCAGCTTCATCACTGGTTTGTTTTCTCTTTACAAAAGGTGTGTGTTATGCTTCTTCTTCAACCTAGACATATGTCAATCAAATAACAGCCATGATATAAATGCCATCTCACCTCCATTCCCCAATTAGAAAAAGAGAATTAATATAGAGACATTAGTTTGACTGACAAGTATCTATGCAGATAGAGCTCACACAGATTTGTGATAAACACAGGTGCTTCGTTTACTCCAAATGTACAGCCTCATCATATTTCTGAAATCTTTACTATGATGTATTCATACAATAAATGCTGATTGAAGAAATAACTAGAAATTTGATTTAACACAGCAGTAATCTTAATTTCATTTGATATTTTTAAATCATCTCCTAATATCTGAGTTTTCTGTTGCAAATGCACAGATAATCCTGACCTCAGAGCCAAAGAAGCCCTTCTTTGTGGTGTCAAGTGTCCCACAAGTGATGAAGACCCCATGGCTGGGAGATTCTGATGGCAGTGGAACCAAAGTTGTTTCCTCGGTATTATGGGGCAGCCACTGAGATCCTTCAAAGGCATCTGTAATTGTCCTTTTCTCATACTTTAGATGTAGCAAAGTACATGAGAAAGCTCTACCTATCTGCAGGAGCTTCTGTTCCCTTTTTTAAGCAGATCTCAATGCTGAAACTTAGACGAGCCCTCTAAAAATAATACTAGGGAATTAATCTTTGCTATAGCTACAGGATTCAGTTGTCCCTTTTGCCCAAAACCCAGCATGAAAGCCAAGAGCCCCATGGCCCTCAACAACTAGGGACCTGAAATTCTCTCTTACTATTGAATTTGGCTTTAAAGTTTGTATTCTCTAGTTTAGTTTGGGTTCGTTTTTGTTTGTCGATTTCCTGTAACAATTGCTGTAATTAATATTACTAGCCTGAACATTTGCTGTGCAGGAGCCCACTTTTTTACACCACCAGTGCAGCACACTTTTATTTCTACAACAATAGTACTATTACATTTAATTTTAAAAGGCAGTTTAATTATCTGGAAACACAGCACAACTAAAAGTGAAACTTCAAGATCTTTCATCTCCAGACTGGCTCTATCTGCAGAGAGTAGGAGAGGCTAAGAAGACAACACAGAGAGGCATCTAAACATGGATGAGCTGGAAACTCTTGATGCCTTGTCTGACATGATGTCATACACATTGAAGAACCATTCTGAGAAGGCAAGTAAAAGCCCTAAGCCTGTGAAGCAAATGATCATCTCACCTTCCAAACTTTGCAAAATCTGATCCTCATTCTGAAGCCAACAAAATTGGCAATATCCCTAAACAAAAGTAAACAAAGATAAACAGCTCAAAACTTTAGATTGCCACTAGCAGCAAAAACTAAGCAATAAACAGATGACCCTGTGTGACCATGAACTGGCCTATGTTATGAATGCTGAGCTGTCTGGTGCTTTTTTTTTGCTTTTGACCAGCTCTTCATCTGTTTTGATCACTACTTAAGAGTGTCGTTTCCTTCAAACACTCCTTTCCTATGCATTTTACGGATTCTACATTAGCTCTTGGCTGGCTTGCTGGCTCTTGTCACATCAGTCATATATTATTAAGTGGTAAATAATGTATCCAGGTGCTTTCCTTATCCTACACAAATCCTACAATTTGGTCTTCTCTTGGTTGCTCTTTAATTCTAGTTTTAGTTCTGGCAGTCAAGAGCTAGACAAAGATATCATGGATTGCTTGACACACATAATAGAGAGACTTTTCTCTTAAATCATGCAGCTCAGCAGATGCAAGTATCATAAGCATATAGAAAAATAATTAACAATTTAAATAGTAAAAAATGCCTTATGAGCACTGTGCACTAGCCTTATGGAAAAGTGAGGGAAACTGATTAAAGAACTTGAAACTAAGTGTCAGCAAGCTACTCACTTAACAAATAGCTTCCTAATTCCTTCTTTGCTTTCTATGCTCTCACTGCAGCCATGTAAGACACAGCTTCTGCCCTAAAGATATTATAATTTCTGTAGGAAACAGGAGAACTCAAGTAAGTAAAGAGAGAGCTGAAAATATTGGGGAAAAAACAGCAAACTCTTATGCACATTCTGCTCATCCCAGAATTATTGCTGGGTTCTCCTCTTTCCTAGTCAGATATGGAAGAAGAGTCAGAAAACTTGCAAGCAAAGTAAGGACCAGCACCTTTTGTTCCTGGGCCTCAAGCCAAGAGCTTGACCCCATACAGCCATAGGAGGTAAGAGAATGAATGAGCCATAAAGTCAGCACTGCCACCTCTGAAAGACGCCTCAGCTGTGAAGTGTCCACAGAAGCTGCCCAAGCCATCAGGAACCATGTCCCACAAATTGAAGACTTATAAGGTAAAATCCCAAGAGACAGGTTAAAATATATACCAGAAGATGGAAAAGACAGCAAAGACAATGTAAAAATGTATTTGTAGTTCTAAAGTGTCCTGCCATGTTTCCAAAGAGGAAAGCCTTACCCTGAAACATGAGTATGAGTTCAGAAAAAACCCAACCCAAACCATTGCTTATAAAAACAAAGAACATCCATGTTTTGCTCCCTGCAATGATCACTCTCTAAAATCATTAGGTCAATGCTCATTACCTCTAAAAACTCTTTTTCCAAGCCAAATTTGAACAACAGTCTCTGATTCACCATCTGGGTCATGCATCGTTTCCCCTCTGCCTATTCAAAGCATCTGTAAGCCATAGCTATATCAAGGTCTTGATTATTCAATAAACATAGCTAGTCCTTTTAATTAGTTTATCCTTCTGAACATGCACATGGAAGTGACCAAAATTCACTTAGGACATGTTGTGTGGTTGAATGTTAAAATCAGCACGATTGTTGCTACTGGTAATATAACATAGAGATTCCAGTTGTTTTTTGGCATAATCATCTGACTTAAAATATCTGTGACTTGGAAGCACAAAATAAAAAAACAGATTACAATTCCTCCTGTAATTCTGGAATAAATTTCTATGAGTACTACACAGTACAATTTAGATAAGCACTTGCAAATTGTATTGATCAACTATCTATCTCATGCCACACTTATTTTCTCTAGTATTAAATTTAGGCCATTCCTAGTGTTACTGGACATACAATGTAGGCAAATGCAAACTTTTTAGCTTAAAATTTCTTTTAAAATACAGTTTGACTTTGACCTTTACAAGGACACTTCATGTAAATCTAACTCGCTTACAAACATTTCAGTTCTAAAATGTTAATGCACTACAAGGTTAATTGCTCTTATTAATCCATTAAACAAGAACTGTATGCCCTTTCTTATATTAACCATTATTTACTTATTTCATTCTTATGTCCAAAGTCCAAAAGCTCTTATCTTTGTTACAAAAACTAACAAAGAGTAAGCTAGATCTTACAAAACTTCCACTGGGTTCTATAAGTGTGCCTTCACTACCAAAAGTCTTGGCATAAAGAAACCCCTAAATGTGGCAAACAGGGTGGTCAGCAATTTTTTGAGATCACTTGCTGGTGCAGTGCAAGTCAAAGAAGCTAACATATCTCTTTTTTTTTTGTTAAAAAAATATTTCTTTTTTTTCCCTTGCCTGTGATTTGAGAAGAAGAGAGGAGATTTTTATGTGCATATGTAGCAATGGTAAGCAGCTGTAAAAACCTCCCACCCTAAAGATTGATGAATATGTTTCATTAACACCAGCACATCTGAAAGACATTTGACACTTTGGAAGACCAACTATGGATCTTTAAAATGCCCCAGATGAAATGCCTCATAATATGACTATTAATGGCCATCTTAGGAGCCTCTGGTGCCTTCTCTGTTTAAAAAGTTATAAAACCTTAACTTCTGACTATACCTGACCACAGTCTAAATGTTTATTTTGCTGGGAAATCTGGAACTATACTTGCATACAGAGTTGTGAGATCTGCACCAGCAAGATTTAAAAAGCCTTTCTGAAATCCACCATTTATATTATTTTTCTATTTACGACATTAAAGACTCACCACATCCTTTGAATATTAAACAGTAGAAAACCACAAAGCAAATACTTTGTGGCCATCCCATGCCATATTCATTGAATGGCTGTTAAGAATGAACACATCTATGAGGTTCAACATCTGGTTTTGGATGTGGTGCGAAGAAATTCAGAATCTGAACCAAGTGGGCATCTGTTTTCTACATTTTCTCAATGCTTCTAAGTCTGAGGCAGCTCTGGATGAGGGCCATGCAACCAGTGCTTGTAAAGGAAAAGCTGTCCTCCATGTATCAGTGGTCCAGGTGGAGGGCCCTACAGGATGCTTGTCTCACACCCCTGGAGAAAAGACTGGCATCCACTAATACACGTGGTAGCACTGAGGACAGCCAGGCAGACTCAGGTAAGCTCAAAAGCTCTTGTCCATTCAGAATGAAAAGTACATTGTACTTGACAATAAACCTGCCATTTGAAACCTTGGGGGTTTTAATCTTATAAATAATAGAGTTCAGAGAAGAAGGGTTTGCAAGTCTGCATTGCACTGCCCAGAATTCAGATTTATGGAATGCACTCATAGGGATGTGGTGCTGAAATGCATTCAAGTGTTAGGGCGTTTGAGATTCAAAGCCAATATTGCCCAAAAATATGCAATGCAACACTAATATTTCTCTCTGTTATGCTGTTTTCCCCAGCTGCTGTGGGAACATCCATCACTCAATGGCAGGTCAGAGCTATCCAGTCCACTGCATGCACTAGTACAGCTTTTTGCTTTCTCTTGAAGATGCTGTTAACTAGCATGATGCCCACGCCAGAGGAAACTGTGTAAAATGACCGAAAGAAGGTGCACTAATTACTAATCACACACAAAGAGTTTTTACTCATTAGGGCTGATAGCAATTTCTTCTTTGTATATATCAGCCTACATATCTTGAGAAAATTAGAAAAGCGAGGTTACTAACTCTCCTGTATTGAACAAGCATTAGAAAAGATTGGTTTATAAAATATATAGAAAGAGCTATGGTTTAGAAATGTAATAACAAAGGGTATGAAACTTCAATTATTCTTCTTTGATCATCAAGAGGAAAGTTGCAGCAGATCTACTGCAAAATGAATTAGTTCCTCAAATGCTTTCAGCATCAAAATAATTCCTACTGTTTTGGGATGTGAAAAATTATTTTGAAAAATTCAGCAGTATAAAAAAAGGATCTGCTAAGTACATTAAAGGCTGTCTTTTTATGCAGGTGCATTCAGAAAATAGGGAGCATTTCTGCAACTCCCTATTACACTTTAAAAGTGCAGAATACTAAAATGGCAAGCATGAAGCTAACTGTCAGGCCATGCAGTTTCACTGTGGGGAGGTTATCACATGCAGCTTTGCTGCCTTATTCATTGCTTGCAGCTCTTCCAATCAGATAACCTTAACAAACATGGTGCTATCAATTGCCAGTTCTGGTACATGCTATGCAGCATCTAGTTTTTGACAGACTAAAATGAAACAGACAATTCTTCTCTTTATGTAATCAACCATCAGTCACACTATGAGATTCACAAGGAGTATCTGGAAGTGCTGTCAAGTGCCAATTAGTGATGTTGCTAACCCAAAAGGTAAAGAAGATTGTAGAAGAAGCAGGCCAGTATAATTCTCCACTCCAGTGTCCTTAAAGTGGGCTATCGTTTATTAATGTACTCCTACAGATGAAAGAGAAATGGGAGGTCAGTGGTTCCTGTCTTCAACAATCTTCTGCAATCTTCTCATAATGAATTGTAAATAGTATCACTATCAGCCTCCTCTTCCTGCACTGGAAACCAGCGCAAATAGCTCTGCAAAGTCAAGCACTGATAATACTGTTCCCCAGGACACAAAGCTGAAGGCCACCCTCTATCCTCTGCCTGTCACGCTGTGTGTGGGTTGGCATGGCTGGGGCTCACCCTTTCTTCCTTGCCACATCCCCCCACACCCCCATGGTTTGGGGGTTCATTCACACCACGGATATGCAGGGCTGAAATCCTGAGCTGTTTATCATTTGGAGACAATCTGAAGATTGATGAACAATCAATGGAAACGTCTTCCTCCCTCTCACAGCAATTCTCAGCACAATCTGGCAAAATGTCATTATCACCTAATATGGTTTTATCATGAGGTGTTCCTGCTTTCAGAACAGCAAATGATTTTTACAAGGTCAAAAGCGGAATATCATACCTGGGTGTTGGCCATCTTGAACTGCATAATGAAGACACGTTCTTCAAAAGGCAGCATTGCTCTGGTGCACAGAGAATACCTGACAAGCTTGGATTTGAAGTGACCAGCCTATGTGCATCCTTTGCTTTTAAGCATTACAGTATCCAGTAGTCAGTGTAGATACAATGCATTATTAATTAGCATATACAAATCCTATTTATATTAAAAAAGCTTGCTTAGTGAAGGAGACATAATTCCTGTTATTACCATTCCAAATAGCAAAAAACAAATATTGTCTACAGAGCTAATAAAAACACAAGATATGAGCAACAAGCTTGGAATATATTTGTACTCTATTTTTTTTAATGTGGGACCACTATTTTTCATGGTAAATTATATACACTAACGGAATTATTCTGAGTGTACCTATGCTCCTGAATGGCAATGCTCTGAAAGAGCAGTGCTGAAGAGACTTATCATATGGATGTATAATACTTATAGTACACAGCTATTGTACGTGCAATAGGCTTGTGACTTCTTAAAATATACGTGCTGGAAGGGGTGCAAAATTACTTCAAAGCTGCCTGGACAAGCGTAAGTTTGTGCAGAAAACTCCACACCATGAATCCCTGAAACAGTCTGTTATCAAACCAGCAACATATATGTACAGTCATGCTCCAGATTCCAATGAATCTGTGGCATCTCTTCTCTACCACTGGTGCAAATACCATTGAAAACAGATGTCATACAAGCATTAAAAAAAAGTTGAGCAAACTTTGAGCTTTTGTATGTACTAGATTCTGTAGGAATGCAATGAAAAACTGTTGTTAATGCATGAAAGACCAGATCAAGCTGGGAAACTATCTCCCTGTGTCATAATTTAGCAAATTAGCAGAACTGTTCCCTGGAAGGTGCCACACAATTAGAGGACAAGTCACAACAACAAAGGTGTTCCTACCCAGTGTGAACACTTTGTCAAGGTATGGAAACAATTTACAGTGTTTTCAGAACCGTAGTTCAGGTCAGTTCATTTTTATACTCTCCCATACGGTTCTGCTCCTTCTATTTCCAGAATGAACCCTATTTACCTGGACGGGTACGGCAGAAAATATATTGTTTGCAGAGAAAGTGAGAGTCATCAATAAAGAAAACTTCTCAAGATAGGTATATTGAGTATGTGTATTGGCTTGATCTGACAAGGGAAGAAAATGGCAAACAACTTCTTTTCTACTTGAGAGGCATCTGAGAGCAGAGAACTGGTCAGGTGCTGCATTGTGCCTTCTGGAGGGTCAGCAATAAAAGTACTCTTTGGGTGGAGAGAGCAAATAAAAGTGGTTTTCAGCCACACTTTTGTCTTTATGAATCTGAGCCTGGCAAAATACCAAACATCATTTGCACCAGGTTTTCACTTCCCCCAGGTCTGTAAAGAGAAAATATCGGTTCAACCCTTCTATGCATAACTGCCAGCACAGACCATATCAAGTGGTCATAGCTCTGCTGCCCCTAACAGAAAGCAGAAAGGACACGTGCAACTAAGACTATTATTATATTATAGTATATATAAAAATATATTATATTTTATATTATATAATTATTAAAAATAAGTATTACATTATAGATTGTATATATAATGTAATCTAATATGATTGATATTATATGATTAATATAATATAATATAATATAATATAATATAATATAATAATGATATTAATCTCTATGCCACATCACTCCTTTTGGATCAGGGCTTTCCTCACCACAAATGAGGTGGTGAGCCACCTTTCACAGTGGCTTTCACCTGAATCACAGCAAAGCAATGCTCCTCTTGTTCCTGAGTGCAGACCGCCCACCCAAAATACTATAGCTCTTACAGTCACCTTTGGGAAAAGAATTCTTTCCATAGTAAACTTCAGCAAGTCTAAACACAGTATAATGATTGCCCCAGGTCTACACTAGATTAATACGAAGCATCCAAAATGCTTAGGAAAATGGATGTTTTTTCCCCTAACAAATTGTTCAGTTGTCCATACTGAAGTGACACATCAGGTTGGAGTTTCAAGCTTTTGGAAGGCAGCCATGGCAGATAGAAACCATATGATGCCAGAGTGGATTTATATTCGTTAACGTACATGAGATTAGCACAAGCCTCTAAATACTAGCCTATGATTTTTGCAAAAATACCTCAGGACTTTGTATTGTTAGCAGAGCTTTCAGTACTAGCAGCTGCAATGGATTAATCTTAGACAGGGAACTACAGTATCTAGTTAAAAATGGAAAGGAATAATAGTTTAACGCCACTTTCAGAAAAGGTGAAGTTAAATGCAACAGCAGAATGTCTTCTCCATGAAGCAGCACTGAAAAATACTTTTACATTCATGTGACATTGAGAAACAAATGACAAAGAATTTTCCATTAATAATTTAATTTGGGGGCCAAAGGCCCCTCAATAACATCATAAGCATATAACATGGAAACTAGTTTATCCCTGAGATAAGCAATCACAGTAGAGTTTCTTACATCATGTTTGAATTTGACTCTATGGAATGCAACATTTAAAAAATACCCCATAAATAACTGATAGGGACAGCTGCCAACCTACCTCAGACCATCACGACTTTATGCTGAACTCTAGAAGTGCAGAAAAATGAAGCTGCGGAACTGGAAAGTAGCATATCACCAGGAGGTTCTGAGCATCTCCATCTTCCATGTCTATAAAAGATGACACAGAAGCAACACAGTCGTCATCTGGCAGGATCATTAGAGCATTAAAATTCAGCCCTGGTGTCTAAAACAATATATTCAAAGATGTGATTTCTGAGGAAAATTTAGGCATCCAAGTTGAAGATCTAGATTCCTTTTGTGGTACATTCTTACTACTGGAAACAAGGATTTTTAACAGAAAGTATGTGGAGTTGAGGTGATATTCAAATCTGCTAGAGAGTGATGCAGAGAGGGTAATAATCCAAAACCATATTTTCTATAGAACTAACCTGTGCACATAGAGCCTCCAGTTAAGCATTAAGATGTAACCCTCATTCACATTCAGCAAAACCCTCTGACTCATAGGCGCTTTGTTCCTTGAGGGCTGGACAACTGGATTACTCTTTATTTTTAAAGATGGATGGTGGTGATGCTGCTGCTCATCTTTTATAGCAGTGGTTAAAGCACTCAGCCAGAAACTGGTGAGCTGACTACGGTTCAGTGACCTCCTCAGTGTGAGGGGGTTCAAATCTACAGCTCCAGCCTAGGCTCTGACAACCAAGTTAAGCCACAATTGCTGGAGATTTGGGGAATGAGGGCAGAAAAGGGAAAAGAGGGGGCAGTCTGTTTCCTGCTGAAGCTGCATGGCTGCTCAGCAAAGAATGCAAGATTTATAGGGTCAGAAAGAAAGAGAATTGGAAAAAAAGGAGCTTAACTCTACACTAAACATGAAGGCTTCCTCTGGGGAAAAAAAAAAAAGCCATCCTCTTCGGTATTTTTTAATGTTGTTAATTAATTTACTTTTAAACAGGATTTTACAATGGTGTTTTCAAATTTGTGAGATGGAAACACTTTTATACAATTATAAAATTTAATGAAAATTTCCATTTGCAGTAAATGCCTGATGAAAGGCAATGGTGGGATGCTGAGTCACATGCCACTCCAAGTGTCACACTGCCCATCACAGTCACCCCAAGAGCTGCCCCATGTGCCTGGGAAGTGAGTGTATGATACATAGTGGGGATGTGGCTTTGGGCTGCAGTCCCCAACAGGCTCTCTGCTCTCCTCCTGCCATCTGAAGGACACCTGGGATACAGGATGCCCTAAGACTTACTGAGTTTCATCACTAAAGGAGGTGTAGTAGTAGCTGGTACAATAGAAATCCAGCAGTGGAGCATGGACAAAGGGAATGAAATTGTAGGTGGAACACTAAAATCAGCTGGCTTGCTGAAGGCAGTCTTTTCTGGGAAGAGGACTGGACTCCTTGCTGCAAGGCTCCTCACACACTGCTGCCTCTGTAAGCTCCACAGCAATAGGAGGGGAGAAGGGTAAACGAGAGGAAATCTAGAAACAGACAAATTAAAAGATTGTCTAGTTTCTTAAAGCAGAATAAGGCCTAGTGAGATCTGTGTCTTGTACACTTTTCAGTACATTAAAACACTTTTTTGTTTTGCTTCCAGATTCATTCACCAACCAGGTTACAACCATCACTGCCCATAAAAGAACTTCCTAATTTCTCACTATTATTCAGTCAGGCACTTTAGTTAGTCACTATTTGGGGCAAAACATTTAGTGGTATCACAGTTTTACTTATTTAGTTTTTAATTCTATCTCTATTTTATTTAATCCTCCAGAGTTTGGAGATCAGGAGCTATGCAAAGAATTGTCTCTTTGTGAAAAGCTTGCTTTGGTTGGCTGTCAGTGAATTTGTAGCCACAGCAAAGGCTCTGATACACCAGGGAGAAAATCATGCTTTTACCTAATCTAACCAAACCAACCTTGGTCAGATTGATTCAGTTTCCAGCCTTGGCTCTGACCTCACCCTTACCCTCAATCCTGCCTCACTTTCACACTGAGTATTTTATACAGCTTCTATTTTCTCCCTGCATAGCTTCTACCAGCCCCCTGCTGCCCCCCCCCCACCCCCCCCCCAATTTCTATGTTCTACTCATCAACCATTGCTTTAGAATCTTCAGGCTGGATGGGCAGGCATGCGGTGCTGGCAGGTGGTGTAGCTGTTAGGCAGCCTTGTGTATCACAAGAGATCTAATGCTATCAAATTTCTTTTCCCCCAAAGACTAAAGAGAGCAAGCCTTTGTAAGCATGCAGGAGGGGGATGAAAACACTTTGTCTCCTGAGCAGCCAGCCTTTGTCATTTTACAAATGAAATCACTTTGGAAATTTAGAGAATTAATATCATAATGAAGACGGGAGTACCCATTAGGGTGGTCTAATGTTGCTCTGGAGATATATGATGGATGTCCAGTTGCTGTAAGCCCTTATTTGCAGAGAGTCACCTCTGTAGTTGCCATTATTAGGAAGATGTCTGAAGCAGAGGATCAGACACAACCATTGCAAGATGAGATAGTGTTTGACTGGTTTCCAGGGAACCGAAGGATACAGCCTTAGTTGTACCTGTCACTATGGCTCCCAGCTTTTTTCTCCCTTAATGTCTTTTTTAGCTGTAGGAAGTTTCTCTTTAAAGATTCACTGCTTCTCTAATAGCACGAAAAAGCAGGAATAGGAACATAAAAAAAATGTTACCTGGATTGCAAAGAAGCTTCCGCTTATTGCAAAACAATTGGTATAGTTCATCATCAAAGGATTGCAATCTGCTGCACTAGCCAGCTTTTGCAAATAAAGATAACCACGAGATCTAACCTGTAGTGTATTACTTGTAGTAACTAGAAATATTCACCTGCTGTGTCCACTTCTGGAGCTACCTAGCGCACTGTCAGAGCAGTGATGCCGTGATTGCCATTCCTGGAAATACAGCCTCAAGAAAGTAGTACTTCCTGGAATTATCTTAATGGGCAATTGAATCATCATTTCTAGCACTCCAGCATCTTTCCCAGAAGGACAGTTTTCCACAGGCAATGATTCCAGTTAGAAACAAATGTGAATATCCAAACTTAAATTCTTTTCCCTTTCTGACTGGTTTGCAGAGAACAGAAGCTTTAAGCAGATGTTAAAATTAGGGAGAAAGGCACCCAGGACATGAGGCTGGAAGGTGTCCAGTATAGTGATTTACCTGCACTTCATTTTATAGTAGCTCTTCTACCCAGGTCATTTATTTT
This sequence comes from Trochalopteron elliotii, assembly GCA_024734555.1. Classification (NCBI taxonomy): domain Eukaryota; kingdom Metazoa; phylum Chordata; class Aves; order Passeriformes; family Leiothrichidae; genus Trochalopteron; species Trochalopteron elliotii. The sequence goes on from JANPWX010000011.1 coordinate 8,996,829, forward strand.
CTTCCAATTATCTGTGTTCCTCTAATAATTCTCTACTGGTCACTAATATTGGTGCTTTGTTGTGCTATTTCCAGGGAAGCTCAGGTGCTGGTGTAAGTTGTCATAGCTGCAATACCTTCCATGAGGATTTACACCAATGCAGTGCCTGTGTTTTAAGAAAATCAGGTTGAATTCAGCAATGTCTACACTTTTTTTTCCAGCTATGGAGGTATGCAAGGCAGCATGTTGTTACTAACCTTTTCAAACAAATGTGACATGACGAGTCCACACTTTGCTCTGTATATAATCAGTACTGATTTTAGGGAATAATCAGTGGTAAATAAATTGAGTGCTGTTGAAATACCCTTTGTGTGTGTTCTCATGAATTACTCATGAAACAGGGGTTACAAATTTCTGCCTCTGATACCCAGTATTGGATATGTATTGGATATGTACTGCCTTTTTTTTTCCTTTTCTTTTCCTCTTTTTTTTTTTTTTTTGGTACTATAGGGGGATAGAAGGTGCTTGGATTCTTGTGTTTATGTGTTGGGTTGTTTTGTTTTGTGAGTAAGGGTTTTTTTGCAATGTTCTATTTGTTTCCCCTAAATCTTCAGTTTAGTGGCCAGATTCACCTTGGTGGGAGCAAATGCAACTCTATTGATAGTACTGGAATTCTCCCTGCATATGTCAGCAATGAATTTGTCCCCATATTTATTGGAAATACCTGAGCTGCTGTGATATGATGTGGTAAATCATGCTGAGAGCAAATCAAACAGACAGGCTGTGGCTGCATCACTATTTCATACAACTCAGGTCATAATGGACAGGACAATGCTGCAGTGTGAAAATCAGTGCTAAGGAAAATACATTCTTTCTAACCTTATATGAAAATACTCCTCATCCTTTAAAGTACAATTTAGGCATTGTGACACAGCTGGAATCAGTGAAGGAGCATTTAGGAGGCAAAGAGAAAAATACCATTGCCCAAGAGGAGACCAAGTTGTCTGTGGATATTCCCACGCTTTTGCTATTCCAAAATTCCCATCAACTGTTGCATACAGCTTCCAGAAATAAAGCTATTCACTCTTACTACAGTAAATGAAAGCAATGCAACATGCCAGTCTTCAAGACTAGCAAACTATAAATGTAATATCAGACGGAGAAGAGCTAATGAAAACAATCACATTAAACATAGCTCTTCAGTGCTTGGTGCTCAATAAGTGAGCAGCAGGCTTTCTCTGTCTAGCTTACAGAAAACAGGAGGTAGCAGTTTGCAAGGAGCAGCGTTTTAATGTGATTGGACTATAACAGACAATCTATTTACAGCATGCTCTGGGGAGCTTATAAACAAATGTTGAGTAATTTCAGCCAGCAGTAATTACCCTTGCAGCTGACAAGGATAGCATGATACTTTCTCCTTCACCTTCAGCCCAGTCCAGAAGGCACTGTACACAATGGCACTTCTAATTATTTCTGCATTTCTATGGCTAAAGACCAAAGTGTGTTATTAGAGAACATTTTAGAAGCTTTTTAAAAGCTTGTTTATTGGGACAATTAAAAGTCATCGCTATGACAGCAAATAAAAGGTTCCATTCCCAGGCACGCAGTTGCAGCTGGGGGTCTGCCTGCTTACCTTGTAAGCCTTGTCTACATGAGGCAAAATTTACAGCCACCCCTCACTGCTGCTAACACCAGTTCAATGGCATCGATGCTGCCAAGGTAGGCAACCTTCGAGGGTACAGAGAATGGGTCTTTGTAAATATCATATTATCTAACCCTGATCAGAGAACATTGAATAAACATAGTACTTAAAATGCTGTCCACTCACCTGTGCTCGAGCTCCCAACACAGTCAAACATAGAGGGTGTGAATCCTTTGTAGCTGTAAGAAGACATTTTTGCAGAGTGCCTGTGGTGCAGTCAAAGCTTCAGACAACATGGCATTTTGTCTTCTGTTGAAAGAAAATTAAAAGCATGTTCTAAAACAAACATTAGCACTTAATTACTGGTGAAATACAATGGCTTGGATTTTTTTTTTTTCTCCCAGGCACTGGACACACAAATAGGTGAATTCTGGGCTGGAATCAGCTGCCAAAGTGAGTCAGTAGGAAGGCAGGAGCAGAGACAAAGAGAAACCCGGGCTATACTGGGAGAAGGTCAGGGGACTGGGGCACCCCTCTGCATTCCTCCCACTGCTGGTGATAAGCCCTTTTCCCTACCCATGGCTATGTAAAGGCAAATCTAGGTCTTTTAATTTCCCCAAATCATCAGTAATCTATTCAATACACCAAAAGCCATCTCCCCACTGTTACAGAATGCCCCAGGCTGCATTCAGTGGCATTTCAATGCCCACTCTCCATGGCACAGCCTGCTCAGAGCCCTGCTCTGTGCCCAAGCCCACTCCTCCAGAACTGGCAGAAAGCACTGGTGAACTGCCACTGTGATTCAAGGGTGCAGAGCCTGTCCAATCCTAAAATGTAGGTGCTTTTTGATCAGTAACTTACAGAGAGATACAGCTGTGCCAACAAAGGGAGGAAGGTCTCCAGCCTCAGGGAGACCTCAGGAGGTTGCGCTGTCCTCATTTGTCTCTTATTTGGCCCAAAGCACTGTTTTTTCCCCCCAGTTATGTCCTAAGTACTACACGATTTTCTGTTCACACTGTGTGTTTTACTGTGAAAAACACTGCAGCTATTTCCAACAAGTATTTTTTTAAATGTACGAACAGCTACTCATGGCGAGTCATCATTGGAGTGTTTGCTGTAGGCAGTGATAATTAACGAAATTATTGAGTCACAAGACTGTTCACCACAAGAACTTCTACTTAACGTTGTAATAGTCATATAAGAGCCAAACTACCCAAAAGTAATTGGGAGAGGCAGTGAACTGTGATGTGTGCTGGTTTGCAAACACCACTGTGTGGTTTGGTGTTCGCTGAGCTCCCATCCGCCTCAATAAATTCAGTTCAGGTTCCTGCTATAGGAATTGACAGCAGATATCTAATCCCCAAAAGTGGATTATTTACATTTTTTTATATGTTACATTGCATTACATCCTGTCATGTTGCATCTCATCACAAGCAGATATAATATCGCATAACATGATGTGACATGATGACAGACATCAGAAATGTTTTTTGTTGTTTTGGGTGTTTTGAAGATTTTATACCTACTGTCCAAAATATTTCTGAGTGATTTCTAGGAAGATGGAGCGGATAAGGTGAGTGCCTGGCTTATACATTTGTCTGGCAGCTGCTGCACTGTCTCTCCCTAGCATTGTTTAAAATGAGCCACCTTGTTTTGCAGCTTGATGAAACCTCAGCTATGCAATTTTACACGTATTTTGCAAATATTTTTAAAAGATTCATTAGGAGGGAAATCAGCAGAACACATGTTCAATAACAGCACAAACCGACAACAGCTGCTGCAAATTACCTTGTCTGAAAGGAACCCCCAGCAATGCATTGCAAACTTTAACAATGTACTCGAGCTGTTGATTGCTCGCTCTGCCGCTTGCCACTCGTTTCTGAGACACAGTTGGTGGAGGAACATTAATTTGTCCTTGTTCTTGAGACTGGCAGGTGTCACTTTGCCCAGTGTGGGACGTGAGTGACAGATATTTTGCAGCTGATGAAATGAGAATGCAGAAATTCAAGAGTGCCTCTGGGATTTCACTGGTCATTTGTGGCCAGCACAAGGGCAGGGCCCGCTGCCTCGCTGGCGCAGCACTGGCTGGAGCTGCTGTTGCTGCAGGCTGCCGCAGATCCATTTTAAATAATATTGGTATTATGAAGCTCTTCCTACACACACACACACACACACACACACACTTGAGGGTATTGTGTGTGCTTTGCTTCTTTTAGGCTGATACTGGCTGGGAGATTGTTCTAATTGTTTTTTGTTTTGGATTGGTTTTTTTTTTTCCTTCTGTCCTATGCACGAGCCTTTTTCAAAAGGATTTTACCTGCATCTGCTATCTTTAATTCTTTGGATAACATAAATAGAATTTACTAAAAGTGATACATAAGCTAACCTAAAAGAAACTGATTAAAAAGAAGAACAGTATTAAAAAATGCAATTAATAAAATCCTCTCATGATACAGCAGTTAGGAAGTGTGGATAGAATTATATAAATTGAAATGTTCCTTTCATCTAATTTAAAAAACAGAAAAATGTACAAATTCCATGTACAAATGCACAAAGCTCGGTGAAAATAAAAAGATACTAGGAAATGAACAACATTGCAGTGTTAAGGAATTAAAAATGAGATTTGTTGAATTTTAACACTATCCTGCAGTTCACCTTTATCTTTCCTTTAAGTCTTAGAGCACTTTCTTTGCAAGCAATATAGTGGCCGGGATTACTAACACTGTCCTCCTCCTCCTTCCCCCAAGCTCCCCCCCACCCCCAAAAAATAAAAGACTTAATTACAACTACACGAAAAAGAAATTGTCCACTGTTGAAGCCTCCAGATATTTTCAGCCTCAGTTTAAATAATGTTGGGGGTTTATTCCATTCAGCAATTTTATGGGAAAAAAAAGGGAAGGGATTAAAATATTCTGCAGTTTCTAAAATACTTTTTATACAAATGAGTGCATACCAAAACCAAAATAATTCTTCAAATTATATGAGATTTTCATTTAAACTACATATTATTTTAGAGGGGGTGATTTTTGAGAAAATCCAAAAATTTCAAGACATGAACTCATTTTGTTAACTGTGTTAAATGTAGTGTATATAGAACAGTGTAATCCATAGAACCACTAACAGCATTTTCAATTGTGATAAAACCATATTAACATATTTGCCTCTTTAATGACTAACTGTCTTTGAATATTAAGAGATTTTTACAACATCTTATTCGCACTGAGGAGACTGCAAAAGCCTGGGCATTTTCTCTATTTTATAAGTGAGGCTTCGTTTGATATGCATTCTGATTTTAAAAGAACCATAATATTTTAATCGATCTCTCTGTAAAGATCATGATTATTATAAATGAGATACAGTCATGCACATCAAGCCTGACTGGTAGATAGGAGGTCATGAGTCAGGAATTACATGAAGAGGGGAAGTAAAAACTAGAAAATTTTCCAACATGATTGTTTAAAGGAACAATTATGTACATTGGTACATGAATTCAAGACTTCAGTTACATGCAGAGTTATTAGCCTTCATTTTCTATTAATTTCCTTGAAACTAACCTTGAAAAAATATCATTTGCAAAAAAAAATAAAATTAAACTCATACATTTATTATGACAAACATGTAATTTCATACTGAACTCTTCACATTCATGAAACAGCTGGCATTAAAAATCATGGCAGAGAAATATATCTGATGAGAACATTGATACAAACCTAGGGTGTGAAAACACGGGTTAATGTCATTTGGCAAATGTCATTTTATTGTAGATAATTACTTATGTTAAATAATTTGAAACACACATAAAGATATCATCTGATATGATTCAATATAGCCTTTTAAACATAATTTCATTATCAGAATTGGAAAAATTCTTTTGAATAGATTTAGGTTTTCTACAAAACATCTAGTCTCCCCAAATGAATACTGTTTTTTTTATACTCATGTGCAAACACACACAGACACACAAACAAATACATCTGCACATTATTCACTTGGTATTTCCACCCCCTACTTGCAAAGGCAAAGATATACTGTTATCCTTTCAAAAACAAATATTTTTTTTTCTAGGTGACATGCTTCTTTAATTAAACTGTATTATTTGTAATGATCAAATATAATTAGCAGTAACAAGTATTTAATGAAAACAAACTGCTTTCCTTTCAAATCTTTCCAACCTATTGTACTTTAAGGCCATAGCCTTCCCTCAGAAGATCACTGTATCACAACAACTAAAAAGAAGTATATGATTAAAAGACTGTCAGGTGCTGCATCGTTTCAGACAGATGAAAATAGGGAAGGTAAACACTGGAGATCCCAATTCATGTCATGAATTCATGTCATGTACAAATCCTATGATTTAAGGAATTGCTTCCAGTGAAACAGTACTGTTAGTGGTTCAATGTGCTTTAGAGCTGTCTTTTAACTACCCCATTTGATATTGTTAGGCACTAAGACATTACCTGAGTATCTTTGATTATTACTGAGCGAGATGAGAGCGACGTGTGCTTTCACTGGACTCATTGACAGCGAGGTGCTATAACAACTCTCCTGTAATTAATTGTGAATGAAAGGGGGTTTGGTTTTTGCAGCCTCATAAAACTTTTCCCACATGGCTGAACCCACGGTCAGGAGACGTTAGGCAACATTAACTGCCTGCACATTTCTGCAAGGCTCTGGAGGAAGCAGCTCGGCACTGGGGCTCCAATTCTGAAAACCCTGGGACACAAGACATCAGCGTCTACCTTTCATCTTAGCTGAGATTTGGAGAGGGTTCAGACCACAGAGGCTCCTTAATTCTCACTAATTCATTTGCTTTCCTGATTCACTTGGCTTGGGATAACCTGCGAATGATAATGAACCTGTAAGGGGAGCGCTTAGTCCCTTGCCTTTGAATGTGCTCGGCATGGATTGAGGGCTTTCTGTGAATCTTGCAAGAGGAAAAGAATCTTATTAGCACTGATTGCCAGTCATGAGGTTGCCTCTAAAAATTGCTCTTGTATTTTTAACTCTTGCTTGCTTATAACAACCCCAGCTAAGGAGAGAGATGTGTTGTTTACACATTGAACACGACATTGTTCTCAACATTTACTCATTTCTCTTTGCAATTTGCTCTAATCATAACACATTTGCTTTATGTATGTCATTACTATACTACTATGAACACTTCATCATTTTTTCCCATGATTATTCTACAAGTTCATAACTGGCCAAGTCCTCATCTCTTCACCCCCAGCTAAACATCCTCTTTGCATAAATGCATGCTCTCTAGAATAAAGGGTCTAATTTCCTTTTTTTCCTTTTCTTATTAACCATTTCAGCAGAGCACAGGTGTACTGCTTTTTATGTTACATGGGGATTTCTAGTAGAGTTGCTGTTGTCTCATGTTTGTTCTTATCTTTTTATTTTTCTTTTAATAAACAAATTGTGGATCTAGATACAAAAAAAAATCAAACACTGGTGAGAATATCTGAAAACAAGACTGGAAAAAATGGCTTATTTTTGCTTCTCTTTGACAAATAAACATTCATACTAACATTTTTTAAAATTATTTTTTCATTCATTTATGTGAATTTAGGTGACTGCACAGAAGAAATTAATGAAACCCAGAAATCTGTGTCAGAGTGATTCAGTTTAGACAGTCAAATTCCTTATCAAGTCAACAGTTGCTAATGGCTGAGGATTTAGGGTCCAGTTTTGCATAGGTCCTGGTTATTACTAGAACCAAATTCTAACTCCTGACCCAGCCCAGGGAGATCCCAGCATTAAGCAGCATGTTCTGCTCTGTTCACATCCTTAAAGGTATAGATTGCTTTATTACCCAACTCTACCTAGAAAGATTTACAAATGGGCCACCTATCCTTTCTGTAAAAATTTAGTGCTTTTCTGTTGTTTATAGGTGTTTAATATGACCTATGTGCAGTTCTAGAAAACCAGTGCTTCAGCTTTGGCATTTAGTCACAAGACCAGCATCAGCCAAGAGAGCCTTATACATCTTCCACCCCCTAGTACGTAGGGACACCTACCTACTAGCCAGAAGTGAGTGATGCTTCACTGAGACAAAGATAAAATCCTTTTGTGATGATTTATTTACCTTGTGTCTAGGTGGGGGCAGTATAGTGTTTGACTAAATAAAGAAAATTACTTCCAGTTTCAGCCAATGAAATAATTTCCTAAAATCCTCTTGAAATATGGTTTTTATGCTTTTCTCCTCTGATTTGTTCTTACCCCAAAAAATCTCAAAGTGACAAAATATTACACCCACTGTTTCTCAAGAGAATTTTCCAAAAAGGATAATTATGTGAGACTGCTAGAATTCAAATTCGAACTGAAACTTCTGTGTGGAAATACAGATTTCTATTATGTTGATAGGCTCAACTCTTCTTCAAAGGCCATGAACAAGAGCTGATCAGCCAATGGAATTCATGTTGCATGGGAATTCTAAAAGTTTGACATTTGCTTGTTGAATCATAAAACATTTCTGCAGGACAGTTACCAGAAAAACCCCAACTTGCTTTGGAAATGTCACACAAAAATATCTACTTTTTGCATCAAAATGTCAAAACAAAACAATGATTTAGGCTGCTATATTTCAAAATGTCAGTTTGGTGCTTTTAATCAGTATTTCAGCTGTCTATGATGTGTAAATTTTACTTAGAATTTATTTTAGAAAACTTTATTGAATTTTACTTTTCTATAGCAAATCACAATTTTTTGTTGGATTATTAAAATAATTTTTTGGTAAAAGTTCCTCACAGATAGGTTTTTTTGGGCATATATATACTTTATATATATGCACAAAATAGCATATAGTATATGGTATATATTATAATAGCATAATAATAATATATAGTATATATTTTTATATATATACTATATATAATAAAATATATTTCACTCAAATTGTTAAAAAAGTCCAAACACTACAAATTCACTAGAAGTGTAGCTAATACCATGGAAAAAAAAACCCAACCCAACCCTGTATTCTCACCAAAATATCCCACTCCCTTTTTTATTAATAGTTAAATATACCTAAATAATGACATTCGTGTCTGAACACGTCTCAAAATTCTCATATTCATCTTAAGAAGGGGAGGTCTTTAAGAAGAGTCCTGCCATGAGTTGGAAGAGACTCAACAAGGATTATCAAAATGCTGCTCCTGCACAGGACAACCCTAAGAATCCCACCACGTGTCTGAGGGTGTTGTTAAAGCCTGGCTGCTCCTCTCATAGAGCACCTCGGCAGACTGTGGGAAACACAGGAGCATTCCTGTCTCTCACCAGTGTCTTACTGTCCAGCACTTTGTTTATTTATCTGGCTGGGGTTTTTTTCCCCCCACTGCAGCTCTCTGCTTAATAAACATTCTCTGCTAGGACACTCTTCATTTAGAGCCCCCCAGGTTAATTTCAAGCCCATGCAAAGCCCTGGAAATTTTGGAACAGGATTTGGCTGGGTCCTGCTCCTCTGTTAATCATCAATTTCCACCACGTTTTCCTCACCACTAACTTCACTCATAGCACTTTCAAAAATTTTGCACAATGTTGAGCAGTTTTACAGCAATAAAACACAACTCTTAACTAATCTATTATCCCTCTATGTCTGAAAATATGAGTGAAATTGAAAAGTGGAACTCACAGACATTTTACAGCTCAACTTGCAAATGTGCTGGAGAAGGAATTATTTTCTCCTCTTACACTCGAGTCAAAAAGCATCATTTGGCAAGTTACACTCATTTACATACATATTCTATTAAACTTTTCTATCATAAAATATTGCCTTTATGATCCAGACACATAATTGATTATGCAATGCACCACCACCATCATCACAGTGAATTACATTTTACGTGTTTATACTAACAGGGAAGGTGATCAGCTTCAGCCTCCTTTTCATTATATGCATCATTCATCCTCCACCACCAAGATCTCTGGATACTGGAGCATATCCATCATTATCTAACTGCCAACTCTCTTCAGAGGTTCCACTGCTTTAAGCTCATTATTTCTTTAGATTGGTGAATCTACAGAGGATCATTCCAAAACATACAGCAGTCAGCATAGCACATGTATACAGATGAATGGTGGGGGTTTGTCCTTCACAGTCTCTTTGTGCCTCTTTTTTGCTCCAGAACTGCAGCATGTAATGAGCAGAAAATGCATACTTATATATCTAAAAATAATAAAAATTTAAATGGCTTAAAAAATAATGACCAAATAGTGGGATCCTTGTGTGGAAAGGCTGCTGTGAAAAAATCTAGTATACAGATTGCTCAGTAGTTTGGGGTTTCCATCTCCTTATAATGCAAACTAAAGCACATAGACAAAGAGCTCTGCTAAGATAAGGAATTTCTTTCCTGTCCCCATTTACCTTGCTGGATTTAATTTAATCAATAGCTGAACGGGGAAGAGGAGGAGAATTTGATGGTTCAAGAGACTGATAATAGGATATCGAACCCTTCATCTCTGTATCATTGATTCAACATAGGAATTGACACACTGGATCAGAGCAGTGGTCCATCTCCTCAGATATGCTCTCTGACAGTGGCCTGTACCAGATGTGTTTCAGGCAGAGGTACCAGAAACCCTGCAGGAAGCATTTACAAAATAACCTGCCCATACGAAAGGTTTCTTCTTAACTCTCTTTATAGTTTGGCTAATGTTCACCCTTAGGGTAGTCTGTAACTCAAAAACTCTTTTCAATCTTGTGGACTGCAGCATAGGTGATATATTTATTTAAACAAATATCTAAGTGAAGTCTGCATTCACCTGAAATCTTGGCCACCAAGTTGCACTGAGTTAAAGAGAAAAATTATGCATTGCAATAATTACTAACTTCATTGCACTTCTTCTTAACTTGTCATCTTATTAAATAAATAACCTCTTCTATACACTGTGTACCCATTATTATTAGTGGCCCATATAGTTCATCTTCACTCTCATTTAAAAGAAATAATTAAACTTCTTAATTTGTCTTGAAATGAAAGGCTTTTCATGCTTCTAATCAATTACACTGCTCATCTCTATACTTCATCTATTTATGATACATTCTCTTTGAGGCAGGGTAACCACAACTGAATATAGTACTTCAGGTCAGGGCATACCACTGATTTATTTAATGACATTATAAGATTTTGGGCATTATTTCTCTCCCAATCTTTTTGTATCCTAACAGTTTGCTTGCTTCTTTGACCCTTACTCTATACAGAGCAGAGACTTTCATTGAACCATCCAGTAGAAGGCACAGGTCTCCTCTTGAGTGACAATAATGATGTATTTGGATGGCTTGAATTATTCCTTCTTATGTTACGTTTGTCAACACTGAACCATTATCCTGACCATTCAGCTAAATTTGTTAAATTTTACCAGTTTCCTTGCCCTTTTTTTGAACTTGAATTTTCTGAAATATTTGAGCTTTCTTTACTGTCTGTTGTCGTCGTTGCTGTTCTTGTTGTGCTTACAAGTATCACATGCATCTTCCTTAACTAAAGTACAGGAAAAATAAACCAATTTCTGCTATGAAGTCTCAAAATCCACCCACATGTATATACATGCATACATTAACCCTCTGTAGGTTCACAATTCTTTTCATTATTCTCCTTTACTTAAACAGCTTCTAGTCCCTTCTTGTGTCTTTCTCTCATGGCTATATCCTGACACTATTTTCCAAGGAGATTTTTTTCCAGAAATTTAGTTAAAATACTTTTTTTTGGTTGACATAACACATTCTGGTAGATTAGGGAAAAAATGGGCTTGCTTTATGTGTCTATGTCACTTTCTGTCACACTGTTATGTCACTATTATATAACAGGAAAATCACGATATTATCATTCCGGTCCTAATTTTAGGTTAGAAAGAGATATATTGAGTTGGCTTTTCTAGAAACATTCCTGAAGCCAGCAAAATCAGATTCTGCATTTGCAATTTTATCAACAGAGGCTGTGTTTAATGGGACATCATCTCAAACAGTTTTTTCTTAAATACTGCTCCAAGTCTCATATGTTTTATTAACCAGTAAAATTATGAAGGCAGTTGTCCTTGCTGGCCTGAGTAAAGTAAGTTAGTGGTCTTGATTTAGGTCTTAATAAAATGCAAACCAAAACCCAAAGAGATTACCTTGTTGGTAGCCTGAGCAAATATATTCTGCACAACAGTGCAACAAAATGAACAACTCTTTCACTAAAGCGGGTATCTGGTCCTTTGATATTAAATTAAAGAGTTGTGGCCTCACACTAAACAAAGTATTTTTCTTCTGAGTGCTTCCCTATGTGAGGAAGCAGAAGTGCTGAGTCCTCCAAGCTTTCAAATATTCTTAACAAGAAGCATAATGGTATGACACTAAGTGTGTTAACCAGACTGCAGGTGGAGAGCTTTTTAATGTCACTCTGTGTCAAACACTATCTAAAATGCTTTGTGTTTGTTTCTTTTGTAAAACTAAACTCTGTAATCCAGGACCTACCATGAATGTGCTGTTCTGGCTCTGTGGACCTAAAGGCCACTGGGAGACAGCAGCTTCAGTCATGCACAAGTCCCTGCCTTCATTCTCCTCCACACATCTCTCTGGACTGATGCATTCAGAGCAAACCCATAAGCTGGAAGACAAAAAGACATTTTAGTTACACTCCAGATTTGCATCACTTCAAAGATGTTGAGTATGAAGGAAGTGTCTGTATCTACACCCTTCACCCAGCTGAGAGGAGATGGAGACAAAAAAGTCTGGGATGTTCCATGAGAGCAGGTGCTTCCTCTTCCAACACCAAGCCTTTGCAGTGCACACAGATACCAGGCTGGAGCTGTGGGTGCATTTCTGCTTTACCTCTGCATACACATCCCTCACAGGCACAGTTGGCAGGATGGAAGATTTAGCCCATAGCAAGGGAAATGTACATCACTCTCAACATTACTCATGTCAGAAGTGTTCTCAGGTTAATTTGTAAAAAAATATGACCTGAAAACCTAAGACTGATTTTCAAATGAGACAGTTATTTTAAGGCTTGGTTTACTAAACCTAATTTATTATGTGAGATAACAGATTTCTGCAATCCACTGCATGGCTTCATGGTTGAAGTTAGTAATTCATGTGAATAATGCTGCTAAAAAAAAAGATGTTATGTGATCAATCCATAGCAGTCATGGTGCCTAGACAGCAGCTATCTTGACTGTTTTTCCTGCAGCACAGAATAGCTGAGAGGACTAGTTATCTCAGCTGCAAATATCCGAGTTACAGGAGCACAGCTGGAACATCACGGCTCCCTACCCCTGCACAGCCTTTCCTATAGCTTTAGCAGCATGCCACTATTGAGGGCTAAAGATGAAAAAGTTTTTTAACTTGCTACTGTCATGCTTACAATAAAGTGTTCTCTCGTCTTCAGTATTCCTAAGTCTTTTTGGTGTTTAAAGCATAAACGTAGCATTCCTGGATGCCATCCTTGGTACATAAAAGCAAACAACATTTTCATAAACAAGGTAAAGCATGGCAATTACACAGAATGCACTGAAAGTGCCAGATCCAAGGCCAGGTAAAAGTGCACCCTTGAACTGCTGGGCACTCCAGAAAATACTTAATTCCAATTGAGTAAAGTAGAAGATTGGAAGAAAAAAATTATTTCTTTAAGCAAAGAGCTGTAGAGTTTTCTCATGCATTAGGGCAGAAAATGATACTCTGTGGGAGTCAGAAGGTAATTTTTCTCCTTCAGATAAGATGTTGCACCACTGGCCAAGCACAACTATGAATGATTTACCTACAGTGCATAAGGTATAAGATACTGCATTTAAGTCACAAGCACTGGTCAGCTCTTCTGCTATGGCTGCTGCTCTGACTTCTGCCTTCACATCTTACATTAATGTGGGGGAAAAGTAGTTAGCTTTTTTGGAAGAAATCAGCATTAAAACCACTTTGAAGCATGGTCTGATATTCTAGTCCAGCTAAGAGCTAGGGTACTAGGATGAATACATGAAGACTTTAGGAAGAAGTATGAATACTGTGTTTGCATTTCAGTTTCAGTAAACATCAGGCACAGCTACAAAGGGAGAGAGTGAATTGCTACAATAGTAATTATTTACAGACAAAAATAGTTCACAAATGGAGTAAAAAAAGTAAGCAACTTACTTTTGTACTCTGTCCCTCGAGGGAATGCATTGTATCTCTATCTCACAACAAGAAACTCCTGCAACTGATGGCCTACAGTAGGAAATACAAAATTAGATAAGGAAATGTAAACAGAAGATAGACTTGGCAATGTATGGGGTCCAGTAAATATCTAGCTCTTCTAGTACTTTATCAAGTATATTTATGAGTGCAGAGAGAAGAGTCAGAGGCTAAAAATATTTCAGGAACCTTTCCCAAAACTGAATATTGACAATGGCTGCATTGTGGTTTCATCTAAAAAAAAATGCTGAAAAAGCTGAGAAGGCTTTCCTGCAAAACCTTGTAAATGTCTGGCTAAAGAAATCACCTTGCCCAACCCATGGAGGGTCTGCCAATAGCATCTTCATTATAAACATAGGCAAGTGCACGCCTGTCAAACTCACAGTCAGGGCTGTCTGCAGTACTTGGAGGAAAGAGTCCCTGCAGCACAGGGTGTTTGATGAGAAACTCAGCAGAATCCTGCACCTCGTGGACAGAGCCTGCTGGCACTGCTGCCCCACGGTACAGCCAGGCAGATGGAGGCACCAAGCTGGAGGTGGCAGCAGGAACAGGGATGCTACAGGGAAGGTGGCTTCTCAATAACATTTCTGCTTCAAGCAACTTGTTGTCAGCAGTCAAAGTTTCAGGTTCAGGGAGCTGTGGCCTCCTGAAAACAGCTGCAGGACTGATGTAACTGTTAGTTTATTTGGCAAGCTCTAATACATGGATGAGATATTATGAGGCTTGATAAGGAATTCTGGCTTTCAGCATGCACAGCAGAATGGCTGGTTTAGTGTATTTTCACTAATTTCCCATTGCTTCAGCACAATATAAGGATCCTGGAAAAAATCTATCAGGCAATACCCAGTTTCCCGTTTTCCATTTTTAAAGCCTCTCATTTCTGATGTGTTAATAGCTTTCATCCCAAACATTTGCTAATATTCAAACATCTGAAGAAATCACAGTAATTTCTGCCTATTTCATTTGTAGCTGGACATGAAAAATGGATCGGACATTCTCAAGACTAAGTGGCACACAAGACAAGGACTTTTTGGCACATTCAGTGACAGTAATTTTTTGTCTTTTATCCTTCCAGGTTGAGAAGTATTTGCGCCTTTTTTCATGCTCTTAATCAAATTGCAGACGTCTCAGCTGACAGACACTCCTCCTTTCATGAGCCTCTTTCAACAGAGGTATGGCTTAAAGATGATATAACCTCTTAATAACTTTAATCAGGCTATTTTTCATTATGTTTTAATTCATTATAATCCTAATAAGTCTGTGGAAATCTAGAATTAAAATTTGTTTCTTTAATGACTTATCTTTAAAACATTAGCTACACATGGAATTAAAATACTATTTACCAAGAAAGAAACAGATGCATTGGTAAGACAAAACATTACCCTGTTGGATCTAGAGGTTTTATTTAGGGAGAACAAAACAAAATCCATAAGGGGCTGCCCTCTCTCCTAAGCCCAGAAGGTAATACTGATTTGTTACTAACCCTTCAAGTCACTATTTCATAGCTACTCCAACATCTTTTGGCAGCACATGAGATGTCCTGCTGCGTACAATTAACCACTGTGCTGCTCGGGCAAGTGGTACTACAGCTCCCAGTGTGTGCACCATGGTCTCTTTGTTCTTTGTTTAACTACTGATCAATGAGGTCTCAATGCAAACACAGGGGCAGTTCTTCCATATGCTTTGGGTAAAATGCTTACTATAGGAGCTCACAATAAAAAAAACCAACTTTCTGCACTCAGCACATAAACCCCAAAACACCCCCAAAGAAAAGGGTCTCAAAGACACCCCAAAAGTGAGAACATTTTTGTGTAGCTTAAGTACCTACACATCCAGCCTCAGTGTGTTTCACTTGGGTTTTCCACTGAAGAAAAATAATTATGGTAAAAACTGCAATTACTTTACTCCCTTGGGGAGGAACTGGTATGGAACAGGTATGCCTGGAGCTGTGGGAACAATGGGAGTTTTGGTTTCCAGCATAACTTGTGGTCTAAATTTGGGGCAAGAAGATCTTTGCAATGCAAACAATATCTGTAGCAGACTTCTGACCTCCTCACTGGCACCTCACACTGATTAGTTTACAACCATAAGTCACTACCAAACAACAAGGCCAAGATAGAAAAGGGACTCTGAGGGAAGTTTTGAGATATGGGTTATCAGGTAGCACTAGATGCTGTATTCAGGAAATGTGTTCAGCATCATTTATCTGTCCTGGATTTAGTTCAACGTAAGATTATTTACCCTTTAAATGTAGAGGAATTTTTAGTGGGATTTTATGAGTTACTAATCTACAGATCCAAAATAGTAATACCACATGTGTGCGTGTTGGTACTGTAGCCACAACAGCACTCCAAGTGAGTAGACAAAGCTCAAGCTTCAAAAAATCCACTGTGACAAGTTTTTATATTCCAGACACCATTTAACCAGTGTCATATGACTCCGAGATAGTTCAAATATTCAATAATTTTCCCCAGTAAAGCCCAAAATGTAGAAAGCATCACACTTCAGGAGACAAAGGGAGAAATACGTAACAGGAAAGTGAAAGGAAGAAGCAAGGAGCAGGAGAAAGACAGGATGGTTTTATAGTCAGATTTTACACATTTAGACTGAAAAAATATGTACATTTAATACTCTATTTGTGCCACCCTCCTCTGAAGTACTGGCTATTGTCAGGGACAGGAAATTGAGCCAGATGAACCCTAATCTAATATGGTTTTTCCTGTAATCCTATTTCCATGGAGATCTGTTATTTTACTGAAGGCAGCAGAACTAACAGATTCTGTTATTTGATAATTGTGAATCTGTTTTTGAGGATCTAACTGCAATAAATGGTCTCCTTTCACTTCCTCAGATAACAAATTCTGCCTAGGGATCTTTTGAGTCAATGTGAGACACGCATACAGGGCAGGCCTTCCGGCTCATGGTCTGTTACTCCCTACAAGTTAGTCTGTTTTGTGCATTTCTGTTTATCCAGCTGGAAATGAGTTAATGGAATTTTGAGGACTCATAACTTTTAAACTCATTACTGTCTAAAACAATGCATTTTAATATCACACCAGTAGTTTAGTTGTTTTTCTAAATTCCTAGTGTTATCAAAAACATGATACAGACCAACAGAAAAGACAGAGTTTGGAAGAAAAACATTTTAAAACCCCAATCCCAAGAAACAAAAACCCCAGAAACCTTCGTGGACATTTACTTGCAACATAATTATCTCCTGTTTTTACAAACAAACAAACAACAACAACAAAAAAGGTGAGTTTGTATGCTCAACACCACTTTAAATCTGCACTGCTCATTTTTCAAAAAACCAGGCTTCTGCTGCATCTGCCTGGCCACACACGCTAAAGAGGGCTCCCAACAAAGCCCGGGCTTGGCCGTGCCTGAGCAGGGCGCAGGGCTGCCGGCTCACACAGGCAGGGCAGCAGCTGCTCTGGGGAAAATGGAGCTCTGCTCTGTCGCTCTCCTCGGGCTCTCAGAGCTCGAGGGATGCAGTTTCCATTTGCTCATGCTCGCTCGCTGAGGCTGTTATGAGGCAGTTAAAAAAAATAATGAATACTGTTAAATATGTATTAGTAACTTGTTGTTAACAGTAAGAGCTAATGGGAGGACATTTCCAAGCAGTTAATGATTGGTCAGAGGAGACGACTGGGGTCCTTAAGGCAGTCAGTCATTAAATGTGAAGCAATACCCGTGCTTTCACCCACTACTGCTATTTGCATCTTCCCTTCTCTCTTTATATATCCAGCTTTCTGCACTCCATTGATGGGAATTTTATTTTCTTTTCTTATGTGCCTGCCCTATTCCCAGCCCTTAGTAACTAGCACAGAAAATCTCCACTTGCAATAGTCTGTGAGGTTTCCAATAAATTATGCTTGTATTGCTGATTAAATGAAGATTATTACTATTAAATATTAAAATGAAGACTTTATCCACATTTTAGCAATCACAGATGAAAAAACTACACAGATCAGTGTAATCCACTTATTGGTTTATAGTGGAAAAGTCCTACAGGGAGTGTCACAATTCCCTGTGCTGTCCCTGAGTGCATTTTGCATTAAGACCTGTGATTCAGCTGAATGATATAAAAAAATCACACACAGTCAGACAGATCCCTCCTGGCCACACATCTGAGAAGGCTCAGGAGCATAAGGTCGACACACAGCAACTTATGCTCACAAAATGAGCAGAGGACCACCTGTTTCAGATGTTAGTATGCAAAGATTTTCAAGGTCTGGAGGTTTTGACCAAACCACACCACTCTTAGGGGATCTGTTCTCTCTCTCCCTTCCCCTCCCTCCTTTCTTCCTCCTACTAACCATGCCTGCAAAAGTAACAAAAGTTAAAGGACAGCAAACTACTTCATGGAAGTATGTTTTAAGTTAAAAAGTTGTTTATCTTGTTCCAGGTGTTTGATCCTGAAGTTGTTCAGCCATGAAAAGCAGTTCTTTGACACCAGAGTAATCTCTGGTGTTACTGTAGACTGACTTGTCACTAATAGTTACCTTTTTTCAGTAATATCTTTTTCCTTTATTTTATCCATTGTTTCTGAGCTCTGCAGTTCAGCTCTAACTTGAAGACAGTCACAGTGCATTTTCTTAATTACATTAACTATATTTGCATAACAAAAAAGGTCTATTGCATTTCATGCAAACTCTGCTGCTTATTGTTGTACTTCTTTTTATACTCATAAAAATTATCACTTTAAATAATGAGAACACTGCTCTTTCTTTTTAGGTTCTTATGCATTTTTAACTATTTTAAAAATGTTATGCACTTTTAACTATGACCTAGGACTATTCTAGAATGTCTGCAAACAGATAAATCAGTATGTTGGTTATGGATGTATTCATACTCTTCCATAACACAAGCCATTCTTATTTTTAAAGTACATTCCTTTGGAAATCAGTCTCAAAAGAAAGGCTGGATGGTAGACTGCAATTTGTTGAAACTGCATGAAGAAACCGAAGGAAGCCAGCAATGATATTCCAGGTACGTTTCTTAAGAATGTAGATGAAACATGAACACACAAAGTTTGGGAAAGAGCAGTCTAGTGTTTCATTTAGTAATTTAAAAATACTTTTTCTTTTAGATAATAAAGCACTGGAAGTGGACAGAGTATTCAACTACTGATGCCTTTCACTTTTTCTTTAGTTCAGAGCAATAGTAATTACTAATGCAGCAATCACTGAATGCCACAGCTTTCTGTGTTTTGCAAGCCTTCCATTAAAAAAAAAATTACAAATTTGTATTATTCAAAGAGATTTAACAAAAGTTTTGACTAAACAACTTTTTCTTCACAGCCTGCATTCCTGTCACTATTGCCATTACTGATGTAAGAGGCTCCTCACTTCTCCCCTAATTGGACAGCATTAAAGGTAATAAAGAAGAAGATGAAGTTGTTGAAGTCTTGTAAGGGAATCTGTAAGTCCCTTTTTGAGGGGCACAATTTGTGGACCAGGAAGAGCAAGGACAAGGGAGAGTGGCCAGACCATTTTAGGACTTCTAAATACTCCTGCAGTTACTTGTCTCAGAGATTGCCCATGTGGGCTTTAGGTCATTGGAATACATTTTGGCTAGCATAATTTAAAAAGTAAATTTCCTTGACTATAATCACACGAAAGAACTATTTGTGGTGATTGCATATGCAGTGTAGAGACCCTGATGGTGTGTCTGTCACTCATGGGGACAGCCAGCACTCTCCCGCTCGGGAGCCCTCGCTGTCAAGTATCCGACACATCAGTAACTTCACTCTGGCTGCTTCATTTTGAGACTGAGTATCTGTGTTTGAGTCATATCTGTAAGGCACAGCAGAGTCAGGACTTCCTTGCGGTAGGTGCTTTTCAGAGAGCTCGCTCCCCGCTGCCTCAGTGAAAGGAGCTTACGTGTGGGATGAGTGGGTACACCTCCAACTCACGGCCTCTGTCCTTCCGCTGACCCCTGCCTCTGCTGCTCCTTCTTCCCTATTCTGTTCTCGACCTCTTTTCACAATTGCCCATCTTCCTCTGCAGATGGTCTCTCTGCTGTTCTCTCACCTAATACAGATTTTGATTTGTCACAGGGAAAAAAAAAAAAATGCAACCAAGAGAAAGAAGGTTGGTTGTGAGCTCCACATTTATGCTCCCTCAACAGAAACTCTACCTGCATGAAAATCAAACAGAGAAGGGAATAAATCATGGTGATTTTGAGACCAGATTTTCTCTGATTCCCTGAGAAGCCCAGAAGTCAGGAAGTCACTGTCAGCTCCCTGTTTCTGCGTTTCAACCTTATTTTCAGCACAGGTTAGAATATTTTGCCACCACTTTTGGCTCTTATTCGCCTTTCCTGGTGAGGGAAGCATATGGGAATGCTTGACAGAGCTTAAGATTCTGCAGTCCTGAGGTAGTGAATACTATTACAACTAAAGCAGCCCTGAAAGTGCTCCGGCTTCTTCCCAAGGACAGCCCCAAATCTCCTTACAATCTGCCCAGGCTGTTCTCAGCACAGCTCTGCAAGACCCCAGGTTTTTCCCCTGGAGATTCGCAGGGTGTTAAAAAAGAGCAGTGCTCTGTGTGGCTAAGCAGTGTTGAAGTGAGACCATCCAATGACAAACACAATGTGAGCTGAAGTCAGAGGCAGTAGCAGTCTTCCCTCCCCCTCACACCACACGGTGCTTCTGTATCACTACAGATACATTATCTTATTTACAGAATTACAAACTAACGATAGGGTATGAAAATGCAAAGCACTGTGCTAACCTGGAGTCTCTCAGTTTCCTCCTTTGGTACATTTGTTTCATAATAAGAGGGATGTTTTTTGTCTGTGAATAATAAACACTTTGAGCTTGAATTAATTCAAATATTTCTCTCCTATCTCAGTTGGTAAAATAATAGGGATATTCCAGGCTATCTTCTATTGCCCATTAATGTTGTGTATATAAATAAGCCAGGTTATCTTTTTCTTGTGAGAAATATTTTATCTAACAGGCTCTTGTCTAGTGGTTCCAGTACTCTACCACTCTAAATTAGGACACTTTATCTTAAGGCTTCATAATCTTACGAGACTATAATTGGAAAGTTTATAAAAAAAAATCCTGCTTTGTAAGCTTGGCAGCTGAGATAGAAAGAGGGAATGAGAAGGGCTACAGCAGAATTACACCATCACTGCTAGCCTGACTTCGCTTGACAGAGCCGTTTAATATTTTGACAAGACAAAATATAAAGCAGCATTTTATTCTGTAGAGACTTCACTAGACACAAGCATGGAAGTGCTTGTGATCAATAAAGTTTGCGGTGGAGAGTGATTTATTTACAGCAGGGTATTATGTAGAGAAAGAGCTGTGATATTTCCACAGGCTTTGACGGCATAATGGGCCCCTCTCAATCCTTACATGGAAGGGTTAGATTGTCATGGTTGCTCAGGCAGTATTCAAAACGTTATCTGATCAGCCTTAAAGACTTCAGAACGAGACAGATGATTAGTTACCCTAAACGATTCTCATCATGCAGAAATTGATGATTTAATATAGTCAATGACAGACGATTCCATTTGTACTAGATAAAGTGTCTGCGGTTTGTATCAATCATAATAGAGTTATTATTGAGCATAAAAGAAAAGCATGTTTAATATCATTAATTCCAGATATGTCGCTTTCCACATCTGGCATTCATCCATAGAGCAGAACCACTCCAGGCTATCATTCCTGCCTGTGTGCTGGTGACTCCAGTGTTTTTTGTAATTTCAAAATGTTTTTCAGCACCTCCAGCTAGGTGCAATAACAGTTTACAGATTACCTATGTCATCACATTTTGACAAACTTCTCAATCTGATGTGACCTTCATCTTTAGCCATCTGCTTGCCTTTGTTTCTGCCTTTTTTTTTTTTTTTTTTTTTTTTTTTTTAATAAACCTCTGCAGCTTAAAGCTGTAGTGGTTTGCTCCATATTCTTCTAGGTCAACATTTCACCTGTGTAAATCCAGAAACACAGACTGAAATGTACAGGCAGAAATCTGGGTTCAAGTCTCAAGGTAGCTGACACTGGGCAAACCTCCAAGGTTTGATGTTTTCATCATTTACATAAAATTCTTTTTTTAAATTGTTTATTGTTGATTGTTATCAACAATCTCTGCATTAAAGTGAGCATTTAAAAAAATATCCTATGTGCAGCCAGTCCTTCTGCAGGACCATTGTTTTTTGAATTTCTAGAACATGTAGGGCAGAGTCTGGAGGTTTCTAAAACCAAATCATAAATACCTATAAGGGACAGAGCAGAAACCATGCTGAAAATGCAGCTCAGTCCACTGCCTGTGCAATTCATGCATTCAGCCATGGAACCCCAACACATACACCAGAGAATCCAAACACATGTGCCACTGCTGTCCAGGAGGGAGATGAAAATACCAGAAAACGGCTGCATCTATGTACAGATATTATTTTCTCCTTATTTTCCTGAATCCTAGCTAAAGCTTCGAAGAGGAATGGTTTTTGTATATCTAGTCACTCAAATTGCATGGTTTTAAGTGATACATGCTCAAAAAAAAAAAAATTAGAGTTATAATAGAGTGTAAGTAAGTTTGTTTTAAACACTGAGTCCAACATTTGCTGTTATATTGTTCAAATAAGAAAATTGGCAAGGCATTCCTTTATATGTCATTGTAGGGGCCTCCTCACCCTTGCATGGGTGTTTTATACCAGTGGGGAGAACAGTCCAAATGAGTTGGCCAGCTGCCAGTTCAAACAGTGGGAAGTTTACTGACGCTGGAAGCTTTATTTATTTTGTGTTTTATTTTGGAAGATGGAGTAAAGAAGGCTGGTAGCATTTCAGAGGCAGAGTTGTCCTGTACTTCAGGCTCTGCCATCAACCAAGCATTGTAACATCTCCTATCCTGCAGAGTTCAATTTAAAGATCAAATCCGCTATTTACCTCCTCCTCTCTACTGTCACTCCTCCAATAGAAATAACAAGAAAACTAAACCATCTGGGTAACTACTACTGTATATTCAAGTATTGTAACCAGGGGAGAGAAGGAATGGTAACAACTGTGTAGGTAGTGCAAATTAGTTGGTAATTCTGTGCAAAACAAGAGGCAGAAAGGCACAGCCCTAAACTGACCTCAAGGTCCATATAAGGCAGTTACCAAGATCAGTTAATACTAATTAATAAAGGTCTTGACCTTCCTACTTTTATTTTATTCTTTCTGTAGTTATTGATGTTTCCTTCAGTGGTGAACCATTTTTTCCAGTAGGGAAGAGCTTGTGGCTGCTAATCCCCAGTCCTCCCCTTTCAGGTGCTGCCCATTCTGTTTGTGCAGATCATGAAACCAGACTGGTGAAAGGATGCCGTGTTACCTCCAGACCTCTCAGCTCCTCTGCCTCCCTCATCTTGGTGATCTGGTGTGCAGAACCACCCCTGAAACTGTTCCTCCAAAGCAGCCAAGAGAGAAAGGAGCTGCCCTGATCAGGTGAGAATAAGCAACCAAGGGAAGTGAGGAACATCCTAGGAAGGCGTTGCTGGCAGGGGAGCTGCTCCAGCAGTTCCATCATCAACACCACCACTTCTCAGGGACATTAGGCAAAGACCTCCAGCCTCAGCCAAGATTGTTTTAACATCTAAGAGAGAAGTCATCCCTAGGAAACTACCAACAGTTGCTGAACATTATTCACCCCTGTGCCCCAACTTTCTGAATACAGGTGAAATGAGTACAGTTTTGGTCAACCACTTGAAAAAAAAAGTAACAGGTATCGAGGATGAGACAAGGAGCAATCATTACCTAATTTTGGTTAGTGCTCCTCACATTAAAAATTCTTTCATTGTGAAAATAAGATATAATTTAAGTATTCAATGCAGGAAGCTATAAAATATAGGTGCAGAATATAGCATATGGCTTAAAGCAGTAATGATAAATCACCACAATAACTCAAGTTCACTCGACAGCTGAAACTGCCAGAGCAGAGTAACAGGTGACTGCTTCCTCAGTATCATTAAACATTTTGGTACAGTTATTTCTGGCTGCAAATAAGTATATGCATATGTGCATTTGTAGGTATGTATGAGTATGTAAGTGTAAATGAGAGGAACTGCTATCAGTGAGTTATAAAAATAAAAAGAGAGCGTGTTTTCATTTCTTTAGGAGAGCCCTGAAAGAAGAAAAAAACCTGTATTTTCCTCTAAATCTACTTACTGGAAATTACCACTATCTCAGAGGACACCTACCTTTGGGCTTCGATTTCTAGCACGAGACATGGGGGAAGATGGCTGGTTTGACAGGTGTCAGATGATGTTAGCATGCTCTCACATATTCTCTAAGAATCATCTCATGGCAAATCTGTCCACCATCTTTTGAAGGAAAAACAAAAAGAAACTTCCCAAAACCCATAAGGAAAAAATCATTTAAATTACTCTCCAGCATATAAAAACTTCCTATTGAAGAAAATGGCTATTTGTAAAACTAAAAATAAATTAACACTAAAGGAAGATATAGCAATCTCTAACTCTAAGAAGAGATGGAAGAAGGAGATATCCTGGATCACAGTAGTGAATATATATGTAGAGATTTTTAAAGAATACTGAATTACTATCTGAATAAGATTTCTAGTCTTGCAAATTAAAATGTTCAGAAAAAAGCTCATGAAATCAAAAATATTAGAGGGTACTGACAGAGCCATATAAAATGCACAAGGTGAAATTTTCTGTATTGTTAGCAGATACAAAAAAAAAAAAGAGTAATGACTGTTTTAAGTGGGCAAGGAGTAGAAAAAGAACTATAATATAAACTGAAGAGTGGTCCAAGAGGACTACAGGCACTGGACACTCTTCTCTGGTGTGTATATCTGGTATACTCAGCTGGCCATGTCTTGGCCACAGTAGAATGCAGCTTTTGACTCCTGCAGAGGGCATGGAGATCCAGTCTTCTCCACCACCCGTTGCTACTCTGGTGGAAATAGGATCTGTGAGGACAACATAGTGCTGTTGGCAGTCACAGCTGGTCCCCAGACCAGCAACCTTACATTTCCCCTTGCTTTGCCCCTGCCTCACTTTGCCAGATACCTTGTACTCCCTGACTCTCTTGAACAGCTGTTTTCTACATTGCTCTGATTCTTCTCTTGAGCACTAGATTTCTATGCCACTTTAGTATTCCCAGATATCTCCCAGAGTTTTGTACCCAATTCCCTAAATGTAAGACAGTAACTCCACTCACAGGGCCAGTCTCTGGACCCACTGAAACAAAGGGAAATGGCAGGCAGCCACATGGGCAGTTTCATTTCTGCACATGGGCTCTGGTGGGATCAGCCCTTGTCAGTGACCACAGCTCAGCATTAGCCTTCTTATAAGATGTGCAGAATGGTTTCCTCTCTGCACACAGGAAAATTCCTCCAATGGAAAATACAACTATTTAGAAGCTTAAAATAAGCAATGATAAGAATAATGAGAATTGTTATACAATACTGGTGAGGACTGAGGGATGTGAAAGACACCTTGGAAAGATGCTGGCGAGAACAAAAAACAAGACAGCTTTAGTGTTGGATGGGTACTAGCAGTAGAGTTTGCTCCATATGCATTCAGGTGAGCAGTGGAGCCCAGGCCCTGGTAAAGCTGGATTCCTTAGCCTGACAGAGCCTAGACTACCCCCTTGCCAATTTAGCAAAAAAACAAAAAAAATCTGTTTTCTCACTAGTTTTGTAAGCCAGTTGTGATTTACATGTCCTTGTCCAACACCAGGATTTTCCCGTGAGAATCAATCTCTTTTCAGTTTCAGGCCTGTCTCCAAAATCTCGAGATGTTTGGTTAAAGCAACATTTCAGCCACTTTCCTTCAGCAAAAGTGACACTGAGCACAATAGCAGAGAAACTGAGAGAGGGCTGTATGTAGACAGGCAAGAAAATCAAACTCAAGAACCAGTGCTGTGTGGAGCCACTTAAAGTCAAGACAAATATTTTATTTCTCACCTTTCAAGCAAATACATGTCTTTTGTGTCCACTCTTTAGGGTAACATGGAAAAGTGAAACCTTGGAGACAGGAAAGAAAGAGACAACAGGTTATTACAGACCTCACTGCTGTCCTGAGCGATTCTTCCTTTACTCCATATAGTGAATTAGCTCTTTGTAAAAGAATTGAGTTCAAGTCTTAAGACATAGTGAATTACTATTCTAATTTACCAGTGTCAGCTCTGTTTCAAATCACTGTTAATCATTTAGTTTTGTGTGTTTTACAAAGTTGAGGCAGATATTTCTAAATGTATTGTGAGGCACATGGAGTTACATCTTACATACTTACACATATATATTTCAATGAATTCACCGTTACTAAAATTCATCTATAAGAAACAGTGTTTGAGTTCCAATCCATCTTGTGGTCAACACCATCCAGTAATTTTGTCCCTTTTCTTTTTTTATGCAGGTCATCCATTCAGTTCAAATTCTGTCAAAACAGTGCAGTTGGTCTAATTCCTCATAATCAAAGCAGTTACTTTGAGTTTTAGTTTGCTCTAATTGTACTGCTACAGAATTTGAACATTCTAAAATATGGGATGGGTATAGTGTTGCAGCTCCAGCAAGCATCACCTCAAATCTCTGTAGCCTCTCCATAGCTTTCCTGTGCCTGTCATATTATCATCTTTCCACTTGATCTTATAAAGAGTTTCTATCTGCACCCTGGCAGTTTGATATTTTCTTTCTCTGAACTTGATGTTTGATGCCTCAGCATAACTGAAGGCAAATCCACCCACAGTATCATGCAAAGCAGAAGTGCTCTTTCCCTCACCACTTGTTTTTCCACAGCTTCCCTAAGCCCTGGGTTTTCTCCTGAAGATTTCACTCTTAGCAGTCCGTTTTCTGTTCCCTCCAGGAGGGCTTGTGCTGTGCATTTTACACAACTGGATATTCTATTCTGCAATTAAAATATGCACATTTCTAACAGCTTGTTTTCCTTTAAAGAGCTAAAAGCATAGGATCATCTTCCCCTGGCTCTCTCTCGCTGGCTGCCCAACAAGGGAGGAGTGAGCTCAGAAGGATTATCACAGGAAATAAACCTGCAAATGGACAGGGCAGAGATGAAAACAAATCAAGGTGTAAGTGCATAAGATGGACCTCAGTGATGCTGTTGGTAGGATACCTTTGGAAGAATGGGTTTGTACTGCAGTGAACTTCAGAAAAGCTTTCTGGCTTGGTCTGCTATTCCCAACATGAGGAATAATACCTGTAGCTGAAACAACTTGCAGAGAAATCTACTCATATTAAGAAAAACATAAACAAAGTTGATTGATTCAGAGCTTGTATCCTCGTCTGGAGATACTGTGACTGGCATATTACCTCTCTGAGAATACAGATAAAACCCCCAGCTTGTTCAAATCTGCAGGGTGTTCCTTATAGGGATCAGTTAAGGTGAATCTCATCAGAAGGGCTCATTTCCCATTCCTGCACAGTCCCAGGTTCCCTGTGTGCTCCATGTTCCCGGGACCTGGCATGTGGGAGGAGAGTTTTTTGCCACATTTTTGGGCAGGATTCTAAATGGCATACTCTCCTAAAATCACAGCCTAGAACTTGGACCTCACATACTAGCATGACCTTTAGCCAATGATATGCATACATTTATGTCCATATAGAACAAAAGCTCAATAAAAAATATATGGAGGTGTCCAATCTGTGTATCAGGTTATTAGTTGTCCCTTTCCTTCATATAAGATTAGGTCTTTTTCATATAAAAATGCACAGGAATACCTGTTAGGGGCAAGGCTGTGAAAAATCAAAACACCTTTGATCAAACTTGTTGGAAATGAAACCAAAGAAAGGGAATCTTACAGCCCACATTATATAAAGAGATAAAGTAAAAGTTAGTGTATTTGCTTCCACCCTACTTTGCAGCACACGCAGTGTACACCTACCACACAATAACATGCATTACTGAGTAATAAATCACATTTTGGTCCAAATAACCCAAAGCATTTTACAAACACTAATTAAAATTTGAAATATCTCTCTGAGGTACTTAAACAACAATGTACATAATTTGTAGGTGGGAAAAGTGAGCCAAGGGAAGGTTAAATTAACTTGCTCAGGATGAGGAGGGGAATAAGTGAAAAATCAGGAAGATGGTATGTGTCCATATCCCACTCCTCTATACAAACTAAGGGCATCTGTCCTTGAATCTGCAGAGTGAGTCTTACAGTAATGTCCAGAAGATTACTTGTCAGAGTGCTTTTAATTACCATGAATTCTAAGTATCTGGTTTTAAACTACTGTGTAGGCTCTGTCATGTTGCTGTTTCCCAGCATTGCAAGACTCTTAATGGAAAAAGCAATCCCTGCTCATCATATAAACCACTTCTGGATCTGACTAAGTGACAACTGGATACAACCACATGAGTTCTCCTGAGATGACCACTAATTGGTCCTTCATGGCAAGTAGTGGTGCCTCCAGGAATTTGCATTGCATCACAAAGAAACATAAAATCTGTGAAATAATTACAGAAGAGCTGCAGGGAGGGAGTGTTGCCAGAAGCAATGCTCTGGCCTCTCCTCCTGGGCTGTGTCATGCTCTTCCCAAGCAGCAGCAGGAGCTCCCAGTCCCTTCCCCTGCACAGGGGCACCACTGATGAGCTCCCCCATCCTCCCCCGTCCCCCTTCTGAGGATTAACGTTTTGCCTAATTGTAACTATACCTGCCCCCATGAAATTATCTGAGTTGCAAAATAACCAAATAAAAGCAAAAAATTACCATACTTATTTTCTAGATTTATTGTTCCTCCTGTTAGCAGGGGTCATTCCTCAGCACCAAGCAGGAGGGTAGGAGGGAAGCAGGAGGCAGAACTCACTGTGTGGAGGAGTGGCTTCTTCAACAGACACTTTTCAACTAGAATTGTTCACAAAACTTGTGCAGCACTGGAGGCAGCTTTGTGACATTCCTGGGGTATTTAACATTATTGATCTTTTTTGACAAATGAGTAATGTAACACGTCCATTACCATTAATCATCTTTTTTCTAATTCAGGTAAACAAGGGGTAGTTTGGTTCGTGCTCAGCTAATATCTATTTTTGTAATTATTTTTACAAGGACCCTGTTTGATGAAATTCAAATATCTATTTATTTGGAAGAAAAATATTGATGTTCTTTTCATTTTAGCAAAGTATTCCATGAAGGATCAACTTTCCTAGCTGTGCTATTAAAGAAAAAAAAAAACAAACAAGCTATTGTTTCTTAGAACTACATTTTAAAACTGTGTCTGCTGGTTTTGGCTCTATCAGCATGGAAGTCAACAGTTAGTTTCACAACAACACTGGGTGGAGAGGAATCAGATTCCCATCCCCTTGCTTGCCTCTGGCAGCTGGGTTGTTATTAGATGTGATTGAAACCCCCACATGTTCCTATCACAGGAGCAATCAGCTCATGGGCTGCCCAGTGCAAATGCTGCTCCCAGAAGGTCCTGCTTTGCTCAGAAGGTGTTTGCTTGGGGTGTGAACTGACAGCATCACATGGGCTGGCTGTGGCACTGCTTTTGCCTGCCTTTCCACCAGGAAGGAACACTCTTTTCCCAACTCATCAGCATCCTTTATCCCCGGGATGTCAACCACCCTGCAGGGGACAAAGAAGTATAAAGAGTCCAATTTTCCCAACATATCCTTCCTGTTGTGATATATTACAATAGCATTAAAAATACCTTCTTGTTATCTGCTCCAAATTTCTTTAGTTAGAACTGTCAAGACACAGTAAATGTACTTCTCAAGTTGCTTTTACTGGCTCCTTCAGAAACCCTTCAGCTGCTAATGCTGACTTTGCTGCCTTTTCACACCTTTTTCAGTGCTGATACCAGGCCTGCTCTCACTGGTTTTTAAACACAGACTTTTTAAACCAGATTTTGAGCTGGGCTATTTCTTTTTCCTGGTAACTGTAGGCAGGAGTACTGCAAGCCTAAGCCCAGTGTTTCCAGCCCTGCTGTTGCTCTGCTCTCCCAGGAACTCTGGAGCCCCTCTGCTAAGAGCTGTGATGCCACAGCACGAGCAGTATTTCCCATGCCCTGCCTTTCTAATGTCTGTGGCAGCACTATTTTTAGAAGGGATTAAGGTGATGCTGCTATTTCCCCTATTATTGCTATTACTCTGATGCTGTTCCACATGTACAGTATTGACAGGCTGTTCACAGAATAATTTATAAATACAGATGTAAAGCACATTTATTTCTCCTAATGAACATACCAATAATGCTCTCACAGTGATAATAACTCTGTTTCCTGAAACCAACAAACCCTGAAATAATATTGACAGGACCAATTGCTTGAAACTTGGTAGAAACAGATTATATTGAAGACACAAGAAGTCACAGTAGGAATCCTGTAAGGCAAATGACTCCACAGAGAATAAAGGGTATGGAAAAAAATCACACTTATATTTTAAAAACACAGCTTCAATAATTTATCATGTCATTTAAAAGAATGAATAGAGGTAAATATTGAGATTCTTACAGAATAAAAAGGAATTATTCCTAAAATATGCCATTAGCTAATACAGAACTGTAATTTCATTTTTTAACAGCCTCAGTTTCCAATAATTGTAATAGCAAGCCCTAAGAATGTTTTTTACTAGAGTTCAACAAAATTCTCTCTTATGCCTTTGAATGCAAAAGAAAAGGTGAAATTGGCATTTCAAAAAATCCTGATTATGGTGGAATCATTGTAAGAGACCCAATGTTAACATAAATTCAGTTAGTTAAGGTGTGTCTATTAATAAATATGTGGTGTAGTCTCATATTGTTTCCTGGTATAAAGATTTTTAGGGCACATGGAGAAGGTCTCCTCCACTGCCTCACCCCTTTTTACTATCTGATTTTACACCACACAGATAGTTGTATAAGAATGAGAAAAAGCAGCTTACTGCTACTTCTTGGGCTCTCAAGTGTCTGACGGCTGATTCAGAGAGAAAGAAGTTTAAAAGTGAATCATTTCAGAGGGAGAAAAGGCTAATAGATGATAGCTCTGAATTGGATCAGCTAGGCAAGAAATAAAACTGGAGCTTCACCAAGTTTCATACACCTCCAAGGAGACGATGTCAGAGGAGTTTCAGACATATTGGCTAGAAAATGAAGTTAGAAAGAGAATAGCAAATCACAGAACAGGTGGAAACTGAGGCAATGTAAAAAGGAACTTGACATCTCAAATAGTCAGGGGACTAATAAGGATTTATATAAAGAGGCTGTCCCTGACAGCTGAACTGGTCCACATGGGTAGACTCGAAGAAATGGAGGCCACACAACTCCTCTCCTTTTCCTGCCAGTTGTATTAGGAACATCACATTTTGCTGGTCTGATTCAGTTAAGGCGGAGACCAGAAATAAGAACTTCATGTCATGAAACTGCACTTAGAAAATGTGTTTGGTCTTGTGCTTTTTAATCCACAGCACTAAGGGTCATTTTGATCTTTAGGCACAGATGAGTAACTTTATAAGAGAATTCATCTAAGAAGATCAGGTGGCTGGACAATAATTTTACTTGTCCTACTTTTAAAGCATGGCAAAACAAGGAAGAAAAGAGCATGTCTTTCTCTTCCAACTCTGCTAATTAACAAAAAACTGAATTGTTCCAGTCAGGCATTTTAATACTTATGCTGAGATACTTCCTTCATCTGATGTTATCATTGACTGCTTTTTCCATTGTCATTAATACCTGCCTATGATTGTAGACAGGTAAATAACTGCTGCACAGCATAATCACTCTCTTACATGATTATCCTCTAGAGACCTTAGTTTTATTTGCAGCAGCTCTCTGTCTTTTCACCAAGCAAAGGAATGTATAGATAGTATAAAGCTATAGAAGAAATTCAGATATATGGTATTGTCTGGTAAAACATTTCCTGATTGTCTTAAGCTACCTGCTGGCTCCATTACAGCCTTTCAAAAATAAGAAATCAAAGGGAAATGTTCTCGGCTTTGTAGTGTTCATAGTGGACTTCTCTGCAGCTTCATAGAAACTGCAACATGTTAGCAGTTCCTATCACTGACCTTCCCTATATTTTTTGCAGCTTCAGCTTGAAGTTTGCTTGCTTTGATATAAATCATTGCAACACTGCATCACCATGGAGCAAAATCACACAATACAGGGTAGCAGGAGAAGCTGATAACTGGACTTTGGCTGATTATGATTCTTTGCCTTAATAGGGACAAGTACCTTGAAACTTAAAACTCCCCAGTATAGGATCATTAGGTTTGAATAGCTTATCAAGTTATCATTTTTATGATAAGTGGTAACATGCTGGTAACTACAGTAGGCTCACAAGAATACAAGCAAATTCTGTTTGGAAAAAAAATTAATTTAAATTTGTATGTATTGATGTGTTCTCCTGTTATCCTTCTAATGCTTTCTGTTTTAATGGAGCTGATCCAAATGCTCAGGGCTGTTTAGAAAGCAACTTTAGAGATTGCTGGGGTCCCATATATGTTCTTCAGTGGTTGTTTTGCATATTGGGTGCTGCCCAAGTGTGCAGGGTAATTTCAACAGTTTACAGTCCATTTATTTATTATTCCTAAAGAAAGAAACTTTAAAGGAAGAACAGGATTACATGCCTGACATGCTTCCCACACAGGCTACAACTCACTTTGGTATTATTGCAGCTACAGAAGCCAGACTTCCAAACCCCAGTCTTGCTCATATGAATTTGATGCAGCCTATGACAGCCTCTTTTTCAGATTTGCTTTTCCAAGCAGCCCTGCTGAAATTAAAATTGCAACCCAGATCAATTTCTGCAGGGAAATTGAAACAAAAAGAAAATAATGAATAAAGGAAGATTTCTTATACATAATCATTTATACTCCTAAAACTTACACCGTTGATTGCTGACCTCTGAAAGGTGGAGAAAGTACCTGTCCCCTGAGTAGATACTCAGAGTGCAGATTTTGTCTACTGTGACTTGGTATTCAAATAGCAGATTTTTTTCTTCCCACACAATAATTCTCACATGTGTTAACCAGTGAAGAGAGAAAATTGGATGTATTGTATATCATGGAAAAAAGACCTAGTGTGGACTGAAGAAAAGGCATAAGTATTCAAGGGAGTAAAAAGATTTTTAAACATTTCCCTGATTTCTCTTTTATTGGTTTATATTTGTGCCTGTGAAGACAAATTTTGCACTAGTTTCTGAGATGATAAAACTTCTACGTGGTGCAAGGAAGTTCAGTCTGAACAATAATGAGCAGTCACCAGCTCTTTCCAGGGGGTTAAGAGTTATTTTAGATACTTACAATCACCAGAAAAGCTTAACAGTCAGTAGCAGAAAACTACTGAATTTTTAGCCAGGCTCTCTATCTAGGAGGAAAAGTGTACCTGAAGGTTACTGTTATTCAAAATTACATTTGGACATATAAGCAGGTGCCATTGTCACTGAAAACAGTGAAATAAGCTCTGCAACCAATTTGCTGGGTTAGAAAGTTGACATTACTTTATTAGCAGCACTGGATGCATGGGGAATTCTCCTCAAAGCATGCATGCCCAGTAGCCTAAAAGACCAGCTTATATTCCTCAAACTAATACATATTCATCACATTTCCTGAATACATGCATAAATGCTAATTGTTTCCATGGACTTATTTGGGTATGGTTCTGGATCTTCCAATGAATCTTGTCTCCTTGAGAGTACCTCAAATATGTGGTCAGGTCATAATGTACTTCTCTTACCATTCTTTGTTCTGACACACAATTCTCGTTCCCAAAACTAAAGATATCTGCTAGTGCACATGAATCACTACAATAAGTAAATAAGGAAGTATTAGCTGGCACAAGACTTATTAGTCTTAGATGTAGGGAGTTAAAATGAGGCCATGTAAATCTCAGGTTTGTTTCTAATAAACACTGTATGGTACAAAACTAAGCATTAACTATGAATATAGGGATCATACACTATTGAGCTAAAGTTAAAAGAATTCTTCCAACATCTTCCCTTACTGTGGCTCAGACCTCTTAAAAATTTAACTTGCTCGGTAACACCATTAGACAGAGGTTCTGTAGCTTGAGCACAGAATCTCTACTGACCTTAGAAATTCTTGTAAGCAACTTTTACCTTCTACAGGCTATTGACAAATGCTTTCACATAAGGCTCTGTGGACTGTGATAAGGCTATATCACAGTATGTCCTGCAGTAATTTCCTCCAGATCACATGCATTTAATTGCAACTCTGAATAAATTTCAGAACAGGATTGTGTAGTTATTAGTCTTCATATCCTGTCTGACATGTGGGTCCATGTCTGAAAGGTGAGCCACTGGGCTTGGCATTGTATATATCAAGGGAAAAGAAAACAAATCTTATGAAAGAAAGATCATTCAGTAGCCCTCTCTGCTTAATATTTTCAACAGAAAAGTCATCGTGGTCCAAATGCACAAAAGACAAGAGAGTAAAGACTGGTTTTGAATCAAATTCCAAATTCCATACTCATGAATTCTCCTCCCCTGACACCCCCCAAAACACTTAGACACAAACAAAGCTTGGCAGTTGAAAGTTGGTTGAAAGTAAGTCGAAAGTAGGAGTTGAAGGCTCCTTCAGCAATTGTCTAGGGAGACAAAATTCAAATGAGAAGTGGGAAACTTAGTTTAGATGAGTACAGATTCCCACCTAGTGACACCGGTGACAAATGCAACCACCTAGATAGGTGAAAACCTCAGGTGTCCAAGCAGACACAGCCAGCATCAAAAGCCCAAGATTTATTTGCTCCTGGGGCTGAGCTGTGGGGGACACCTACTCATTACAGAACTGTTTTGATTTCCTCCTTCCTTTTCCCACTCCTCTGTAAGAGCACTTTGCTCATTCAGGCCAGATCTGATCGCATTTTCTCCTATTCTCCATCCTCTCTTGGCTTCTGGGCATCTTTAATATGCACAACAAAGTGTCAGTTTCATTACCAGCAATCTGTATTCAAGGATATAAAATTTGTGTAAATTCCACAGCATTGCACAATGTTTCCATTTAACCTGAATGAAATTCAAGTGCAAATGAGGTGTTAGTCAATCATGAATAGAACCCATAATGTGTAGACATGTTTTCTTAAGGTGAATTTAGTACCAAGAGAAAGGTGCCAAATTGACAACACTGAAAACTGAAGTCCTCTATGGATTCTTGTAAAAGAGATGATGAGGGAAGGCAAGCCATACTACGGCTTATAAGTGCTGACAACTTGCACTAGGGATGGAAAGATAATTCAAACATAACGTCCCTTTAAGGCTTCACTCTCTGTAGAGGGAGTATTAGACCCTACACAAATCTAGTGGGTTTGGTGACACAAAAATTTCAGGGTATGGAAGACTGAGAAATGCAGAGCTCCAAATCATTTTACTTAAGGCACTCTGTAATGAGATCTAATCAACTTTGAACACCTAGGGGTGAAATTTCCCCTCCTTTCCACAGATTTATTTTGTTATACTCCCTGGATGGTCTCCAATTTATTATTGTTAAACAAGTGATGTCATCCCCAAGTAACTAAAATGATTAGAAGTACTAGAAATAAGTATCAGAGAAAAGCCTAAAACAGTACTTTCATCTTGAAAATACCCAAGATCTGCTTTTAAAACAAATACATAATCCTGCAGTGTAAATGCCAGATGATACCGGGCTGATGCATAGGTACTGACTGACCACAGAAAGATCTTTCACTCAATAAATAATTGAATATGGCAAATCCCATCCTGCAGTTTCTCACTTGTAAAGTACAGGTAGTTCAACAAACCCTAGTTCAACGTGATTTGACATCTAAGAAGAAGGCGTTGTAGACAAGAGCAACAGATTTTCTTTTAATATCTTCTATACTACCTACATCCAGGCAAAACACAGTTCTGCATTTACAAAATACAGGGTATTGAGGACAATGACCGACTGCCAGGAATTGCAGGGAACCCTACAAGGCTGCATGCCTGGTCAATGTCATGGCAGATGAATTTCCCTATGAATAAAGAAAGGCTACACGCACTGGAAAAATTCTAAACTTCAAATATGTGCAAATAGGTTCTGAACTGACAATTGTGATTCAACAGTAAGAATATACTGTAGATCCAAGAAAGAATTAGGTCAGTGTTCATTATCAGTCAAAGCAGCAAATAAACTATTAAGAATTTTTAGGAAAGGAATAGAAATAAAACAGAAGTAAACATTACCTTTGAATAAATCTATGAATCACGCGCATTTTTAATATTTCTGCAGTTCTGGTCTCTTTTCAGGAGGATATGGTTAAATGAAAAAAGGCCAGTAAAAATAATGTATATCATTGCAAAGGACTGGGTATGCATGAACACCTCAGCTTGAAAAAGTAAACTAAGACCGAATGCACAAGTCTATCCATGAGCAGTCAGGAAAGAGTGAAAGGGCATTGATTCCCATAGCATCAGTTGTTCACTGATTCTCAGAAATGTAGGCAGCAACAAACAAAATCCAGTTCAAGAAGGAAAGTTTGAGCATGAGTGAGCAAACTTGTGGAACTCACTGCAGAAGTCACAAGGGAGGACTGGGACAACACACAGAGAAGAATTCTGTGGAGTTTACTGCAAGAAACATCCAGCTCAGGAAATACCCTGTATGAAAACTATTGGAAGTGGAGGAGTAGAATAGGTAGCAACATATTGCCTTTGTCTGGTTGGACAACCACTGTCAGAAGTAGGACACTGGACTAGATGAACCTTAACCCAACCCAGTAGGACCATTCCTATGTTCTTACATTGCTGGCTTTACCTTACAGCATGTAGCTATAGATTTCCAATAGCTGAGTGGAGATAACATCAAGATATAAACCAGGTAGCTTTGCTGGCAATGACTGTGATATCTGTCCATTCAACCCTTTGATGCTTCTTGAGTGAGCCTTGACACATACCCACATGGGGTGTCCCACAGAAATACAAGCACCTGCATGTGTGCATGGGTGTGTATCAGGATGAGCAGAGGAGGGGAAATCCACAATTTCACCCCCATGCAGCTGGTCACAAGTGATCTGACTCACTCCCATTTACTTTTGTTGCTGTGGATTAGCATGAACAGAGGCAGAAAAAGGTTTCAGCTCAGACTGGAACGGCCAAGCAAGAACAGGAGACTGTGAAGAAGAGAAAGTCTTCAGCAGCCCAGGGTGGCTGTCTCAGTAAAAGCCACAAAACCTCTGTGACAGTCACCTTCAGAATGTGAATTTACCATCGACACAGCTTGCCAAAAAAAGCAGCACTGCGCACACACAGGTACAGTGCTCCAAGCCTCACTTCCAAAGTACAAACCAACTTCTACCTATAAAACCAATAGTCTTAAGCTTCCTTTACCTCACCAAACCATGCACTGCAAGAATGGCATTTTACTCCAAAGATATACTTTTTTTTAATAAAAATCTCCCTTAAACATTCATGTATTTCCCCAGCTTTCCTTCTTCCTAAGCACTCCCTCCTTTACATAACTCTAAGGGCTGTTGAGCGAGAGATAGAGCAATTGTCATTTTAAAATCAACATACCTTAACACACATGTACACAGATGCCAGGGGGTGCCTCATGAATTCACACATCATCTTTCATGTGTGCTGTGATTCTCCACAAGGATAAAGATGGTGAAAAACTGCCCAAGACTCCCTGGGACTCTTCCTGTCCTGTGGACTGTGGAATGAGATAGGGAAGAATTATCACTGCCTTCCGAAGTGGCCAAAAACTTACCCTTTATACAGCGATAAACAAACCCCTGCAACTGGAGCAGAATGACACTGGCTGGTAACTGTCACAGCTGTCCCAAGGCAAACACTGCAGGACTGCATCCACATTAGCACTGTCTCTGATTCTTACTATTTTCTACAGAGGTAGTTCAGTAAAACTGAACTTCATAGAAACCTTAAGTCACATGCATGTTAAAATAGAGTAAGTTATATCCATGGTAAAATGTTACTATGAAAATGCATTTGATCAGCTTACAGTATTTCATTTCCTCTGGTTTGACAATATTACTGAATCATTATGTGCAGCATAACTAAGTATTAAAATTCGGTTGTCCAAAAATTGTAAGCCTCCAAATTTGCTTCGAAATCATGTGACTTTGAAGCATTGAGGTTATTTTGTCATTTCTACCTGTTGAGCAGAACCTGAGAGAGAGTAAATACAGGTACCTGGTCTGCCCAGCCACTGGGGTTTGTCCCCTCTGCAGCATCAGAGGGGATGCTCATGCCAAAAATTTAAACTACAATAGGAGCAACGTGTCAGAGTAGCTTTTCAAAGGTTCTAAATAAACACTTGTACTTCCCAAAAAATCAGGGGAGATCAGATCCATAGATAGCCTCTGTTACCATGGTATGCCTTTTCTCAGTTTAGAAAGGACAGGACTTTGCTTCTATTTATTATTTCAATACCTTGTCACCCATAATTCACTTCACTTTCTCATACACTACAAGTTTTCCATATCCAGTAGAGACTCTCTCTGGATCCTTTGGTAATGCTTTGAATTAATTTTTAAATTAGTTCCTCCCTGCTTCTTGTTTAAATTTTAGGTGAGGAAGGAGAGTTGATTGCAGCTAGTACTAAAGGCAAGAATAAAAACTTTGTGTGACCATTTGGAACTCTCACCCAATTATCATAATCATACTTTCTAATTTTTTTTAATAAAACTAAAAATCCATATCTAAACAAAAGCTTTATTCCTCTATCAGAAATGAAACTTTATTCATAGTTATTAACCATTATAGCAGACATACCCCTTATATAAATATCTATAAAGTAATGAGTCTTTCCTGGAATAAGATGCATATTAATTAGATCCTACAGCACTTGAGAGACTTTGGTTCAATTCCCACCAGTAAGGTCAGGAAATGCATCCACAGTAGTTAGCAGCTAGTTTCAAAATCTCAATGCACCGAGCATGATGGGGTCATTCAGTGGAGCAGATACCCCAAGGGAAGGGTAAAACAAGAGCCAGGGATTATTTCACAGCACTGAACTGGTACACTGCGGGAGTGATGGACTTTCCTTTCAGAACAGAAAAGCTTACCAGCATACTGTCCTTGTGGCCCACGCTCATTATGAAGAATGTAGCATGTGAAGCAATTAATTGGATGATATGGGCTGGAAAAAGCTAAGGAAATTGTGTATGCATGTGTGTGTTATGTGGTGAGAGACACAGTAAAGGACAACGCTGCCACACCCACCCTGACCCTGCTCAGTCAGACACAGGACCAGGCAAACCCCAGGGCTGGGGAGAACCAGCAACTGCGTTTACTCCCACTACCTGTTCAACAGGTAGATGTGATGAAATAACCTCACACCCCTGCAAGTGTTGAGAAGGAATGTGGATGTGGCACTGGGGATGTGATTCAGCAGTGAACATGGTGGTGGCTGGGATAATGGTTGGCATTGACGATCTCAGAGATCTTTTCCAACCTTAATGATTCTTTGATCTCTGTAAGACTTTGAAGCTCCAGTGCTGAGCAGGGTAAAATAATGCAAAAAGCCTTCTACACACTTGAATTTTCAATTCAGAGAATGATTCACTATTATGGGAAGATGCATTAAATATCTCATCTTTACCCATGGACTGCTAATGAACCAGGCTCTAAACACTAGAAGACTTTGTCTAAAGTATGGATTTTACATGAGAACACAATTCTTTGAACACCTCCATGCCATCAAGAGAGGCTTGTTGTTTTTTTTTTAATATATACTTCTGATATTCTATCAATTGTGACAAAGAAAAAAGATAGAAATATGTTCTGTAATCTTTGAATTTTGCTCTTCTTCCATTTTGAATTACAGCACATACATGGA
Organism: Trochalopteron elliotii; assembly: GCA_024734555.1. Lineage (NCBI taxonomy): Eukaryota > Metazoa > Chordata > Aves > Passeriformes > Leiothrichidae > Trochalopteron > Trochalopteron elliotii. Next base: position 9,036,299 of record JANPWX010000011.1, read on the forward strand.
GCAGAGGTAATTTTTTTTAATATAAGATTTTAGGAAGTTTAAAGAATCAATTAAGTTTTTTATTTTAATGGAAGGCAAAATTCTCCTGAGGTACTCATGGATGCAAAGACTGGAAAGAAAAATGGCTTATCGGGCTAAAAGCAAAATTATTATTTATGGCAATAGGAAAAATTCTGTGGTAAATTTCACTACATAAGTAATTGTAATAGAAAAAAGTCCTAAGTGAATGAGCAGTCTTAATGTTTGATAGTACAAAAAATATGCTAGAAATGACAGAACTGGGGAAAGATCTTTCCTCATGGGAAAGCTACTCCATTACAATCGTTATTGAGGTGCCATGCTTTCCTCTGAAGCATCTGGTGCTGGCTACATTCGGAGACAGGATACCAGGCTGCTGTGACCTTTGGTCTGCTCTGGCATGGCAGCTCCTCTGCTCTTAGATTGCAGGCTACACCAGTGTATTATTTGAATGAATTTGGTGTTGCATATCTGCACAAATCATTTACAGGCAAATGGTTTATCAGAAATTTTAGAAAAAAATAACATTTGATCTTGCAGGCAATAGATAAGTAGTGAGTTTTTTAATTGTAATCATGCAGATTATATTCTCCAGGACAAATATATTTTCCAGTGGCAGTTTCACCGTGTGTGTATGGCACATACATGTGGTGTATTACACTGGCTCTTCCATTACACTTACTGAAACTGACTAAACGGAAGAGGAATCCACACTTCATAGGGGGAAGAACATAACTAAAACACAGCACCGTGTTATTCATATGTATCTTAGGTTTCTTGCTGCTTGTAGTCCTAAATACCTCTGAGGGTGAGGGGTTATGGGGACCCAGGAAATTTTCTCCTCAGTCCTAGCAGTGAGGGTAATCAGCCTGAGGTGCAGTCTCAGGGTCCTGTGGGTCAACAACTGGTTACATGGCTGGCACTGACAAGAGGGCTGGGCTTTTACAACCATGTGATCCTCTTGAAGGACTAAGGATTTCTGGGAGCAGATAGGATCTACTCAATCAAATGGGGCAAAAGAATCTCCACCAACAGGCAAAAATTCATGGGACCTGATGGGATGCACCCACAAGTTCTGAAGGACCCATCCTGATAGTTGCAAGCCCACTCTCTATTCTCTTTGAAAGGTCATTGAGAGTTCCCAAGGACTTGAAGAAAGCAAGTGTCACTCCTGTCTTTAAGACAGAAGAAGGAGAATCCAGTGAGCAACAGGATAGCCTCAACTTGATCCAAGTAAAGGTGAGGGAACAAGTAGTCCCAGCAACAAGTCGAATATAAGCCAAAAAATCATCCACTGCAGCAAAGGCAGCCACCAACACTACGGGCTGCATTAGGAGCATTGCCAGCAGGTTGAGCAATGTGACCCTTCACCCCTGCTCACACCTGGTGAGAAATATCTGGGGTTGTTAGGTCCAGCCATGGCCTTCCCACTACAAGAAAGATGGATTTAGTGATTTAGTGAAGTTTTCAACCTGGGGGTCTTATCAATGTGTATAAATACCTGGCTTGTGGGAGTAATAGACAAAATGGAAACAAACTCTTTTCAGTGGTATTTGATGGAAGGACAAGAAACAAAAGACAACAACTGAAATACAGGAAATTCCATCTAAACATAATAAAACACAGGTTGGTCAAACCTGGATGAGTGATCAGTTGGTCAGAGCTAATTACATCAAGGTTGTAGGTCTGATCCCCATATGGGCCATTCACTTAAGAGTTGGATGATCCCTCTGGATCAGGGCTTTCTGTGATTCTGTAAAACCTTCATATTAACAGTGGAGGTTGAACACTTTTGGAGGTTGCCCACAGAGACTGGGGAACCATCATTTTTGGAAATCCTCAAAACACAACTGGGCACAACTCCTGGCAACCTTCTCTAGGTGAGCATGCCTGAGCAGAAGGGAGGACTAAGTGGTCCCCAGAGATCAGCCATTGTGGGTACTGTGAATTACAGTCCACCTGCAAGATTCCTCCCCGGCAGTTGCACAAATATTTCTCTTTCTTCAGGATATAAGTTATTTGCAGCACAGAACCTTTTCCATACCTTTACTTCTATCATGGACATCCCATGTTATTTTAAGGGTGATCCCCTTTACCTGAGCACATTTTAACTGCTCCAGAGTCAAAGAGGGAAGTTACTCCAGCTTATTCTTATGCACAAGAGTATAAGCTCTTGATTACCCTGAGTCTCAGGCTGTGAATCACAAAGAAAATTTTCAATGTCCAGCAGTTAAATGTTCTGGTTAAATGTTAAGTTTCTGAGGTTCTATTTTTATGTATGCAACAAAAAAACAAATTAAACAAAACACTTCTTTATAACTGCTCTTTATGATAGTATTTGTTCAAGTACAGCTTTGATGATACCACTACATGCTGCAGCATCTTCTTAGAGTTTCAGTTTTATAAGCTACACATATTAAGTTTTCAGAAGTAGACTTCTTTATCAGGATTTTTATTCCTAATGAGAAAATAATCTACAAGCAGCATTCTTACATCTCCCATAACCTCCTTGCTATTAAAAGGTTTGTTTAAAATTTACTTCATAGAACAGAACACAATTCATATCTGGTTATTGTCCTAATGAAATCTGTTTCTCCTCCTTACAGAGCTCTTCACTGAGATGCTAAAATTTAACTCACTTGAGTTATAAATACTGTGTGAATTAATAGTCAGCATTGTTTAGAAGGTTTTTTTAATTGGCCTACAGGGAGGCCTTCTGTATATATTAAACAGATCATGTGTCTGCCTTGCAACTAAACCACCTTTACATTTCCTTTGCACACATTAAACTCAAAGCTGTTTAATGTTTTCTTAGAAGTATTTGGGTTTATTGTACACACTAGGAAATGACTGCTATGTTAATCAGCACAAACCAAGTTTAGTGATTGGTCTTTAGTGATGTCATTCTAGAGTCATAATGCCCCACAAATAAATAGGTTTGGCTGTTCTTCTTATTTTTATTTATAAATTCTGTTTCATAACAGCAGTAAGATGCTCCAGGCCATGCACTTCTTGGGGATTATTGCACTTGTCAGGTGTTTAAAATCACTCAGTCCTCTGTCTGTGCCTTATAATACCACTGGAGGTATATAATCAGCCAGAAATACACTGCCTGGAGTGTCTTAATGCTTTATTATGACATATCTAACTTTCAAAATAAATTATTTATTTGGAAGCTTGGAAGTGTCATAATGATATCCAATCAGTAGCTGAGCAATAAATATGAAATCAGGAGAACACAGCAGAAAGAGAAAGACAGAGGGCAGAAAAAAATACCAGCTCATCAGTCATCCCAGGCCAAAACAATGTGTGCATATGTAGACACAGAGATGTGTGTACACAACCAGTGGATTTCTATTTTTGCATAGACCTGTATCTGGTGAGAATCACACTTACACGTCCCTGTCTGATTGCTGATATAAACCACAGAGCAACTGCATCGAGTTAACATCACAAATGGAAAACATAAGTGGGCCAAACAGATGTTAATAACTAGACCTCCTATTAAATAAAAATTTAGAACATTCTGTACTTTGTCTGTTAAGTCATTCCGTATTTAAGAACCAGCTTCTGTGTTTCATGGAAAGGAAGCCTAGCTACATCAGTTGACATTACAAATTGCATATCACATCATTATCATTACAATCACTAAACTACACACATTATTCAAAACTGAAGGTTAAAAGCAAAACGGAATAAAACAATGTCATTTTCTAAAAAAAAACCAACCCCAACCCCAAACAAACTAACTAACTAATCAATTGTACAACAACTAGAGAAATATGATACTCTGGGGTTTAAATTTTTAAATTAAATTCCAATTTGTAAATTATTATGTGGAAATAAGGAATTCTTCTTAGGCAATTGTGCTAAATAACAGTGCAAACCCTGCAGGGGACCAAATTATCTTTCAGTGAGGGAATATGAAAAGTTTTTTGGAAAAGGGCCAGTTTTAGGTAGGGGGTGTTTAAAGCCTTGGGAGTTACTGTAGCAATAGAAAAGATTAATAATTTGCACATGTGAGACTCCTGGCAAGCAGGACGCAGCTGTAAAGAATTAACCCCTCCTGAGAGACATAAAAACATGGAGCAGCTGAGAAGAAAAGGGTGAGGGGAGAATGCAGAACTATGCAGAGTACAGATGTCCTAGAAGAGAAAAATATGTAAAGTAGGGTTGAACAATGTACTGAGATTTTATTATTATTTGGGAGGGAAAGGGAATCTTCTTGGCAAATTGTAGGTATATGGGAAAAAATGAAATACCAGCAGAAGACAAAACTAATTTTCTTATTGCTGCCTGCAAATGCAAATAATCTGAATAAAAATCTGAAAGCTTCAAAGTCCTTATTGAAAGGATACTCTCAGAGTGATGTGGCCTAAAACCAGACCAAACCGGCTTTGTTTTGGTGTTCATGCATGCCTGCCCCTGCTCTGCGTGCTGACTCCATCATTCTTGTGTGCGGGCAGGGCACTGGAACACAGGAGATGCTGAAGGGATTGGAGGGCAGGCTCTCACACACACAGCCATTGAACAAGCAAAGCAGAGCTGAGGGTGAAGCATTGTGTGATTGTGGGCCTGTAGCTGCAGAAACCCAGCTCCCAATATTTGTTCTTCCTGGCTGCCTACCAGAATAATTTCTCTTGTGAGGGTCCAATTTTGCAGCTGCTCAGCACGGCAGAACCGCCCCCCTCCCCCAGCCAAATTCAATAGGGCGGTGCATGGGCAGCAGCATGGGTGCACTCGAGCTCAGATGATAACTCTTTCAGAGCCTGGTAGAAGGCCAAAGCAATCCAATTTTTAGGTTGTATTAGAAATCCGAGACTATTACCCTTCAAAAGGAGAAATTAGGCTTTAGAGAGGTGAAAGAGGTAATCCTTCTGCTGACTTCCGTTGTTAGGTATTTTTTAATTTTCTCCTTGGAAAAACAAATTGGTCAAGAGAATTTTGGAAGCGATCACTAGCTGAGAGAAACAATGGAGATGTTTATTCAGATTAAGTCACAGAAACCAGCATCCTTGTCTATTAAACGAAAGAAATGATCTTGAAAAAAATATATCTTTAAATGTTACATGGATTATCTAGAATCCAGATGATGGATTTATTTTCTTTTCCTCCCCATTTTATAAGGAAATACATGAACACATTACTTAGGTTTAGTGCATTTAGTCTTAAAAACAAGACCCAAATTTTTATATGAGCTAAAGCAAATTCTATTTTAAAAAAAGGACACTAGAAAGAATACACTTTTTAACATAGTAATTGTTTCAGCACAGTACTTTTCAAGTAAGTACATTCAAAGGGTTCTTTGGAGGCCTCAGGAGATGCAGAACCAATAGGTTCAGGAGACTAGTATACCTCCTTGCTTCCCATACTTGTTTTCCAACAAATAGAGTATATTACACCTGCTCAAGCGTTTACTGGTCCATCAGATTTCACAACTGTCCTCTCCCTCTTTCCCTCCCACAACTCCAATCATGTTAGCTAGGCTCTAGGGAAAGGTGAAGCACACAGCTACAGGTAGTGCTTTGGAAGTGGTGTAAAGCAGGCATGGAACTGCAGTGTGATCCATCCATCCATAGTAAATTTTAACCTGCTCCCATAAATAATCTGGTTTGCCTCAGATGCTCTAGTTCACAGGATTACCTGTCACTCACACCAGTTAGGCGGGCACCAGCTCACATCAACACTTCTGTACTGAAGCTACAATGAGATCTGGCAGATTCCTTTTATGTATTACATCTTTCATATGGTCTTTTATCCTCATGTATTTAGCAATGCATGTAAAACTTTTTCTTACTCCCTGTGCCATGCCTTTCTCAGGGAGAAGCACATGTGACCTACCCTGCTTCTTTTCATTAAAAAGGATGTTACAGACATCTTAATTCTTCACATCACTTATTTATTTCCACCCTCCACTAATTTCTCCTTCTCTAGCACAGAAAGCCAAAAAAACTTGATGGGGTTGCCTTCACCTTTGTTAAGGCTCAGTTTTTCACAAGTTCACCTCCAATGTACCAATCCCTCTTTAAATGGCAACTTCTGTCATAGATCCCAGCATGGACTAAGTTATCAGGGCTGCTATAGATGAAATCTATGCAATGTAGATAAAGAAATTTCAAGCTGACTTTACTTCAACTGGAGAAATATTTTTGTGATAGAATACACATACAGCTGAACTGTATACTCATTTTTGCATTGTACCCACCCTTCCTATGAGACCATATTAGGCTCTAAAGAGATGTCCACAAATTATCCTAAATAATGAAAATGTTTTGGGCTCATTTACCTTAAACTCATCAATCACCCAGGATACTTCCATCAGCTTCTATCTGCAGGAAAAAAAATAATCATATACAGGCTTTGAAATTGAATCATTTGCTCAACTATGTAAGTCAATATCATTGTCCCACCACCTCTACAAACTAAAATCCAGACTTACTCAACAAAAAAAGTAACTCAGACCTTGTTTTTACTGTACATCTATTTAAACATGCTGAGTGTTTTTGTATCCTTTGAGTTGACTACAGATTTATCAACGAAAGCATTCGTATCCTCTAAAATACACACATACAAACATACATACATGTCAGCAAAACTGAGAGTCAGACATTACTACAAGTAAAATAGGTGCTTTATTGTAAGCCCCTACTTAAACTTATTCTTAACTCACTGGGCTTCTACCAAATGACCTGAAGTTTCTCAAGCTGTTAATATTTTAGCCTCATACTTTAGAAAGTTCCAGCTGAAATAATTTGTTTTCTGGGAAGAGGTCTCTTTGTTGGAATAAAATTTCCCAAATACCACATTTGAATATAAATGATTTAAACAAATAAATACCAGCCAAATTCTTCATTTAGTAAATAAATAAAATTCACAACTAGCAACTGCAGAGATGCCAATGGTTTAGTTTACTTGGCAAGCTGGCATATTTTTCCAAGCCCCAACAACCATTCAGAGGCTTCCTAAACCAAAAATCCCATAAATATTTCTAACAACTTCTGAGATTTTTTTTCTTCTATGAATTCATGTAATTTTCTTTAAATCCCTTGTAATTTTTGGCCTTTGCACATTCCATAGCAGTGAGTTGTGATAACATGCCTTATAAAAAGGTAATTCTCTGTTCTTCACTTGCTTTACCTCTGTGCCTGAACTATTTCCTTGTGTGCTGTGAACCAACCTGAGTTTATGCCTCTTCCCAGACTTATATATAGCAGCTGCTATATATATGTGTGTCTCTGTATACAAACTGTATCTCCTATCAGTATATCAACATCCAGGGTACCATTGCAGATACACAGCTCCATCCATTAGCACCAAAAGCTCTTCAAAATGTGAATACCGTGCATATTTCAGATTTATGGGAGAAAAAAGCAATTCAGATAACCATGAATTTGAAATAATTTGTGCCAAAAGATACAATTACAGGATAGCCACCATGACTGTAGGGGAAAAAGAAAAGTGACCTTTTGCTGCTCAGCATTCAGCAAACCACTCAGATCTTGCAAAATGCTACATCAAAACACTACATAAAGAAATGTGTTTAGGAATACTTTCTTCCAGATATTGACTGCAACACTCCAACATCTGTGTGCATGCTAATGCCAAAAGCTTGATGTGGTTTTCACATCAGTCTTATCCATTTACGAACATGGGACCCAAAACACAAAAACATGTTTCATTATCAAACTGTCTAACAGAAAACTGCAAATTAAGTATCTTTAAAACTGCTCAGTCAGGTAGTACAAAGGTGCTACGCTTGCAAAGGTTTCCACATAGACATTTTAATTGCATTAAATTGTGACTGAGAAATGAGGCTGGTCCTGCAGTGCATATATTATGTAAATATAAACCATTTAAACATAAAATTACAAAAAATAATGGAAATAAAGAAAATTTTTATTTTGCACATAGAAGTGGTTCATTTTTCAAGTATGTAATAAAAGATTCATTTAAAAAAAATTAAAAATAACAAGACCACTTTGGAAACAAGTAAAAAAAAGTGTAAGGAACAATTTAACACCCTCTGGAAGAAGAAACCAGGCCATACACTAAAGATAAGTAAGTGAAGAGATACTGTCTTAGCAAAGATGAAAATAAGCATATGCTGAAATATTTCCTGAAACAGGGTCTGGAGGCCCTAAAACATCTTTGCTTGCAATTCTGATATTTTTAAAGTAATTTTTGAATAAAGTCTGCCTGGATATTTCTGGGAAAAAAAAAAGAAGCAAATGTCAGTTTCTGTGAATGCAAAAAATTAATTAATAGTAATACACCCAGAGTGTAATTTAATGGACGATAATTAGTTTCTATTGATATGCACTTTTTAATAAAAGCTGTAGTAGTTGTTTGTTGAAAGAGAAATATTTTATGCTTTGTATCTGAAATCCATTTCCTGCCAATGCATTTTCTCTCTGTAATATTGCAGGAGTTGTTTTGTCAAACACCTTCTCTCTTTAAACCTTGATAAAATTCTTGACTATGTCAAATGTAATAAGTTTTAGACCAATGACTGTCTCCTTGAGCTGGAGAGTTTGAAGAGAGCACAGCAAATGTGTTTATTTGCATTAAGCACAAGCATCAGTGTGGTGTGTGTGACGAGCCCTGGTACAGCTATTTTACAGCCAGTGTGAAGAGAATTTTTTTCTATGTCATGCTAAAAGACTGTAAACCTTGGTGATGTCTGTCTTATGCAATTTAACTCATTCTAATTGTTCTACAAAGAGTTCTTTTGACTTAGTAACTTCTTCAAGCCACTCTTTTCAAAAGACCTATGGAAAACCCCACTCTCATGATTATTAATAATGTAGCTACTATAAGAAACTCTCAGAGCAGCAAGGAAAAAAAGCCCACAGAGACAGAACTTAATTTTATAGTGGTTGGTAGTGCTTAGTTTCATTTTCTTAAATGTTCCAGCCATTGAATAAAGAAATAATTTAAAAAGGAAATAGCATCTACAGCATTTGAACTTGCCTTTAGCATAAAATGTTTTAATGTTTTGAGTCTATCTTTGACAACTGAAACAGACTTTACTGAATACTGGTAAGAGTTCACTTTGTAATAGAAAAGTAGTCACTCCCTGTGATCACTGTGTCTTTTTAGTATGCAGCCCAGAGGATTCAGAAAAAGATTACATTTACAATAATTAACATATATGTAAATGGAGATCATGGCTATGAATGATAAATTTTCATAGCAATTTAAACCTTGTTCAAATTAATCAACCATACAGACACTTGATTAATGAAAGGCAGCGTCACTTTAAAATGCAACATGTTAATACATATTACTGTTATCGCTGATCAAAGAATCTTTAAACATAAACCAATTAAAACAAAGTTCAATCTACATTTTTTACTGGTTTAATTCCTAGAATTATAAGAGTATTATAAAAATTTACGTATTTTATTCTCCTTCATATCTATTTACTAAATTGACTGTAGTACAGAATCACACAAGTAATTCTGCTACTTCATTAATATGATTGGATGTGAAAACTACCAGATTAGTTTTTCAATCTAAGCATATACATAATGGCTGATTGCAAAGTGGGGAAAATGCATCCAATTTCATTCTTCATTTGTAAAACCAGTAACTTGCATCTCATCTCTCCTATTCTCAATTCAATTGTCAACAGACCAGTCACGCAGGAGCTTTGAGTGACTGATAGCAGGGGAGCTGTTTAGGAAAACTGCCCTTGTGGCACCTTCCCAACATCACCTATTTTCTAGGAACAAGCAAGGCTAGAGGGTTTTATGAAAATGGTAGATTTTTGCAGAGGTCACCCAAGCATCTAAACAAGTTTTGCTAATTTCTATTTTTGTCTTACATAATGATGTGTGCCTTGTCTTGCAACTCTGCTTCACTTCACTGGAAAATTTTAGGTGTATTTTTCATAAATATATTTAGATAGTTGCAATTTCTTTATTGCTACTAATGAAAAGGCTCACTAACTTCTAAGGTGTAAAATTTTGCTCCCTTTACCATGATCAGGAAAACCTAGTAAAAATATATAGCACATTTCAAATGGTTGCCTTAATCAAGACTTAGATGCTGTGGTCATGAGAAGAGAACATATGTCAGGAGGAGACTCAAAATGATTAGCTGACCTCTTTTTCTTTAATTCAAAATATGTCTTTAACACACCTTACATATCAAAATTTGTATGTCCAAATACTGAGCTTTACTGTAAGTGGTAGTATTGGTACAAGAGTAAGAGACAGTAAAATCAAAGTAAAAACATTACTTTTACAAAAGAAATAGAGATGACATAGGGTTGAATTTGAAAAATGGATCCAGTGGGGCATATATATAAAGTATCCTTGCCTTTATGGGAGCTCCCACACACGCAAGCACTACTTGGATTTTAATATTAGGAACCAAAAATGCAACAAAATCAGGTTACTAACCACAGGGAGTATAATAATTGACCTGTTCCCTTCCCCTGCAGTAAAATGAGTTTCTGGTGCTAAATACAGTCCTTGGGAGAAGAAATACCTGTTAATGTTTTCCAGACACAACAATGTGATAATAAAACAGTGCATTCCTGCAGACAAGCTTGCAGAGATGCAGCCCACACTAGTGATCATGGTAATGTGCAATGCGCAGAGTCCCAAAGGAGTTACATTTATCTAACACATGTACATTTTGCCAGAAATCTGCCCCAAAATCCATCAGTCTCATGGAGCACTTCAAACCAGTAAAGAACTTCAAACACAGCAGTCTCTTGAAAGAATTCTCTGTAAATACCCAAACTGTCCCAGCTACAGAGAACCTCCCAAAGCCTGAAGCAGCTCAGGGTTTCAGCCACCTCTGGATCAAAGTTTGGACCGTGTACCTTATCCAGTATGTTGAATTTCACAGAAGATTGAGAGACTACATTTGCTTTACTGCTGTCTTCTGGGCTACATCTCAGTGGCCTTGAGACCAGCCCCAAGGTCAGTTTTGCCACTTTCTGATTTGCTGATATATGCCCTGACTTGGTCCTGTGGCCCTACTTTGGCTTTCACAAGAGAACTCCCATCTGTGTCCTGCACACAGCAAGGGTTTTACACATGCTGTGCAGTCAGACCCTCAAACCCCATTCCTCATCCAGAAACCTCCATCTCTCCCTCTGCATTTGTGAGTGGACAGCCTGATTGGGAAGCCTTCCTAGAGCTGCCCTGGCAGCACATGCAGCAGCAGCTGTTGGCATTGGTAGCCAAGCTGCCTACAAGCAAAAGGACAATGGGAACAGGAGCCCTAATCTCTAAAATAAATACAGAAAAAAGCAGATTCAGAAAAATGCTGTGCCTTTACGAAGCAGAAGCTCTGTTGCTTTCAGGTGCTCTGTGGTTGGTGGAGAAAAATCACCATATTAGCAGGTGCCTTGAGATAAATTATTCACGTGTAATAACTTATTTATTCACATTTTCAATAAATTTTTGCTTTACTTTTTACATTTTTTTAATATTGTGGTTTTCTACATATCCAGGTGTTTGACAGGTTGGAGAAAAGCTTGTAAATGCTTCACACAGATGACCTACTGAGTCCAAAGAGTGACTGGGAGGGAGCCCACAACTATTTCATCTGACTTCTGCTGGTCAACACACTCCTCTGGAAGTGCTGCAGAAGATATAGCTAAGGACAGCTTTCAGACTCTGGAAAAGCACCAGCGCTGCTTGTTCTCATTTTCTTGCATAGGGTGAACAGTAAGGGTGATTATGCTTCATCTGGACTACTCTTTTAGAATTCTCTTCAATAAATATTATAAGAAAAATGGCAATATCCTAGATATTTTATATATGCTGTTGATTTCCTCTCCTAGTTATATACTGACATTATAGTCCCTCAATCACTTCTTCATCCTTGGTGTGTTTATAACCCCTCTCACTAATCTGATTTAGCCATTTGATTTGGAAAGGGAGCACTTGGCAAGCAACTGGTTTGGGTTATCTTACACTAGGGGTTTAGGTTAAATATCTATGTTCTTGCAACCTATGACTCATTTTATACAAAATTTTGTCCCCTCACTAGTGCCAATAGAGGCTGTTGAAAGAGGAGAAAATGTTTGTTTTTTGGGGGCACTGGGACGAGAAGCAGAAGGAATTTTTATTCTACTCACAGCACAAAGTATGCTCAGCTTTTAAGGAAGTGTGTGTATTTGTTGGCTTGTAATTTTCAAGCATGTGTTTTAGCAGGAAGCAGAAGTGGAGACACAGCAGTAGTCTAACAAAGAAGGATCCACTAACTTGACTTTTTTTACTTTCTACCAGATTGCAGTTTGCTCACTAATTGAGGAGTGGTAGCTCTTGGTAGCTGGAAAACAGGGCTACAACCTGGCATCAATCTTCTTTTGATGGAAGTCAGTGGTGGCTGTGGGCTATTTTGACATTTGACTACCTGTCACCCAACATTGGTATCCAGCCTTACTAACCCCTGCCATAGCTGCAACTACCTTTAGTGAAAGAGATTTTGAAGCAGGAACATTGACCAGTCATACAAGGCTGGCCTAAGCCATGAAATAATGGCATTGACAACATCCTGGTTGAGTGCTACAGAAGTGCTAGAAACATACATTTTTAATATCTCCTGAAGAGTAAAATATAAGCTCCAGAAATTGTTTTCGACAAATTTGGGAATATGTGTTGATATCTCAGAATCAATTTTTAGTGGGTATAGAAAGGTAAGGTCATTGGTCAAGCAGATATATTTCCCCTGTACACCTACATTTGAAAGCCAGCAGGAAATTTCTCAACCCTGCTTTATCATTCCTTTTCTTAAGCTGAGAATGATATTTGAAACTCAGCTCTAACCATTGCATTTCTATGTCTGAATACCAAAAAAAATTGGAGATGTGTTTTCCCAAATGGCTTCTTATTACATTAGACAATGCTGTGCTACTGTATTCAATTGAATACTGATAGTTTTGACTGCACTTGTATTTGCCAATTTTGTAAACATTTGGTGATGTTACTCTCCAGGTGTTGAGTTCTGCTACATGAAGACCCAAATTAAGTCTCTCTCTATTAAAGTTCAATCTTTGCAATAAACTTTAAAGGATGTTTTCATTAGATTTCAGGGGGAAATCACATGAGTAAAGAGAGATATAAATTTAATAGATGTAAGCCTTGTTTCTCACAAGCTGAAACTGTAAATACACTGGTTGCCAACTGGATTCTGCCAGAAGGAAAACACATTCTGCTTTCAAAATATCTACATAAGGAAAAAGTGACTAAACAAGCTACCTAGCTTGAAGATATCACTGGCTGTGCAAAACAGGTTCCTCTCACTCAGGTTTCTCCAGCTTTGTTTGAATTAATTTTATCCTCCAAAAAGCCTAAGATTGTGACTGAAAGAGAATATACAATGTGAGTAGTTTTAATTTTGAATGCTGAATGAAACACATACTCAAAGTCCTTTATTATATAACAACCCCTGAACTTAAAAAAAAAGTTCTAAGGGCATAAAAATAAACCCACCTATTCTCTGTGAAAAACAGTGCCAGCTATTAAAGCAACCAGTGAATGCCACCCACAGACAAAGGTACCCCCCCTGGCATGCCAACATGAGTGCACAGGGGCTATTACAGGTCCAGCTATGGGAGCTGGCTCTTTACCTCAGCCTTCCAGAGTGGGTTCTCCACCTTGATTGTCTGTGTGTTAGTAAAGAATTTTCCCCACCCTCCACAAACCTGGATCCTGGAGCAGGTGGTATTTGCACGAAGGACACTTCCTTCATGAATCTGTAATCTCCCTTGCAAGAAGTTCGGAATCAAACATAAAACCAACAGACATTATCCTGCCTGCAGCAGAAATGTAGAGTTCAAACAGATTTGTTTGAATGTATTTAAGAATTGTGGTAAGATATTTTAGAACGTTGTAGCACACATGTGTTAGCACAAACCCAGCCAATTAGGGTAAAACCTTCTGGATGTTTTATTCCCATTAACCCAAACATCAACAAGCAATCTCTTCTGGGTTACTGCTAAGATGTCATGTTCTAGATTTCCATTTTAAGTGCTGAATGAAAAAAAAATTTTGCCTAAAAATTTAGATTACAGAATGACCCTGACTAAAGTAGATTAAAATTGGAAAAGTTGCAGTTGAATATATTATAAGAATTTATTTTCTATAAAATATGTGAGTGGGAAATTCATGTAAATCTATCTCATTTTCTGACTTTCTAAAATAAAAACAGTAATCTAAATGTTAAAGTCTTAAGCTGTGGTTTTTATATTTAAGATAAAAATCTTGAATTTAGTAAAACTTAAATTCAGTTAACTATGAAGATTCCAATTAATTTTACTGAATATTATTCATATGTGAAAGCATCTCTTGGCGCCTTTGCAACCCTAGACAAATTTTCCTGTCCCAAAACTTTCCTAAGAGCCACAAGTTCAAATCTGTCCTTTCTTTTATTGACCCACAGAATTGCTGTGATAATTTTATTCATTTAACCATTTAAGATCCTGACATATTTGCCTGTAGTTATGCATTTATGACTATAGCACTGAAAGCAGAAAAGCAGCATTTGTATCAGCCTCCCTACCCTGTGGCACCTGGGGAGAACTGGAGGGTTGTCCCTGGGCTCTCCCAGCAGCCCCAGACAAGAGCAGGGCAGCTCAAGAACCGTGGGACCAGTGGAGCTGAGAGGCCAGAAATGGTGCTAATGACAACAAGTGGCAGCAGGAAAAATCTCCCAGGTTTGTTAGCCAGGGTATTTTACAAAGGAGGCTGACCCAGAGGTAAGAGCAGCAATGATCTCCTTAGGAGTGCCAAGACAAGAGAAGCAAGATTCTGTACACCAGACAGGGAGACAGAGAGAGGTAGACATTCACAACGCAATCATATTAGTTTATCGGGATTAAGTTTTTGATTGCAACAGAAAGGTTGGGGGATTATTAAAAATGCTGTTTAATTGCTGTGACTACCTTCCCTGTTAAAGTGTTAAACCTCTTGTTTCTCATTCATTATGGAACAAAAGACCAAGCATTTAAAATACTCCTTTGTCACCAAGATCTATAAGATAAACTGCTGCCCTACTCCTTTCCTATTAGGGCAAAAGAAAATAAAATATTCTCATCCAATTATACTGGAAAGGTGGTCTTGTTGAAATAGCTATGAGCTATGATTTGAGAGCATTTGTGCTCAATATTCATTCTTCTTTACCAGAAAATATTTTTTTTATAGTCTGCACCATCATGAAGTGTAAAATCCATGGTTCCCATGTGCAGCCCTTTTACCAGTTTCCCTCTACAGTTGCATCCATACTCCTGAGGAAGAGGTTGGGATTCCTGGTATCATGTTACTCCAGCCTCCACCAAGAGGTTCTTACAACAAAGGTACTTTCATGATTACTGTTGCTAGTGGAACTGCAAAGTGTCAGAAACTGTAAAAAGGGGGTGGGTTTTTTTGTTTGTGGTTTGGTTTTTGTTGTTTTTTTGGTTTGTTTTGTTTTGTGGGGGTTTTTTTTTTGGTTGGTTTTTTGTTGGTTTTTTTTTTTTGGTTCATTTGTTTGTTTTGAGGAAGAAAAGAAAAAAAACGAACAAAAACCCACCACAAAACTTACTCCAGGCAAATCTTTAGTTATTCTTACAATGTATAACAGGGCCCAGTCTGAGCTTGTATCTCAATAGATTACAATCCACATCATCTCACATTTGGCAAAAGTGCCAATTCCTCAGAGCTACAAAGAACAATATATATACTTAAGTCCATACTCACCTCAATCAGTCTGTGTCTGCGCATTCTGTGGGGGATTTAGAGGATGCACAGGTCATTGTATCAGAGAATTGAAGAGACATATTACAGTACATTATGCTGGGCTTCACCTGGACTGGACACACATGAAAGAGAATTCAGCTGCCACAGCTCCCTTTGTATCTCCGTTTTTCAAATTCTGAAAACAAGCTGAAAAGGAGAAAAGGGACTCAACTTTTTTAAACTCACAAAAACTACTGAATAAAGATATAATCACAGGTTTGAATGAAGGTAAACAATGTTATCATCAAATTACAGGCAATTTTAAACTAAATATTCTAAACGTGATATTTCCATGTTCATGGAAAATTTGTTTCCATCTACATTAATTGCATTACAGAGATTTAATGGAATGCCTAGTTAAATTGTTAGAAGAATAGGTAATATCCATATAAAAAGAAAAGAATAAAATATGGCACCTGGCAAGGTTTTAAGTTAAAAGCTTACTATTACTTATTTTGTATTGAATTTGTATAAATGACTCAAGAAGATGTAAAATACAAATGAGAAAAAAAATCCTATAACAAAGGAAAAATTATAGAGTAGGATTTACCAGCCATTCAGGTTTGCATTCCAACAAAACAGCCTATATCTTGGATTTGTGTGGAACTGGTTTTGAATTTAGAAATAATATCTGCACTTGGTGTATATTACATGCAATACTGTACTAAAAGTCACCTTATTCTTCCATAGGTTTAGGCAAACCTGATTCTTCCACACCCTTTGTGGGCACATACATGCCTCAGTCAAAACTATTTCAATTTTCATTTTTTTCAAGGTGATAAACTGGAAAGCTGGTTGGTTTAGCTGGAATGCCATAAGTATATTCATGTAGGTAAAGAGCCAGATCCTGCCGTGTTTGTGGCAAGGTGAGCAGCCATGGAGGAAGAACTCAGTAAATTCTGGTTTAAATCTTTCATCTGTTTATTTTACTAGTTCAAGAGAAAAGGCATCACTCCTATACATACATGTAGCAGTTGGTAATTACAACAGAGTAAGCTTTGATTCACAGGATTTTGTTCACTAGTGACTGGAGCTACACCATTAGCCACGTGGTGGAAGGGTTTTCACCAGACAGCAGGAGCTGCAGCAAAGGCTATTCATTTCACTTATTTTCTGTAAAAGACCTCACCATCCTTAATATGTTTAATACTTTTTAAAAATTTTACTTACTACCTTTTCTTCCCCAACACAGTTTAGATTGTCTTTTTCTTGTGAAGCAGTTCTGTGTGAGAATTAATTTTGCCATGTTTGTAGGTTATCTACCACTAAGCCACAGGAAAGCCTAAGCTGCTCTTTTGCTTTGTGGTCTCCACATGGTGGAGGGTGAAAAGTTACATGAATTGAAGGATTCTGGAGAATGAAGTAAACACTGCCTTGTCATAAAATATTACTTTTCCATCTTTTAAATCACCCACACTGGTGTGGTTCATGCAGCTCAGTGGTGACACTGGACAAAGCAGATGACAATAATGTCACAATGACAGCACCTTGCTTTGAGCAGTCTGAGCGGTGGCCGGAGCTGGCAGGTGCAGGCAGTGCCAAGGTGCAGAGCAGTGCTCCTGGTGCACATGGACAGTCCCTCGCTCCCCTGGAGCTTTGCTGTGATCTGCCCTGCTGTGGGCAACTGCTGCGTAACACTCTTGATGGGTGCTGTCACATCCTGACTCAACTCAAGCCTAGAAGGACTGGTCAGTTCAAACAGGCAGCAGAGCACCCACCTGTGCTCCAAGTGGGCTGGGACCAGGGTGTCTCCACACAGAGCCACAGCTCCAGCCTCCAGGTAGTGAAACAAAGATTGCTCGAGGGCAGCCAGCAACCTCTACAGATGCCATGGACAACTCCAGAAGGCAACCTTTATCCATGGCCTTACCCTTTGTCACGGAGAACACTTTGTCCAGTCTCCTGAACTGCTGCTGTTTGCAATTTCAGGTGCCTACAATTCAGGCGAAGAAGGTGGAGAGAAACCTTGCTTATATCATCAGAACCTGCCAGGTTTTCTTTTCCATATTCATTTATGTGCAATGATTAGCTTGTTCTTCTCAAATGCCAGGGATGTATTGCTCACTGGAGGAACTTCAGTACCCAGCAGTCTTTAATGTAAAAGGCAAACCTTTCCACTAATGAGCAGTTTGTCTGGTGTTCTTAACCTTATCAGCAGCTCCTGAAGTGATAAAGGCTTAACTATTATGCACTGAAAGGTGTTGATAATTCTCAATCTTCATGCAGAAAAAAAGCTCTTTTTTTGTGACTTCTTAGAGTCTACTGTTAAACTTCCCAGACTGCTTACAAATTACCTTGCCTATTCTGCAAAGCAGACAGCTGGATGCGTTGGTGGGCAGTCGGCAGGTGGAGCCTCCTCTTGTCAGGACAAAAATGATACCTGCTGCTTAACAGAAAAAGAACACTGTGCAGTTTAATGATTTAGACCTGTTCTAGAAAACGACCAGAGCTCTGAGTAGTTGGCAGAAAAAAAACCCAAAAAGACAGCAAACCACTCCCCCAACAGAAACAACAACAACAAAAAAAAGAAAAAAAAAAAGAAAATAAAAAGAAAGAAAGAAAGAAAGGGAAAAAAAAGGCAGGAAAAAAAAGGCTGAAAAGAGAAACAAACAAGGGTGGCAAAGCCAGTGTGAATCCTTAACCATGGCACAGTACCCAAGCAGGGTATGAGAGCTGCACTATACTCCCTGTGTGTCTGGGAATGAAAAAAAGAGGGGGGGGGGGGTGGAGGGGAAGGAGCACAGCTAGTTTAGGCTTAGCTTTGCAGGGTTATGGAGTGAAGAACACAGGACATCATTGTGTCTGTGTAGCTGCAAGAGAAACAATAAAAGCTTGATCAGCTGAATGCTTAAATATGGCTGAATGTTTGATGAGATGAAGATGTAATTTTGTCTATGCTCCCCAAGGGTCTGGATTAAATATGACTACAGGGCCTAATCAAATAGCTAGTCACTGAACAACAGTCCCAACTGCATTTTTCATTCCAGGCATGCTGGGCTGCCCCCCTCCTCATCCAAGTACATTACTTATTCACTGGTTTGTCAGCACTGTGCATTATTAGCGCTTGAGAGATAAAACTTTAAGTGTTGCTCCCAATTAGCACAACAGTGACCACGCACCATGCTCTGTGCTTAATGCCTGCTCTCAGAGAGGAGCTGGTTTTGAAGGTCTGAGGTGGAGGAGAAAAAAAAATGAAACAGCTTAAGCATTCATTTTGAGTGGAGAGACAGCTCCTATTAACATTTAACAGCATTTGTGCAACTTGGTGCGGAGGTTATGATGCAAATGAGGAGGAATTAAAAGTGGCCAGGGGTTTGTCATTGATGGATTGCAGTCTGGTGGTGTTCACACTTCTGCCGTGTCCATCAGAAGCGATTACTGTGTAATTAAACCTTATTTCTCGACTCTTCAGTGCATAATTACTTTGTGAATGTAACCATCATCTAAAAAAGCTACCAAAATGCTTTAGCATTTAGTCTAGCAGTCATTTCCCTAGCTTGTGTCAGATATAACCATCAGACAGTGCAAAAGAACTGTCACTTTTAATAAGAGGCAAAAAATTAAATGAAACAGTATGCTTATTACAGGAAAATTAGGCGTTCAAGTGGTAGAGTCCTTTTCTGCTATTTGCATAATTTATTCTTTTTTGTCCCTCACACCAGAAGCTTCAGGCAATTTTCTTCACATTTAAATAGATCGCACATTTAAGGCTACTTAAGGAAAATTATCACTTTGCATATTTTAATTGTTGTGAAGAAAGTGAATAGAAGAGGTCTGCAGCTTGGGCTCTTGAGTCGGTCAGATGCTCAACTCTCTGATTCTGGAGCTCCCCACTGCTCCACTAGAGATAACCCTACAGTTCACAGCCATCCACTTGCATTTCATCAGCATGCAAATGCAGCTCCAAGCACTACAATAAGTGGGTCTTTGATATTTACAAACTAGCCACTAATAACTAAAATGTAATTTGTTTGACATAACTTTAGATTCTCTTATCTGACTGCCTTTAAAAAAAACAGATAAGTCTTTTAGCTTTACAAAACCTAAGATATCATCCATTCAAACTGCAGCCTGCCCTATAAAGTCTGAAAGCATTATTTGTGGTGAAATCATGTCAGGTTCTCTTGTCAGTGGAGTTTCAGCAACACATCTTTCTAATTTCATTTCCAATTCTTTTGTTTAATTTGCACTCCTCCCCACCTTAATCAAATGAAATGAAAATTCAAATAAGACTTGGAGCAGGAAGCCCACTTTCCTTTTACCTAAGGAAATACATCTATTAGTCTGATGCTATAGAGAAATGGATGTCCCAGTCAGGAAGACAAGGATGCTTGCTTTACCCTACTCTGTGTGATAATCTGGAAAGCAAAGACAGAGAGATAGGGTTATGGTACAGCACTTTACAAAGCAAGATGCTGTAAACAGTCTGATGACTGTACAAATTCAGTTAATTATAAAGCTAATGAAAAATTAAAAGGAAGTTCTAATGAAAAATTTGATCAAATGTTATTCAGATTATCTTTTCAAGTAATTAAGTGGTCTGGAAAAAAAAGGTTCCCCAAGGTACATTTTAGCTTGTGATCTTTTTCACTCAGAAAAAAAAAATGCAATGAAGTTAGGAAAGAGTGAAAGTAAGTTTTCCATAAGCCATGGTCTTTCAACATGACAAAATACAAAGTTCATTAGATCAGCATCACTTTAGTTTAATTATCAGTGTCCATTCTCTTTGGCTACTGGTCGTTTTAATACTTAACTGACTTTAAATACACACTCAGAGCATTATTAAATATCCCCATGATTTCCATTATCATATGTTTGCAGAAACACACTTACCTTTCTTACTCAAAAATCATGTAGACTAATTTACAAAAAACAAAAACACAACTTTCAAAGTAAGATCATGTCCTGTCATGTGTAAAACAAACAAACAAACAAACCAACCAACCAACCAACCATTTCCCCTCACCCTCCCACCCCCAACCATCACTGCTGCAAAACACAGATTTTGGACATGGAAGGGAATACGTATAAACAGATTCATCCTTTTCAGGTTCTAGAAAGATGTCATGGAAATTACAATTTTTCAGAACAATCTGGTAACTTAGAGGTGCTGGAGCAGAAGAGAGTCCAGTATTTAAAAAAGCTCATATGAATGAACTCACGCATCCATAAACTTCCTTGTGTATATACAAAATACTAACAAAAATAACATGCACAGTATAATGATGAATGGGCCCTACACCCCTGTAGATTAAGTACAGACTAAATTCAATTTCCAATTACACAGAATGACAACTGAGGTAACTTTTATGACTGTGCATTACAGTGATTAAAATTCACACCTACATGGAAATTCAGGACATGCAGATATAAGAAATACTTACAAGAAATATCTCTGTGTACAGAGATAGAGCTACCTTTATCCTAAACAAAACCATTCTTTGGAAACTACCTCTCTTCTACTCTGCTCTCTACCTTCCCAAATTCCTCAAGATTTGTTGCTTTAGAAGGAATGTGGCACAATAAATTACAGCACAACCAAGTCCCATAACAGACTCCTTCGCTCCTGTAGGCGATGAAGGAAGGACATAAGCTTTCTCAGGATTTCACCACAATTTTAGCAGCTATTCCCTCTTAGGATGGCAATACATGCACAGATGTAGTGGCCTGGTGGATCTCTACCGAGCCACCAAGACAGCACTTACCAATGTGTATGAATAAGCATTCTAATTAGTACTGCTACAGTGGCTGCAGTGCTTTGGAGGAATGAAAATCTTATTATTTATTTTCATGTCCTCTTTTTTAGTAAACATATTTCATTAGAGCTTTAATTCACAGGCATAACAATAAAATTAGAGTTTTTACGCTCAGCAAGAAAAACAGTAATTGCAAAAAACTTCAATATTATTATTATGACTTAGAATTTTAAAAAGATAATATTAAATTATCATTAGAGTATGCTTGTGCCATGATATGGGCTTTGTAATATGATGAAACTGAAATACTACTAAAAGCTTGAGGGACTTTCATCTGACCTAGCCCATGCTCAAAGACCTCTGCCTGTAGCTGGGTTATTCAGGCAGAGGCAGAATCAAGGTCCCCAGCAGACACAGCTCATCCAAGAAGTCACAACTGTAAATGCAAATGCACTGGAAAGGCTGCCCTAAGCAGTGAAGCTGGCTCTGTGTATGCACCCCACGAGTGGGGAAGGCTGTTGATACAGCTGCGTCCACTCTCTGAGCTCTTTGCCGGCGGAGTGTGTTACTTTGCTGTCCCAGCCAACAGCTCAATGTGGCTCCAGCCCCTGAACAGCACTTTTTCCATTCCCCAGGCAGTTCCTTTCCAAGTGTTGCCACTCTCTGGATCATGCTTCATCTCTTGTTGAAGCAATTCACTTTTTGCCACTTATATTCTGTAGGAATGTTTGTTTTCTGTTTGAAAAGAGCAGGAACTGAGCAGGGAAAGGCAGAGCACTACCAATACTGACTTCTCTGAGACATGAACAAAATTGCATCTAATACAGAAAGCAGATTTTCGACAAGATCCATGAAGAACACTTTCTGCATTTATACCAATTTTTTTTCTACTTGTTCCAACAATTGCTTTCCAATTACAGTGGGAACTACTTTATTCTATTAAGGAATGCTTTTACTGGAAGGTCTGAAACTGAGTTCCTGAGTTCCGAAAATCCATCTCTCTGCTACAACTAAAGTTTTACTTTTTGAACCTCAGGACAAACACACCCACAAATAACCAAAGACAACAGCACCAGGTACAGCACAGGCCAGCTGGGAGGTCGGGATGCCTGCACCCTCACCCGGCTCCAGGCTCTGAAAAAGCCACCACAGGAAAAGCAGTTTCTGCATTTCATGTGTCAGAGAGACGCCCCCCTTCCCCAACGGCAGCTCCCCCGAGCAGCACCACTGTCAATTAAACGCTTATGATACTGCACGATATTGTTATCCTGTGTTTGAAAATACCCAGGGTAATTAAACCCCGTGTGTGCTCTGTTAGCAGTGATAACGCACGATCTGCTGCAGCCATCTGAGAGGGACTTGGAATTTATTTCGGTTTGGTCCTGCGGACACCTTAAACATACAAAAATGCTCGAGCAGCACTTTTCAAGGTACAACGTAAACCAGCTTTGCCAGAGAGAATGTCACTTGAAATGGTAGATATATTGATGGAATCACAGAATCTGCTTAACAAACAATATGTGAATTCAGGTTTTTCTTGTCTGCTTTATAATAATTAAAAAAAAAAAAGGTAAGGTAAGGTTATCAAATTCAACAAAATAACAGCAGAGGTATCAGTAAATGGTTAAACTTCATTTCCTTGCCTTGTGACTATTTAAAAGCAATATTGCTGTGCAACTAATTTTATGTGAGGAATAGTTGCTCCTGCGTTCCCAATAAAACCCTGCCTGCGATTTATGTG
>JANPWX010000011.1:9064493-9113309 GCA_024734555.1 Trochalopteron elliotii
GAAAACATTTTGCCCATCTATCTGCATTTGAGGAGAATACAGACTGACTAATAGATAAATAATCCATGTGAAAGTAAATAGCCTTAAAGTAAACTGCCTTCACATTCCATTGATCAGCTCAGTCAGCAAACTTTTATATATTGTCACTAATGTTCTAAATATTTTGAAGAGAAACATGCCAGAAGTACAGAGTATTTCCATTTCTGTCTCACATAAGGTCATTATGAACTCCTCCTTGAATTGATATTGATCCTTCAGCTTGCAGGAATATTCCTCCAATTTATTTTACTTTTGTTGCTATAAGAATTGTTACTGAAGGTACCAGGAAGAAAAGGAGCTGATGCAGAATGGAACCCACACATAAAAATATGATGTAAAAGCATTTGGAGTTATAGGCTGACACAGCAGATGCTCTTTAACCATTTCAGGTTCCTTAAAATTTAGGGTTGTGCCAGTGGCAGGAAGGCCCAGCCAACCAGCTGGACATTTCTGTCCAATTGTAAAAGACAAGAAACAGTTTTCAAGGAAATGTCTAAGACCAGCAACTATTTCATCCTGAAAACACCATTAAAACATATTTTATCTCTCTTCTCAAAACCAATCCTACCCTTTGGAACCCGCTCAAGTTCAGGATCGTGCTTCAGCCTTCCTGGACTCTCTTTGACTAGAAGGCTGCTAAGAAGGGTGAAGGACCAGCAACCTGCCAAAACCTGCTCACTAGGGACAAAATGGGCTGAATGTGGGAGAAGGAAGGAAAGCAATAAGAAGAACGGGACATGGCAGAGGATTTAGCCAGCTCCAGCCTGAATTCCATCAAAGGAGTGGCCAGAAACCAAGTTGCAGAAGGGTTGAGGTGCCTCCTGTTAGCAGTTCCTGGCCAAGATCTCACTAAATTCAACAGGCACCCTCCCAAAGCTATACTAAGGACAGCTGCTGATAAGGAAAGATTTGGGTAACAATCTGGCTTTGTTTTCCTACCCTTACAGCAGCTGTTATAGGGTGAAGTTTTCCACTTCTGCTGCCCCAAAGCTGAACTGAGACCTGGAGACGTGAGCATGTGTGTGTGGAGAACCTGCATCTTTCACACCATTTCAGTTTCTGCCTGCTTCTCACTTTGGTTAGCATTTGAAAAATCCATTTCCCAGAGTGACTTTTTAAAGATTGACTTAAAGCTGGAAGCCAAAGGGACTGTCTATAATTTTGTTTGCTTTTGGTTTTGCTACAAGATATAAAGAACGGGAAAAAACCACTCAGTGCGTAGTTTTCATTTTACAAGCTGCAAAAAAAAATCTGTTAGGAGTATAGTTGGGAAAAAGAGTTTATCAAAACTTGTCTGAGCCTTTTATATGAGCACAGCTCAATAGCAGATATGAAAGGCAATGTTTAAGACAGAAATTGGGTCAGCAATCTGCAACAGGGTACTTGCCAGTGTGATCAGTGTGAGCCTACAGCTAATGGGGACCTCAGCATCTCCCAAACATGAGGATGGTGGAATGACTGGGGTGAAGAAGCAGCCTGTGGAGGTTTGGGGAAGCAGAAAGACTGGGTCATAACAAGGATCATAGACTGTAATTGCTGTTGAAAAGAAAAAGAAAAAAAAGAAGAAAAGCAGGTGATGTACTTAAGTCTTACTTTCTATATCCTTAATGAAAGGCACTGTTTTTAAAATGGTACTTTTATGCTTAAAACATAAAGTTTTAGATAGACAAAATGTTTGCCAGGAATCCATCTTAAATTAGATTTTGGTTTATTTGCTCTGTTTTTAGCATGTTCTATCTAAATATATATATATATATTTTAAAAGAAAAATAAAGAAAAGTAATAATCAAGAGTCATAAATTTCCAGCAATATCACAAAATCCCTCATTAGCTTTCTGAACGAGCAATGTCTCCATTGATTTAACAAAACGGACAAGGTCTGTACAATTTTTGAGAAGACAAACATGACCTAGTAACAGATTGGTATCTCTCTTCTTGGGGCTTTTCAGTGCATTTATTTAATGGTCTTGACGTACATTACTTAAGAGAAACATTAAATGCCAGTGCTTTGCAACAGTTTTGTTACTGTTTCCTTAACGTAAACAAACAAAAAATACATTCAAAAAGCAAGGCTGTTTTGTTCATGTGATGGCAGAGGTTTTGGGCAGCTGCAACACGCACTGCTCTTGCTCAGAGACATTACCCAACATCAGTCAGCTGTCACCAAAAGAGTTGCACAGAAAGCATTAAAGGATAAAAAGAAAGGGGGGGCTGGTGTGGGGGAGAACTGAGCAAAATGCCACACATGCCAGCTAGTCTTTCCAGAAGGAAGACACCAGAATATGTATATTTGGGGGAGGAAAAAGGAGGGGGGAAAGAGCACTAACACAGAGGAAAAACTTGACTTCAGGGGAAAAAGCAGCAGCTCTCTGAAACTTGTTTAGCAGGTTTGCATTCCTAATGTAATCTGACTTGCGTTGGTGGTGGTTTTTGCCCTACTCCTTACTTTGCTTTCCAAGAGAAACGTAACAAAACCGAGGTAGAAATAATGGTGGGCACACTCCAGCCTGAAAGATCTCTAATGGATGCTAAATGAAGATTGCATTAAGGACAATGAAGCCATACGTACACAACAAAAACTCAACTTTACAGTTTGGGACGGGAAGTAAATGTACTTTGAGGGTTCAGTTTTGCTTTGTTATTTGTACTGTTTGTTTGGTCACAGTCCACTGCACTGCTATAAACAGCTCTGCAACCCCTAGCTCTGCCAGCGACCTACACTGATTCCACTCCCTACAGCTTCACCAAAATAGCCTCAAAACTACGACTAGAGCCATGCAACAAAGGCCAGCCGTCACAGCTTAAGGTAATTTGCCTCTCAGAATCCTACCAAATCTTACGTTTGACTGTTTCAGATGCTAACATAAACCGATTAAGTGGCTCTTTCATTCATCTATGCACCTTCTAAAGACTGTATCACCTTATTATCAAGGAGCAATATGCTGAAAACTCTTACAGTTTACCAACAAGAAAAATCGTTCTGCTCTGGTTTAATGTGAGAAATTGGCAAGAGAACCATTCCTGAACACTGGGAAATGCTTCTGTTTCTATTTTTAAAAACTGTAAAGCTTCAGTCATATCACGCTTTAGTTTTTTCCTGGATACATTCAAAGTAATTTTCCTTGCCATATTCCAATTGTTGAGGTAAACATACATATTTAATATAAAGTAACATTGAAGCCTAGCCTATAACTCTCAGCAGTACATAGTGCTTTCAACACATTCCTTTGAGGTACTGTACAAATCACAATCACTTTCCTGAGTTTTTGCAGACAGAACATTAAAAGAAATGAACTGCAGAAATTAAGGTCCAGATTACCATTACCCTGTTTTACCTGTTCTTAGTTTAACACCACAGAACAGACAGGATTGAGGAATACTGTTGCTCTTAGATTAGCAAAAAATCTGGCTCTCTGTCGCAACACAACCGTTCATCTCTTTAGTCCAATAATGTTTGAAGTTAAAGCTCTTTTTATTAGCACATGCCACCAATGTAATTGTGAGGCAAACAAAAAATAAAGCACCACTTCAGGCACTTGACAGCAACTAAATCTCAAGAACAGCAGAATGGAATCAACACACAGGGTTCATGTCCTTCTGAAATCAACCCACTTGCACCTTGCTCCTTGGTGAGTATTGTCTAGCTTGAACAGAACTGAGCATCAACATGCGCTTTCTGTCATGTGTGGCTTTTTCAGATCAGCAGCTCTTGTTTGATGCACTTTTCCTTCAAGTATACCCTGGCTCTTTAGAGGCAAGGTAAATCGTAGTCTTCCCGGTACCCTTTGCAATTTTAACACTACTGAAAAGGGTTCTCTACCCCTATGTAGCAGATTCTGTGTGTGCCAACATTCATTACATTTTTTTTTTAAGTAGCATCACTGACTGCAACCAAACATTTTGTTCCATTCAACGTATGTATCAAGCTCTTTTTGAGATATGCTAGGCTGTATCTTGCAGAAAGCATTTTCAAAGTCTTGATATGTAACTGGCCTCAACTGGCTGGGCATAATGGCTGAAAGGTCTGTGGCTGGCATGGCATGGAGTGGGCCCACCACGGCTTCCTGACACAAGTGAGCCACATCTAGTCCAGAAAAGCCTTCTGTGCGCTGGACAAGCAGTGCAACCTCCTTGTCATTGAGACAGTAATTGTGCTGTGAGAGCAGTTGTACTATTATCTGGTGTCTCGCTGTGCTGTCAGGAAGTGGGATTAAAAGTCGTTTCATGAAGTACCTTCGAAGAGATTCATCAATTTCTTCTGGTTTACTCGTGGCGCAAATTACTACTATTTGGTCCTCAGCAGAAGTCAGTACAGTGTCCAGCTGCATAAGGAACTCGGTTCTCATCCGACTTACTGGACTATGTTCTTCACTCACTTGAGAGGAAAGGAGCATGTCAATGTCACTAACAAAAATCACCGAGGGTTGGCGACACCTTGCCACAAGGAAGGAGGCATGGACAATTTTTTCTCCTTCCCCTAACCACTTTGTGACAAGGCCAGAGCCAGTGATTTTGAAAAACGTAGCCCCCAACTGACTAGCTATACATCTGCCCATTAATGTTTTGCCCGTTCCCCGAGGTCCAAATAAAAGGATGCTCCGAGGTAGAGCAGTCAGTCCATTGAATGCATCTGACCTCAATACTGGCCATAAAACCTCCTCCTTAATGACGGCCTTTACTAGATCTAGGCCAGCAATGTCGCTCCAGTCCACGGGAGGTCCTTGGTTGATAATCTCATTGGTAACAAGGTCAATGAGGTGTGTGTCAGTATTCTTCAGTTGCTCGTCCACAGAGTGGTTGGATGAGGTAGCTGCACGAAGTCCCGGGCCTTGCATTGGGTGAGGGAGGAGCTGCCTGTGCTCGTCACCGTGCTCATTCATTACTGGGGAGCTATACTTCCCAAACGAGTCACTCGATCTCGAACCCAGTGAGTTTTTAGTAGTACTATAGGATGGGGGTGTTAGAGCCCTACTGGACTGGCTACTGAATTTCCTTTGCTGTTCAGAGGACATTAGCTGCTTTGTTGGCTTAAATGCTAAGGATGATGTTTCAGCACTTCTGTCAAAACCATTCCCTCTGTTTGCATTTGAAATGCTGTTGTCTGGCATTCGATACATTGGACTCTGTGTAGATCTCTGTTGGCCATAGCTGTAATTTCCATAACTGGAGTCCATTTCTCCTTGCCCTGCCATGTAGAAAGCTTTCCTTTTGAGAGAGCTGGCTGAACTGTTTGTCAGGGCAGACGGCGCGATTGGCGTCAGACCGTGGCCCTGGTAGGAGTAGCTGGGGACAGTGGTTGGGGGCAGAGGGGTCGGAGCAGGGATTCCTGAAGGCAGGTAAGCTGAGGGTGGCGGCGCACCCCCAGGGCTGTACCCAGGGCCAACAGCAGTTTGAGGAGGGTAACTGGCAGAAGGGTAGCTGTAACTGGAGAGATTGGAGGTCCCGTTGTAGCCAGGGACGAGGGCTGGTGGTGGCGGCGGCGGTGGGGGCTGTAGAAGTCCCGAGCTGTGCAGGGGGGATGGATGAGGGGATGGAAGTGCAGGTGCTGGCTGGCCGCTGTAACTGGTATGCAAATATGAGCCGTTGTATCCTGTGGCATATTCCTGAGATGGGAGCCCTGAATGAAGACTGGGAACGGTGTGACTTCCACAGGTGCTGCTGGAGTAACTGGGTTCAGCCAGGTTACTGGCCACCCCAGGAGAGCTCCCGATGCTGGCTGAGACATCTGCGGGAGGGAGGGCTGCACTTACCCCAGCCTTGCTGGCGGTGATGACATCTGGGACACAGTTCATGGGATACACGCTCTCAGAGTTCAACGATGGCTGCCAAGGCTCACTTTCATTCTTCCGACCATTCACCAGCCCCGAGGGAGCTTCAGAGTAATTACTGAGAATGGGTCGCTCAGCCGGGCCTTCCAAAATCCCGGAATATTTTTCTGCATACTTTTTCAGAAGGTTGGAGGCGGTCAGAGCCGAGATGTCATCGTTGGCCCAGGCGTACTGGTAGGTGCGCTGCAGGTGCCCCCGGTAGGCTTCCACCTTGTGGGCTGGGGACCGCGTGGTTGAAGTGATATCGAAGTGCTGCTCTGGCCACTGGGCATGCTCCGGCGTCCACTGCATCTTCAAGCCTAGGGCAGTAGGAAACAACAAAGTTAACAGTGACCTCAGCTTTGTCCTTGTGTTTTCAAATGAGTTCTCAAACATACAGTCTGTGGACTTCTTCAGCTCTCTGAAACACTGTACTTAACACTCCAAGTCCTTAAGGAAAGAAAAGGTAATGCCCTTAAGAAGCAGTATGGTTGGTTTGTTACAGGCGCATACACACATAGAGACAAATTTTTTGCCAATTCAGAAGGGGGTCAATTTTTTGCTTAAAAAATACAGGTAATGCTATAGTTTTTAAAGTAATTAAATAAAATTCAGTATATTTTAAATATTCAGAGTGAAGATTTACCGTAAACATACAAGGCATCCAACTGCTCTGTCCTCTTTCATCACTGTTTCAGTTTTATATTTTAACCAATATAAAAATATGAGACACAGCTGACAGATCACATCTAGGATACCTCTCTTATTTGGTACTGAACACCTAGTTAGCAGAGTATAATGCACCCTGCACAGAACAATATGACACAGACATAGCAGGTCATTCCATAATCCAACTCTCATCTAAAGTGGTCCACGACAGTTTCAAATCTGCTTCGTGGAGTGCAGCAAAGCAATCTCCCAGGCAGCGCTCTGTCGCTTTCATCACACAAAGCCTACAACTCGGTATGAATTACAACTGGCTCCTTTCTGCCTCTCAGTTCTGTTGTTGAGGGTCTGGAAAAAAAAAAACAAGCATGACTTGTCTGTCGGTCTCCTTGCCTGCTTTCTCTTCCCCCCCTCTGCTTCACAGCCTCCAGGGTACAAAGAAAGAGGGTTAAGGAAAAAAAATAAAGGAAAAAAAGGATGAAGAAAAGGAAAAAGAAATGAGGCCAAGTCCCTAAAAGTTCTGTGGCTTCCAGAGCTAGCTATAAAAAAACCCCAAAACAAACAATACAAAACCAAAATCAAACCTATCATTAAAAAAAAATGCAAACGTAATTTTAAAGCAATTAATCTTTTAATAATGTGATGTGAATTATCCCTCCTCTTTGTAATCCACTGCAATAGGTAAGAGCAATTTACAAGCGTTAAGATAAACCCCCTCCAACTTGTACCTATGCATGGTAGACACATTGCTGGGTTTTGTACAGCTGTATCAAATAGACCTCCTTAATCTCTCTCGTATTACCAAAAGTGATTTTTGCAAACAGTCTTGTGCCCTCTGGCACAGATTCCCTGATAAGGAGGAGGCCTAGTCGAAATGAAGCATCTGTGGCACTAGCTCCCCTCTGAATTACTGCAGTCTATTTTGACAGCTTCTACCCCCTCCTGTTTCTCTCCCCAACCCCTTTAGCTCTTCATTGCCTGACTCTGGCATCTGACATGGCCAGCTTAGCCTCGCTGAGCTAAACCTAACACAGCACACAGTTTGGTAACAGAATGGCATGTTTATTCCCTTCTGACTCCCTCTTCCTTGTTTGCAAAACCACTGCACCAGACACTGGAAGTTAATTAGCAGGATGATGCTGTGCTAATTGTGTTAATTTACAAGGTTTTAGTCAAAGAGAATCATGCCAGGGCTGGCACTGCTGTCATGCTTCTGACTTAATGATTAAGAAATACTGAAAACAAGGTGGGAAGGATTGCAGTAATTACACAATAAATGAATAAAGCAACAGATTCATTTGCAATTATATTTTATTGTGGTTGCACTCATTTGCATTTGGATTCTTTTTTTTTTCTTTTTTGGATTCATGTATTTGCAAATCACCAAATCATTTAAATTTAGGCTGAAAATGGCAAAGTACCTCTAATTGAGCCTTATATTTTATTAGTATAACTACTGCAAATCTCACTCCCCCTGAGCATGCCATTGATTACTTGTGGATTTTTTTCTTCCTGAGCATTCGCTTTCTCATTTTTCAAACACTTTGACAACAAAAATGTCTGTTAACAATTATATGGTTATCCTAGAAAAGTTAATTCAGAGAAGTGCTTCTGACAAATGCAGCTTTGAGATTGAGATTTTGTCAGATTTATTTCTATCGTTTAGCATTAATATAATATTTTTTGCTAAGTGTTTCTGATGTTTCAGCCATTACCTTTCAGAGGGAGTAAGTATATCACAAAATTGGGAGAAATTATAGAAATCATGTATTTAAATAATTGCATTTAAAAAATACAATTTTAATGAGAAACTACCAGAAGCTTCCAGAAATCACATTTTGTTATATTCTGCTGGAAATCTGAAGAACAAATCACCAAGAGCCAATTGCCAGTAATCAGTATCTGAAATTATTCTAATGTCATGAGAAATACCACAAGCTTTTTTAAAAGCCAAGAATATTAATGTTCCTGTAACGTAGAACTGCATGACAGCATACAAGTTCACTGCCCCATTAAAAAAAAAAAAAGAAGTCAAACAAAACCAACAAACAAACAAACCCTGTGTTCTGCAATGTTTTGCTTATAAGGTTACCAAAACACTGAAAGCTTCTGTTACAGAGATGCAGAAAAACTTGAGTAGGTTGATGTTTCACTGGATACTAATGAACAGCTGCCATGGGAAAGACTCTTTGCAAAGAAAGCACTAAAGCAGCAGTGAAACTTTGGAAAAAGAAGGCAAAATAGACATGGATGGAGCAGAGAAGCTGATAGGGCTGTATTTGTACTATAGTTAATGAATATGCTTTTGGCACATTGTTTTTAACTGCTTCTAAAAGAAAGCATATTCAATTTAAAGAGATAAAAGAATGCACTGGGTCAGAGCTCAACAACATCACACACTACCTACTCTGTAAGTTTTCAAAAAACCTTTCACAAATACTTTAAAAATTTCATCAATTGGTCATTTTTATTTAGAATGGATCATGTGTTTTTAAAATAAAATAATTAAATTATTTTTATTATAGACAGAGCGGGAGATGTATTTCGATTGTGCAAAAACTCAATTCTTTGAATTTTATTTGTCTAGATGAATTTCTTTTCCTTATTATGAGGCTGCAAAAGAATGTCAGAAAATCTAAATTATACATTGTAAGAGGAGGGAAAAATCACATCATCGGCATTCTTTATTTAGAATAATTGCTAGATTGACCAGTAGTTTCACACTGTCATGCTATCTTTGGATATGCTCACTGAACAATAATTGAAAGTTTATTTATTGATGCATATTAAATACCAGTGCATTTAACAAAGGCTGTAAAGGCAGGATTAGGCTTTGATTAGATAAGCTTAAGAGAATAGGACTGTTCTCATCCCATGAAACATGAGCATTTATTCCAGCACATCGCAATCATTAGTGTTATTTGGAAGCATAGGTTAATAGTTAACCATAAGCATATTTTTTGCATTACTAAGCAGTGAAGAAATCTGAATTTACATGAAGTCTACTGGAATGGTCTGGACTGGGGGGCACAAAAAGCCATTTCCTCAATTTGATATTAATTGAAAAAGCAGAAAACTTTCGCTAGGTTTGACTCTATTTGATAATAGTTCACAAATTGTTTGACAAAAGTCAAATGTCTGATTTGGGAGGAAGAAAAAGAAGCAGCAGCTGTTGTGCTTTTTAATTATGCAAACATTTCCCTTCCCTCTGCCCATCCTCAGCCCCAAATTGCTTAATGTTTGTAGCCACTTCCTCTCCATATTTCAAATTTTATTTTATTAATTACTTTTTTGTTTGAGCTGATACATATTTCTGCATTTCTTTTGTTAGGAATCCAAATGCTGATATAAACATATAAACATCTAAAATCAAGTAAATCAGGGCATATTTAGAGGTTGCATTTTTTTATTTTAGTGTAATTTAAACTCTGACATAAACCACAGTCCTGCAGATAGTGCATTTGGTTAATGACGTTTTGAAAATCCAGAAGCAATGCAAGGCTGAATGTATTTAAAAAAAATAATCTTTGCTAACTTAGGAATCCTCTGAACTATCGACATTTTTGAACTGTGTAAAGTGTGCTGGTATGGGCTGTAAAAGGCAAAAGGAAAGGATTCTGTTCTTTAAGTACAGGTATGTACTTATCAGGGAATTGCTTTTAAGATAAATTTAATACATTATATAGAGAGGCAGTGAGGCTATTTTAGCAGTATCTATTTTTCCTTGTCCTGACAGCCTTGCTATACATCCCTGCTCCATAATTCTTACAGTTGAATCTATCTGGATTACATTTAAAGTAATTATAGTCAACAATTTCATTATGGAATTACTTCAAACTAAGTGTATGTTTGACCATATTTCCCCTTCTAATATTGTGCACTTAGCCTGAAAACAGAAAATTTAATACAAAATACTTCATCTGTTGTACATATAATAATTCCATATGGCCAAAAGCTACTTACAGATTCAGATACATGAATTCAAATTGAAAACAAACAAACACAAACAAACAAAAAGAAAAAAAATGCCAGAGTTACAAAAAACTAACATTGCTATCTGAATGCAAAAAGGAAAAGCAACATCGTACACATCTCCCTGTCCAACAGGGCCTGATCCTGCTGGGAGCTCAGATGAGTTTGTGCATACAAAGAACCCCCCAGTGCCGGTGCCCTCAGCACCAGGTCAAAACTTCTCATCCCCTTACAGGATTGTATCTGTCAAAAAAGATAAATAACTAGCCTTTGCTTTCAATTTAAATACAAGGGTTTCAGTTGAAAACAGGCATGGGAACATGGTCCAGAAATAGGACCACACTGGGTAAAACCACCACAATGGATTATAGTGTCCCAACTCACCAACCTGTCTACCAACAACAATGTGCTTTAGAGAAAGGATACTGGGACTTTAGTAAACCTTTCATCTATTCACACGTCTAATAAAATAATCAAACTAAAATTAAGTTATATGTGGCTGTGGATTTCTGAAGATACTGGAAGAGATTGCACTGCACTTCTACAGATGCTGGTGAAAAACCCCTAAATGTCCCAGAGCTGCAGTGCACAAGGCACTAGAAGCACGGTAGTACACCAACCCTCTCAACCAGCTACCAAAGTTTCAGTTTGGATCAGGGGCCTTCAGCTGTTCCTTCAATATACCTGAGGCAAAAGAAAATAATTCTTCTCTTCTTGTGGTCTCTCTTTTCCTGCCCCATTCACCCCTGCAGTGCATAGGTCCTACCCAGCACAAATTTGCAGCTTGCTTTGCAAGCGTCAGGAGCTCAAGCAGGTTCTTCTCTTTAGGCCTGTTGTTAAATATGACCCAAGGAACAGCCTAATGTACTGTTGAAAAGGGCTGCACTGCACCAGGGGTGAAAGCACATGGACGCTTCTGCTAAGTGTTGTCCATAGCAGATGGGTCCGAGCACACTGCTGCAAGGTAGGAAACAACTCCAAAGCCACGGCTCCAAGTACCACCAACCATTTTCCCTCTAGACTTGAAAGTGCATGTGAACTTCATCAGTTTAGATTGCTTACACATTTAGCCTAGGACCCCAAAAACTCTCCCTGCCCACTCAACTACTACCCTCAGCCCTGTCCCTTGTTATTCAAGATACTGAGTATTTACACAACAGACCACAATGATTTTACCCAAGGGTTTGCTTCCTGTGGACATGCCAAAAGAGCTACTGACTTGAATAGATGTTTCATTGGGAACGTGCCAGTATACCTCAAACCCCTTACTTCAGTGAAGGCTGAAGGTGTTAGTACCTTGAGGATCAGGCTGTAAAGTCACACTTTAAAGTCCTTCTCAAGTATGGGGCAGAGCTGAATAAATGAGTCATGCTGTAACCGCTGTTCAAGATGTAGGACACACAGCTCCCTGGATTTGTACTAAATCTGATAATATTTTTAAGACTGTATACTGTCATATGTCCTGTAATAATAAAAATTAATTCAAGATAAAACAGTTCTTTTACACTGAATTTTTTATTAATAAGCATAATTTCAGCTGTTTGAAGATACTGCAACTGATCTCTCTTAATTGGAAACAGGAGAGATTTTGAAGAGTGGATTGAGCTAATTATGTTTTGCAGGGGAAAAAAAAAAGGAAAGAAAATGATTCCCACATTTATTTTCTAATTACTCAGTGAAGACCTCTGCTCTAGTCCATGAGGAACTCCTTTGACGTCAAAGGACTCGGTGGGAGGATGAGCCTCCAACTGAGATGCCCAGCTGTACAGTCCCAACTTTGTAAGCTTTTTTCAGTAAGTGGCAGCTACAAACTCACAAAAACAGGCCTGAAAAGTGCTCTCAGCATTTTCTTGGTAGGGGTCTGTTCTTCCTCTTAGTATACATGCATGCCCCACACATCAGTGGGAGCAAGCTGTTGGTAGGGTATTTACGATATGATTTCCATCTAGCAAGGATAGTGAAAACATTTCAATCTTTAAAACAAAACACTTAAATCATGAGTAATATTGAGGATCACATATGTCAACAGCACTTAAAGATGAAAGCGGTAAGAAAAATGCAACATATTTCATGCAAGCCTGGAACCGTTAAAAACTAAATTATGAAATTAAAAATGAGTTCCAAACTGATACACCCCAATTATCTAACTTAAATACTGTCAAATGATTATTCTTTTAAAATCACGCTTTCACACCTTACAACAGCAAATTGCAATACATCTACAGCAAATGAGTTCTCTTCCCACAAGCCCCCTCCCTCTCATTTACGTAAAGCAGCCTTTGATAGTCACAAAGACATTTCTGGCTGAACAGCCTTTAGAAGATCCATTAGCTTCAAAGGCCTTAAGAAACAGAAATAAGAAATAATAGTCAAGCAAGCAAAGGGAAACTATGTCCAGAGATGACAGTGGCATGTTTTGCCAGCAGAAGCAGGCTGGATGTGGGGGCCAGCCTGGCAGCAGCCCGCAGACACGGCTGGCAGGGACTGGAACTATCATCGAGGCACTCCCAGGACCTCCCAGCCCACTGCCCACCTCAGAGGGATTGGTTTCTCTGCAGCAGCAGCAGCAGTTCCTGACACAAAAACATCCTCGTTGTGTAATCACACTGATACCATAAGTAAAACCATTTATGCACACATGCGTTGGAACCCATCTATGTAAAGGATTGGTCATATTTGTGATTAAATGCAGTTTATCTTTGAAATACTTTATTATGTCAATTTGCCTCAACATACTAATTTGCTCGTAATGCTTTTCTAAGCCAACTAGAAAACACACTAACAAAAACAATAATTGAATTTTCTTTTACTCTATTATGATGTTTCCTCTTGCCAGGATTTACATTTTTAAGCTGGTTTTGTCAAGTAGCTCTGAACCGTACCATGTCTTTAAAGGACCTAGCATGCTTTGTCAGTGCCAAACTAATAAGGTCATAATAATTTCTGAGGGAATACTCAGAAAAACAATAGCTGTAAACAAATGTAAGCATAACATACATGAAAAAAATTACTTTTTGCAGTCCACTGAACACACACTTATAATAACACTTACATAATGTATTTTTAAAAGATTTAATATACCATATAATCTGCAATTTATGCCCATATAAACATGAAAATCAATATAACTGCTGTAGGATACCTAATGCTTCTGAGAATTAGAATATTCACATGATAAAATATAATAATGAACGAATATGGAGTTTGGCCACTTGGCACAAGTACTTATACATATTTGAAAATGCAAAATATTTTAGGCCTGGAGTGTGATTGTGCTCCCACTAAAGTGCTTATTTCAAGACTCAAATAAACCCAAGTGAAGCTTTTAGAAGTGCAGCAAAATGCATACTCTCTTTTTAGGCATCAAAATAGCAGAAGTAGCCTTTTATTTAGTTTTTCTTCAAGAAGTGGAGTTTGAAGCACATTTACCTTGAAAGAGCATAACACAAATCCTTAAAAGCAGAGCAGACAAAATACCTTCATGCTTTATCGTGTTTCTCACGTAATCAGCTGAAGCAGGTGAAACACAAAACCCTGAACTTGTTTTTTAGCAAGTAAGTGAGAGGCAAAAGGAATAAATTTTCAGCACTAGGGAGCCTGTTATGGGAACATTCAGATCTTGACCTAACAGCTTCTAGAAAAAAAACCCTTTCATATCTGAAAATCATAATTTTCAAATATTGGATTCTGTTATTTTTCCATTTCTGTTGCTAATCATGTTTTAGCAAATGGTTTCCTTTTACTCTTTCATTTACACTTAGAATTACTGCTTTGGTTCCTTGCCACTAATAAAGCTTTTTTTTATACCCTTTTTTCATGTATCGTAAATCCATTAAGACAATTTCCTTCTTAAGCTCACTTCCTTTTGCCAAATAAAGATCATCAGGACATACCACACGTGTCCAAAGGGACAGCAGAGCTAATGAATATGTATGTTTTATGTCACAACAGAGCACTCCCCTTGTTCTGCAGTATCGACCTTCTCTTATGTGAGTAAATAACAGGTGAGCACTTGTGCATGAGGATAAATGGGGTTAAAACTGCCATACAGGGAGATACTTTATTTGAACAAAGTGGGTGCACAATAAATACAGATTTAACTGATGCTGAGTTATTTTTATATCATGTTGTTCCAAAATGTTAGAAAATCACCTTGCTTTAAAACGTAAGACCAAGTTAGACAGCAAGCATTATTTAAATTTTTTTCCCTTCAATCAACAGCAGCACCACTCTGTATAAATTTCACTATAATATAATTTTAACATATTTTTTCACTCATCATATCTAAAAAAAGTAGGTATGTATTTTACAGCTTTATGTACAGCAACAAAAGGTTAATTCCAGAGATTCATCTAGCCTGCTCTATTTGCTTGAAAAATATGAAGGTAAAGCTCAATTTCAAAAAGTTTCTGTAACTGTAGTCAGGTTTGACCCATTACATTCAACTAACATAAGTGAAAAAGCAAATTTTTATGGGCCAGTAGCACAGTGCTCCAGCTTGGAACCAGGAATACTACTTTCCTTTTAAAGCACTTATTTCAAAACCTACCCTTGTAGGATAGGTATGAACAGTTGCTTTACTCAGATTAGACTACCCCTGCTAATTAGCTAAATGAGAACAAATACTGATTAAATGTATATATAGAAGTAATCTGATACTCAAGGAAAAAAAAATCCCTAACATGTGTCCATAGTATACAAAGCTTTCACAACAATTGTTTATGTTATTTATGCTTTTTGGCAATCTGCACATTAATTTTTAATGAAATAGTAAAGAGATGTTGCGTCTCACACTTCAGTAAAAATATTCTATAGCCAGGACTGGTTGACATAGTGCATTAATTCAGTGTCCTTCACTCCTGGGACCCGTGTATAATTTAGTCCAGCCTGAAGAAAATAACTTTGATCTGAAGGCTGTGGAAAAAGCTACATATGAAATGAGTTTTGGTGGGTTTAGTGTTGTTTCTTATATACAAGACGACATATGAAGATAAACTGCTTTAGAATGCTCCTGACATGGCCCAGGATTAAGAGCAGGGAGCTCTTAGCAGAGCTCATCCACCTCTCCCTTTTTCCCATCGTACCAGACACACACCACACACATTTTTCTCTACTATACACATCAGAGCAGCTACTGCTGGCACACACTGCCTTTCCAAAGAGAATATCCTGTGCAAAAGGCTTGCATTATCAACCTGTACACTGATTTGGTGTCTGCATTAAAAACCCAAACAAACAACAACGTCTGTATTACAAGATGGGAGATCACGTTGTTGTAAGAATGGATGATGTTACCACATGGAACCCGAGATTTCCTCCCCAGGGTAGGGAACACCTAAGCTAAGTCATCAGAACTGTACTAATCACGCTCTTAGGGAAAAAAGAGCTCTAGCACAGCTCCTTCCCCGGCTCGGCTGTGCGAGCAGCTGACCCTTCCTTTCCTTCCTGCTCCCCCCAAAGCAGAGAAACAAGATTAAAAGCAGAAGCACAACCAAAGAACTGTCATCCTAGAAAAACTAAGCTGAGATAAATCTTTCCCCCACTTAAACCTTTCAATTACTGTATTTCACAAATTCCAAAGATTCTTTCTTGCTCACTCAATAAAATGTATCTGAATTAGCTACTGAAAAATGGAATATAGCCAATTTTTTGCATGCTCTTCGTTTGGGACTTACTGTATTATTTCCTGAGCATTTGAAAGGAACTATATAGATTGTTCAGTTGGCTTGACAAATTATCTGGGGGACAGGGAGAGGAGGAACAGGGAATTTTCTATAGACAAATATAGAAATCTCTCTCTCTCTCTCTCTCTCTCTCTCCATTTATATATTTTAGACACACAGGCACCAAGGCATCAGAGAGAAAATGTCTCAACTGAGAAATTGAACTCTGTGTATGCTGATATTTTTTCCATATTCCTGGAGAGAGTGGTAAGGAAAAGAGACTAACTCATCATATTAGATATTGGTTCTCCTTTCTCAAAAAACAACAAAAAAAGTACAGTTCATCCTGTAACAGGAAAAGTTAAGCCATGTCCTAAGACACACAGTTTATCATTGAGAGGGTGCACAGGCAGAAAAAGAGGGCAGAAAAAAATTAACATACTGGTTTTAAAAACAGAAAGAAATTATAGAGCTGATAAAATGTCAAATTCCTCTGCAGCTATCACACAAATTTAGCCATTTCTGTAAACAGCCTTCAAGATACAACAAAAATCTAAACCATGCAACAGTATCAATAACTAGCTGAGTACTGTGGATAGCTTAAATAACAATAATCTGTGTTATTTTTCTGTCATTTTCTCCATAGTCTTATTGCATATGTAGTCACCTAATGATGAAATACTTTTAAAATTTGCTTCAGGGTACAGAAGTCAAGCTCCACTGATTAGCATCTCAAAGCGCACTACAGGCACACATTTGTATAGCAGAATAATAGCATTTGTGTTTGTATGCAGCTAAAAAAACCCCAACTCCCCCCCCCCCCCCAGTATTTTACTTGATGTTTGGTGATGCACACTGATGAAAGTCCTCTCACAAAATTTATACAAAATATAACAGCTAACTGTAAGGATTTCAAAAACAAGATAGAAAGGTAACATCACAAAAAGGAGCCAAAAAGGGGTTTTGGGGCCAATACAAGATACTTAGACCCCAGGTTCACAGGCTTGATTCTTCTGTCACTTCTCTGGTTTTAAGTCAGAAGAACTACTGAAGTTTACAATTTATTGCAAAGGAGATAAATGTGCCACATTAAAATGTGTTCATTACACAAATTATATTACATTCACCAGTGTTTGGGGTGTGTGTTTAATAAAAAATTCATCACAGAAAATATTTCATCAAAATCTTGATAGAGAGTTCTGATATTCACTGCACTAGCTCAGTTTCCGATTAATTTCCTATGTCTAATTAGGTGGCATTCAAACTTTATTGAATGTGAGCCTTCCTAAAATTTACTGTAAACTGACTGGACAGTGTCTGATGTCAGCCACATTCTGAGACAGCAGTCCAACAAATTGCTTTCAGCAGCCCTGCATTCTTCCCTGTGCGTCCCTCTTCTGCCATTTCTCCAGGCATACTTTATTACAAGGTTTTAGTTAGAAAAGTCTCCATCTAATTTTGTATTAAATAATATTAGAAAAGTGCACCCACATGGATTTAGTATTAAAAATGCTACACGCTATCAACAGGAACATTAGAAATGTTATACCATGTATTCAGCAATTATAAGCTTAAATTATTTTTTCTATTAACGCTTCTCTTTTCATCCAGAATGTGTAAGTTGCATACAGGAATGACTTAAAGAGTGCTTAGCGGGAATATAATTAAACACACTTAGCATCAAAAATTAAGTTCACAAACAAATAGATATTCACTTAAGTATCTGATATCAGTAGTAAACATTTCTTAAAAGTTGCTTTTACTCCAGAAAAATCATTTTTAAAGTTAAAACAAAGACCAGATTGAATTATGAGGTACTGTGAATGCTGTGAGAGTTTTGCGATTGCATGTAAAAGATTTACAGATCTGTAAAAGATTTACAGATAACAATTGAAAGGTGCATTACACTAATCAGAGGAATGCATACCCTCTGCAAAGCAGGTAGGAGTGAATCATTTTAATTTTCTCTCTTCTTACAGTTTTATACTATTACACAAGGGAAGCAGAGGAAACCTAAATATGACCCTATTTAGATATACTAACTGAAAAGCCTTTGTAGAATTTTTAAGCAAACAGGATTGTGCTTCCAATGCTGCCCATCTAGTTTTCCAATGTGTTAAATTGGATGGCTACTTGGACAGCTCTCTATTCATTACTGAACTGTGGAAAGGAAACACAGAGGTGGCATTTTCCTTTTAAACCATCTAATGCCTTGTAGCCAGATTCCAAAGCATCAAGGAGAGATTTCTTCTTTTTTTCCCTTTTTTTCCTTTTTTTTTTTTTTTTGCTAGACAAGCTGTCGTAATTGAAATGAAGTCTAATCAGACTCATTACTGTTTTCAGCAATTTGCACCACCAAAGATGCTTATTAGGTAACAGTGTTTAATAAACCACTCTTTAGAAAACTACCAGTAATGAGCTCTTAACAGCCAATCTTTAGCGTGAATGTAATGTGAAAAGTGTTCCTAGCACTGAATAGATTTTCACATTTAGTAGTGTCATAATTAAGCTCAAGGAATTGGTAGCTGTGATGATAGATATTTACTGCAATATAGACTTTCCTCCCTGTGAAAATATATTTGAAAATATATTTGGGGTTCAATATTTCCAGAGGAATTTTTAAAACTGCTTAAAATACTGTGCAAGGCTAGATTGGGTCTATAAATTATACTTAATCAGAGTATTTATGGAATGTACAGAGCACTGCGAGTCCAGTATCAACTACAAAGCATGCATAAAGTTAATTCCACCTAGCTTTGTTTGACTGCTCTTCCATCTCTTAAGAATTCCAGTCTTTAATACACAAACAATAAATGTTGTTGTCACCAGCTGAATAATAATGAACAAAAATGGCCAATAACAGGAGATACTTGAAAAAACACTTGTCAGTTCTCCTTCCACAGTAACAGCTGTAAATGCTTGATAAAAACCAGCAAATTGCTTGGTTTCAAAATAAAATTATGGAGATCTAATAAATGTATATATATTTACACAAACATACAGATATAGTTAGTGCTGTTTCTCTTATGTTTCACATACTATCAAGTCCCAATACCTACTTAGCACCCAAACCCCCCAAATTCTTGATGTAAAGAACACCACAGCTCTCAAAATGTAATATTGGACGTATATTATTCATAAAAGACAGCCACCCACAAAAGCTAAGTTTTCATCGATAGAAGGTTCAATTTAACTAGACGCACACCTTGTCGCACTAGTCACATCAATACTACTACCTAACAAATGCTGAAAGTGGCAAAAAAGAAAATAAAGTGCATGTATAAACTCCAGCTAATTACATATCCAGAGTGAATCTTGAGGAATAGCTTCTGTTCTGAAATACGATTGATTTCAGCTTGACATAATATTTAAAGTTATCAATAAGAAATGACCGAGACAACCTTTTTCTCTCCCACTAGGAGAGATACATAGGGATGCAAATGTTGTTCTGCTTACTAGAGATTCTGCTGGACAAGGTTTGTGTTGGCGGCCAAGACTTTGGAAAGAAGTGCATAAACATGAGTAATCAATAATGAAACCACCAACAAAATGATGAAGACCAGTTCTCTTGGACCATGATTTTTATATCGGAATTCCATGTTAAGATGTTAAAAAGAGTCCCTTACTGAATGAGTGCTCTCACTGCATCCTTTGTATACCCTAGCCCCAAACTTCAGCAGC
Organism: Trochalopteron elliotii; assembly: GCA_024734555.1. Classification (NCBI taxonomy): domain Eukaryota; kingdom Metazoa; phylum Chordata; class Aves; order Passeriformes; family Leiothrichidae; genus Trochalopteron; species Trochalopteron elliotii. The sequence goes on from JANPWX010000011.1 coordinate 9,084,322, forward strand.
CCTAAATGCAGCCTCTAAGCCTCCGTATCTGTTTGCAGCTTTCTGAATCAATAGGACAATGAGAACTGAGACTACCAAATTAATGCCAGTTTCATTTGATTTTGTGGTATGTGCTTCTTTGCACTACAAAGTGGAAAAAGGAAAAAAATCCCAACACAACCCCAAACCCTTAACTCATTCCCAGATGGGTTTTTGTAGCTTTAAGATCAAAATATCTTCCAGTTTGTTAAGTCTGAACTGAATTTTACTTAGATCCTACATTTTTAGTGTGACTGCTGCCTATCCTATCATGCAATTCCAAACTCTGCACCTTTAAGTCACATACTTAGCTTCTGCTCTTTGCAAAATAACATAACATAAAATACGATAAAATAAAATAACAGAGACTGCACAACTGCTTTGGACTGCCTTCTCTTGTACTTGTGAATAATGCATTAAACTTCACATCATTTGTGAGTGACAACCCGACGGTCCAAGATGCATAATATGCATTTTGTACTGTTGATTTTACTAAGCACAGATGCTCTGAAGCATCAATTGTTCATCAGTAAGTCCTTCAATATCATACATTATGATATTTTTTGCAGTTTAAAACTGGGGCTGATAGAAATGTAGCATCCACAGGAGGTATTTTAGACATCATTATAAAGCTATGGTAACCATCCTTTCTTACTTGTAACACAAAATTAAAGCAGAAGGGATCCTTCATTGTATTCTCTCTGTAGCCTAACACTACCACAAAAACAACAAGTTGAGAATCACTTTTCAGCCTCAGATCCTCTGTATTTTATCAAGTCTACAAAATACCAGACTGCTCACCTAAGATGCTGACCCCAAACAATGCCTGACTTTCAATAGAAATTGAGACTTTTCCTCCTGAGATCTCCAAGCCTTCTTAGCCTGATCACAAAAGCCTGATCTGACTTTTAGAGGAGTTTCCATTGAAGAACTAGGACCTACCAAATTTTACACTACTCCAGGCTGCTACCCTGAGATGGCATGTCATATATACATGAGAATGGACTAGCATGAGAAACTACAAAAGCGTAGGAAGTCAAAGAAGGAGGTGAAGCTACAGGGGCAGGTTGAACTCCAGGCAGAATTTGCCTCAAAACATGAACTGGTCAGAAAGAGCAGCAGCATTCTATAAAAAGGACAGTGAGAAGAACTTTAACACCCATATTTAAGGTGCTGCCATCAACCAGAGCCTCCACGGTGTAGAGGTTGAGGACTCTCCAGAGGGCCAAGCAGGAGATGACAGCTCAAGTGGGAATGTTTGCTGTCATCAAAACCAGAGCTGAACCCTGCAGTGGCTCATCTCAGGACAACTCACCACAAGACAGCAGAAACAGGACTCCATGAAAAATTTATTGCACCTTATACAGTAGCACAGACACTTTCTTCTCCATCAATTAAATTACAGTTCTATAGCTCACCTTCTCCAACCATCAATTAAATTACAGTACTATAGCTCACCTTCTCCAACTAGGACCCAGCATCAACCACAATTTGCCCTTCAGTAAAATGTACCATAAACAATTGTAGGGTACCTTTGAGCACAGAACATCTAAGATTTCTGTTCTCTCCCCTCTGTCTCTTTATGGTGATTTTCCAGTATATGAAGGGGAACTACAAGACAGCTGGAGAGGCACTTTTTACAAGGGCATGTAGTGACAGGACAAGGGGGAATGGCTTCAAACTGAAAGAGGACAGGTTTAGATTAGGTATTAGGAAGATGTTCTTTACAGTGATGGTTGGTGAGGCACTAGAACAGGTTACTTTGAGAATCTGTGGATGCCTCAACCCTGGAAGTTTTAAAGGCCAGGTGGGATGTGCTTTGAGCAATGTGGTCTAGTGGAAGGGCATGGCATGTCCATGACACATGACAGAGAAGTTGGAATTAGGTGATTTTTAAGGTCCCTTCCAACCTAAATAATTCTATAATTCTATGATTTTTTTTTTTGTGTGTGTAGTTGAAAGCAGCTTGGATGAAATACCTCATGAAATTGTTTCACTTGATGTCCTGCATGGGCTTTTTTTGCTGGCTTTTTCAAAGGAACAAGCCCCCTCCCCTCCACCAAACCCGAAAAAAAACTCAATTGTTCCAATATAAGCAATCACTTGTCCGAACAACTGCACATGAACCAACTCTGCAGACTGCCAAGGCTACTGTTCTATTATAACACATTTACAAAAGCTACATAATAGATGAGTTGCAGCAGATGAGAACATTTGTCCAACAGAACTGCAATCCTTTATCTTAAGGCAGACAATATTCCCTGCATTTCAGACTGGTTTTAACACACAGACTTGCCAGTTCTTTCTTTAAAGGCAGAGCAGTCCAGCACACAACTTTCCTAACTGAAATTGTTTATGGAAATATCTCTTTATGAAATGAAGGAAGCAAAAGGAACACCACCAGGTCCTATGCAATACAGCTGTGGGTTTTGCTGGGGGATGGGGGTTAATAAAGCAAATGCATGTGTAAGTGAGGAACATATTGGCAGGCTTTGGATGAATTGGGGTGAGTGCAGCAGAATCTAGGAGTCCTTGTCTTTATTTTTCATTGAGTCTATTTTCTCCTTCTCCACTATAGAGCTTTCTATTTATTTTAGCATAACTCTGTATCTTTGTCATTAAACAATCAAGTTCTAATAAAAAATATAATGCAAACAGCCAGTTGTGTAATGAAAAACAACACAGGGTTGAAGAAGGGTTCCTGCCTGATCTCAGCAGCAGATTAGCTTATGCCCTGCAGCATGAGATGGGAAATATTTTCCTCGCTTTTCCAGTTTCAATTCTGTATTTGTATTTTATGTGGATTTTAAAGAGAAGAATTATAAAGCTTTGATTCAGAGAAGCTCTCTCTCTTTCCATGTATACATATGTATAAATGTACACATATATTTATTTCCCCTCCCAGAGCAAAGATGATGTTTATCTCTAGTGATGGCTCAATGTCTAGTCCAGAATTAACACACAGAAAAATCACACAAACAGAAAAGCACCCCCATGTTTTGGACTATCCCAGTACAGACTATATCAACTGCAATTCTGAATACATATCCTTTTGAGAAATTCTAAGTGACCCTTTTTTAAGTGACCTTCCTGCTGCACTATAGTATACTGCAATATTACTTCTGCCTAGAGAATGATACAGTTTTATTGAACAAAAAATGTAAAAAAAAAATCAGTTAATTCCTTTTACACTCAAGCCAAGTTAACAGTTTATTCACTGGCAAAAAGATAGGAGATCTCCAACAGACACAGATCTTTCAGATGCATCTTTCTTCCTGTATCTGACATACATGACCTCCTTCTCCCCTTCCCCATTCCTCAGTTCTTTACATGCATTTCTGCACTGTCCTCTATCTCAAACTTAAAGGTGTGCAAAATCAAGAGCAGCACAGTGCTAAAGGGTGGTCAGAAAATAGGACAGCAAAGGTTTTTGAAGTGAACAAAGCAGCATCCTGTTCCTACCACCTATCACACTTGTTTCTGGTTTCTTCATGTACTGAAGGCCAGGTTGGGTGATTGCCACTCACTTCAGGAATTTAACTCCAGATACAGCACAGCCCTTCAACACACTCACTCCCAATGGCTTGTGAAATTCGTGTGGAGAAATCCCGTCTCAGCCACTGTCAGTGCACTTGCTAAGTGGCAAGTGAATACCTAACCCACCACACCAGTATGTGGTGATAGCTGCTCCGAAGATATAGCTAATATGGAGAATAAAGTAGACAGCAGAAACAAGAAAATCACATTTATGAGGACTTTAGAAACTTCAGTCCACAAAAGACAGGAAAATGAGGCAGAACCTTATTACTCAATTATTTACCTTTATACTCAATTATTTTCTAAGTACAAAGCTAGGGTTAAGGAAAATTTAAATTTGCCTTACCTCAGTTTTTTGTTAGCTGTTTTTATTTTCTTTTCCTGTTTTTTTAACTTCTCATGGTTTTCATTAGGCACATAATTATCTACACATTATTATGTAAAGATATTTTGTCACTTTTTCAAGAATACATCCAAAACATTTCAAGTAAAAATCCTCTATTTGATTTAATAAAAATTGCCTTGAGTCCTATCCATTTTTTTTTTCATTCTATATGTTAAACTGAGTTTGCCATGACTGAACTAAAAAGTACTTGATAACAAATGGTTATGGGGCATGGGTTGATATTTAAGAAGTAAGGTTGCACCAAGGTAGGTTTGATGGGCCATTTTGTATTGAGGATAACCAGCAATGACATTTCTTAAAAAAGGTCTGGATGCTAAAGAGGAGGAATGCTCTAAATGCATCAATGAAAACTGCTGCTGAGCATGACTGCTTTTTTAATATTTTGACTATTTTCAAAGGAAAGACAGTCATGGTACAAATGTTTTTTCAATAAATCTCTGGTGAGTACCGGGTACTTCTAAGATCAGTTACACAGCATACTCTTAAAATGATTAAACTGTCTCTCACAGCACTTTAAATGATAGACTGCCCAGAAAAAGCACATAGTGCCCCACAAATTAGGAACTGAAGCAGTAGTTGATAAGCTAGAATGAGCTCTGGGGCGTTTTAGGACACACCTCACCCTCATTACTGGGCTGCCCCTCTTGGAAAAACGCTTCCCCTTGTGTAAGGTCATTCAACTAGATTAAAATATCTCATTGTAATGTTACCTCTTTATAACACCTAACATACTTGGGTATAGAAGTGCTGGTTACAGGATGAACAATGAGCTTACTTTTATATGCACTGCATAAAGACACCACCTGTGTGATTTAGTTGAAAAGGAACATTTAATCTGTATTTCTTGGATGCCTCTATCTAAAGTCACAAGTTGCTGTGACAGAAAATTTAAATTGTTTGAACAGTTCCCCTGCTCCCTTCTTCAAGTTGTTATGAATGTCTATAATTTAGGCCTCTGTGTTGCTAACATGCATGTGGATATCTCGTTAGTCATATGAATAAAGCTGCATAATTAGGCAGTGGTGTAATTTGTAGCCTCCAACTCTTTCTTCCACCTTCCTTTCCCGACGCTCCTTGAAGAAACTGCGATTTATGTTGGTGGCAGATCGTGCCACCGTTACTCACAGAAACACCCTTTGCCTGAGATTTCTTTGAAATTAGTCACAAGAATTAAACCTTCTAGCAGTCACGAAGGACAGGGATATACCGCAACAACTCCTCCACCGCCCACACGTGCGGGGACTATGTTTGCTGGAATGGGAATTTGGGCAGGTGACCAAATGGTTAACTATGCTTATCCTTTCATCCTCCAGACTGACAGAGACTTCTTTAAATTCTTAGAACTCCTTTTACAGAATCTCTGTTTGACAATTTCTAAGTGTGCCCAAATGTGCACCAAGTTCATCTCTATTAACAGGAAATGAAACTGAAATAAAGAGGCGCTCTTCGTGTTGACTGCAGGCATTTCAGATTTCATGGCAGCCCGTGTCTCCCCAGTGCCTTTCACATGGAAGAGATAATGTGTGTGAAGAAAAACAAAATTGCAGGTTTAGTAATGTCAGAATCTGATTTATGCCAAAATAGAGATGTCAACAATAGCAGAATAAGTGACAAGTGTTAAATTACCCAAAGAAGTAAATTCTGTAATTATTTACCACCCTGGCATGTGATCCTTAACAACCTCCAGACCTAAAAGGAACAGCAGGAAACCATGCACATTTTGAAATTCAGCATTTTTTTCTCTTTTTCTGAGAAACTACTTTTTGCCCCCAATTTTTTTTTTTTTAATACAAACAAGTGCCACCATCAACATTTCAAATAAAACGTCAGCATCAAGCCCCACAGCTGAATATGTTGGGAGCTGAGTATACTGTCATCTGCAAATGGACAACTTTAATTCGATTCCTGGCACCACTGGCCACGCTGAGAATTCTTCTATCTCTTCACACCAGGGGTTTGCTCTTTTAAGCATTGCTCCCTGAAGGGAAGGCAAAACTAGAGAAAGAGGATTTCCAATGACCCTGCACAGATGAATGAATGTGTCAATGGTGAATATTGGTTCAGCTTTGAAATAGGGAGTCCTGCAGTGGCTTCTCTGCTTCATCCCCACTAGTGAGTTTCACTGTGGACTTCAATGTGTAGGAGGCCTTTAGGGAACATATAATAAATGGGGGGAAAAAAAGGGTGGGGGGAGAATCAACAAAATGGTTTAAGAATAATAAAAAGACCTTTCTCCAATTATAAAATTAAATTATTTCTTAGAAATCAGCATCGTTTTGGCATAGCTGGTTACAGAAATTGGTTTTAAAAAAGCTTAAATAAATAAGTGATTTGCCAGACAGTCAACATTGAAGGCCAGCATGCCCTTTCAGCACATATTTAATTTTGATGGGTTTCCATTTGTTCACTTGCTTGTTCCTGGTGTAACAATGACATTAAAAAAGTTGTGAAATTGTTAAACTTTTAAATTGCTCTCTCTTTCAGGGTGAGCGTGTTGTTCTGTTTATGACTGACTGCACAGTGAAAACACTGACATGAACAAACTAAATGTGGAAAGGAAAGGTGCCTCTTCTCACCCCTGCAACTCTCCTATAACTCAGGTAAACACAAGAGCATTTGTCTAAGCAATAGCAGAATACACACTTACTTCTACAAGCCTTTCAGTTCATTTTCATTCAACTACCTATCAATCAGTGGCACAATGTAATTTCCTAATTGTGCCAATATTCATCGTTTTAGCTCTTTTTAAATCCAAAGAACATATGTTTCAGTAAGACAGAAGCCTAAGTATTTAAACATGATGTAGAATAACATTTCTCTAAGGCCATTTTTTTTACAAGTTCTGTTTTTTTAAAGCTGCCATATAATTGAACCTGTATAGCAAAATTTATTAAAAAAATAACACAGGCTTTAAGTAAAGAAGGTAGAATTGATAAATCCCCAATAAATGCTGCTTTTCCTCCTTTATATATACAAAAGCTTTAGGTTTTTTTTCAGAGCAAACCCAATATACTCAAAGTGAAATGCACAATTTCTCAACATTAAAAACCACAGCAGAGCAGAAGCATCTTTTTTTTTTAATCTATCCTAACTTTAACATATAGGAAAACCCAACCAACCAAACCAAACGAACCCGCTCAAACTCCAAACAAACAACAACCCCCGCGAATCCAAAACTCAAACAAACCAACCTCAAACACACCCCAGGAACTCTGCACAGGTTTCTATAGGTTTGAAAACTAGGTTTGCAGTCAATTAGTGTCCAAAGCTGAATGCATGCTTTTTAACTATAATAATCTTATGCGAATTAAAGTTTCTTATTATAGAATTGCTAATGAAATATTTACATTTGCCCCTAATGTTGCTGAGAATTAAAAAAAATAAAAAATATATCTAAAGGGATTGGCCAGCTTCAGTCATTAGTATAATATGCAGATACTGAATATTTTTGGATACTCGGGGATATTAGCTATACATTTCATAGATAGCATCACATTGTTCTGTTTCAGCTAATAAAGAATTTGGGTAATCGGATTTATATAGTCTATAGCATTTCCGAAGGATGCTGCCTGGGATTTGTCTCTTTTCAAATAGTTGAGATGTCGATGTTCTTTTAAGACTATTTTTTAAATACCAAGAAACAACTTCATGAAGAGCTGCGCTGATTTCCAATTATGTAAAAATTAATTTGTTTAATCAAGCTACAAGAAGTTGAACTGGAAAAAATCCATCACATTAAGTAAAGGATTATTACTCACAAGAAATATTTTCAATGTCAGACAGCCTTGCAGCCAAAAGCCAGTTTCTCTTGCAGAGAAGTCTATGTGCCTGTTTCTCCTGCCTGACTAGTTTTCTGAAAGCCCTCCACAACACCAAAATGAAGTGTAAATACAGTGTTCACTTGCTTTTTAATTTTGCTTTAATCACAGCCAAAGAAATTTCCAGGAATAAGGCTTAAATAGAGTTACCTTTTACAAATGTGCATTTTGTTTTACACAGTAAAGTGCACAGGAAAAGGAAAGGAGATTCCTGACAAGTTGCTCTGCCTGTTGTCTCAGGAATGTCTAATAAATAAGGATATTAGTTCAACTGGCCCACTCTCAGTATTTGATAATAAATGTTTCCTTCGTAAAACATCTTTGTAAACTTGTAAAAATAAAAAAGGCTTTATGTTGTCATAATGCATGAAATCCTTTAATTTTATTATTCATGATCATTATCAAGTAAATTCTGTTGAAAAAAGAAACAAAATTTTGGCATAATTTTGGGATGATAGGCAGTACAGATGAGAATTGCTCCTATAACCTCCTTCTGAATGGTGATATATGCAAAATGAGTTGCTTTCCAGTCCCTTTACAGACTACTTGACATCCACTGCTCAAGTGTTTCAAACCTTCAGTTGCTGACTGTAATAGTGCACAGATGGAACAATATTTATTCTGTCAGTGGAAACTAATTAGGATGACACTAACTCTGAACATTAAACCAGAAGGGGAAAAAAAAAAAGAAAAAAGAAGAAAAATCACACTTTACACAGTATGGCACATGATCTGTGAGTTTACAAATAAATACTATAAATTTTAATGTATTTCTGTAACATGGGAGGCATGACCATCTTTGCTGTTGCTGCTGCACATAGTAGCAAGAGATGGGCTTGCAGAGCCATACCTGGATTTGTGCACAAACACCCCATCTCCACCATTGACCCACCTCATGTCAGAAACTGCATCCCAACAACTTCCACTCTGCCAGAACAGCAAGTCAGACTTGCATATTATTTCACATAATTTTTCAGTCAGCCACACTGCCCCTGTCACCAAGACATCACACCCCTCAGCCTGCAGTCCTTCAGGTCCTGGCTGTGCCAGTGTCAAAAGTTGGGCAGAATCAAACTCAGTCATGGAGGTGACCAGCCCCTGCATTCTGCTTCTCCCCTTAACTCCAGCTGCAGGCAGGCATCAGGAGGTTGGCTGCCCTTTAGAATAAAAGATCTCATTTGGTAAATCATCAGGTCTGGTACCTATACCTATATATAGATATGCACCCTTCATCCCTCCATGCAACGACTGTCTCACAGCTCCTGAAAAGTCAAGATCACACATGTGACCTCAGCACAAAAACTAGTGATTTTCAAGACCTCATTATGGATCTAAATCTGCATCTTTTGCTCTCTTTAATAGCTTTAAGTCTCTTGATTTTTGATGTTCATGAGCTTGAATAAACTGGCCCACAGATGTTTAATGTTTTGAAGACCTCTATGGTACAGCTCAAATTCGCAAGATTATAAACACAGCTACAGCATGGTAGTTTACTATTAAACCCAGCTATCCAATTGTCTTGCAGCACTATTCTCTTTAAATGAATGGACACGTCAGGGGAGAATCAGGTTTGATATTCGCATGCATTTGTGTAGATTCACCATTCTAACATCTTACTCTATAACAACAAAATTTTGTAAGGGAAAAAAGGACATATATGCTTTAAGAACTGTTGACTTCTGTAATTTGAAATGGCAATTTTTTAGAGACTTAAAAAAAAGAGAGGAAAAAGGGGTATCAACTGCCCACAGTTAAGCAAGTGTTAACATCTGGGAAGGAAGGCATGATAAAAAAGTCATGCCATTAATTCTGTTACTCTAACATGAGCTAGGAAGAAACAGAGCTGCCTGAGAAGGTGTGATGTCAAAGGCTCATTGTCTGCCCAGTGGCATGATTCTCTAGAGGTGTTTAAAAAAACTAGATTTGGAAGTGACACTTTCTGTATTGGTAGTGTTCTTCACTTAGCATCTCTCAGCAACCAGGAATGTGCAGGTGTAGAATTTCATCTTGACTCCATCCATATTACACAAAAAGTAATGGTAGTAATGAATATGCCTTTTATAAAAAAAGATGTTAAGCAAGCACTTCTTCAACAGTTCCATCCAGAGGCACTAATCTAGCAAAGGATATTGTCTATGTCTACAAATCTGTTTTTTCTCAGGTCAATGGGACTAATTCTGAATTTTAATTATTTTAATCTGAAAGCATTTTTTAAAGCATCTCTGAAAGTGGGATACTGAATGTGCTCCATGAGCTTTGTTGATATTGATATTCATGTCATACCTCAAAGGCTTCTAAACTGCGAACTTACATTTTAAAATAATTTTTTTTTACAAATTTAATTCAAATGCAGGGCACAACATAATGAGTAAACCTGCAAAAAATGATGAAGTGCATCTTATTTCTAACTGATGATAATATCTTCTGTGGATGCCAGATACCATCTCTACTGAAATCATACCTTGGCTTGACAATAAAACTGGAAGTTACTCAAGTGTATTGTAGCCAACTGTCAGGTTTAAAAACAGTCACAACATACTATTAGTGGCATTCAGCCAATCTCTTAAGGAACACAATGACCCGAACTTTATTCTGAAAACTCAGTTTGAAAGCAAATCTATTCCCTAAAGTAATTTTCAGCACTGCTTAAAAAGCTTGGAAAAATCAGATTAGAGTAAACCAGATTATGTAGATGTTATGAGAATGTAACTTCTAAAAATAACTTTATGGATCAATTCAAGTAAAATTCAAATACAAAGATCTCACCTTTCACACAGCTCTGCACGTCTATATTTTATAATTCTGGCCCCAAACTATCAGATTGATACAGTCTGTATAGTTAGCACAGTGTTTAGAAAGCCTAGAATATAAAGCAACTCCTTTACATTGAAGATTTGTGCCTTGAGAGGCTTATGTGAACACATTACACACAGTATCTGATAGAACTGATGCACTGCATCCTGTATTTGAAATGACTGTGGATGCCTAAGAAAAAATTATTCTCTCGAACAGGCATGCATATCTATTAGTATGATCTGTAACAGGGCACAAATTTCCTTCCATTTTTTTAAATGCAATATTCTTATCACTGTTGTAAACTTCCCTGAGAAATAACACTTTATACACACAGATGTATAAAGATAAAAAATGAGATAATGCTAAATAGAGACAATGAACGAGGTCCAACCACTGAATGCTTGCCATAATCACAGAAAATGCACCCAAGTAAAATGCTTAATAGAAACTCCTATGAACTAACAGGAGTGACACATAATCAATGAAACCTCTATTAAAGCATTATTAAGATGTAACCTTGTTTATTCTAAGTAATATAAAATGTAGCCACTCACACACAAAAGCCATCCATGCACTAGCCAGCCTATCACAAAAATGGTCAGATACAGTCTACAGGAAAACGCTCACAGATACTTTAGGAAAAGAAGCATATACTAACACATCAATGCCTTTGGTCCAGAAAATAACTTGGATGTTATTAATGTATGACAGCATATATTGAACTTATTCTTTCCAAACAGCATTGACTAAATGTCTCTGTAAAATTGATTCCAAGAGATAGCAGTTTACTACTTTGTGTATTCAAATTAAGTTACTGCTTAGCTAAAATATCACACGCAAGGAAGAAATTGAGTTAGTCTCAACATGTGGCTAAATGAGATAACTTGTTTCATGCACAGCAACTCTACAGACTTGTTTGTCTGCTGATTCACGACATCTAAATTATAACCATAGTATTTGGAGATTTACACAGGAAAAAATATCGTGTTTAATTTCACTTTCACCTCGCTAGGGAGAAATACTGCATCAGTTCAAAGCACTGCTTACCTTACTCATACTACAACCAAGTCTTTGAAAGGATTTTGCCAACATGGAAATTGATGTTCAGATTTCTTTGCACTCTTATCACGCAGTTTACTACCAGGAAAAGACATACACTCAGCTTCAACAAAGTAACTTATGATTTAAATGAAGCATATTTATGTGTTCAATATGTTTGGTGCCATTTATAACGTCAAAATCATGCCTAACGCCTAAGTATGATAATAGAAATATAACAGCTACTTTCCCAGGACAAGTATAAACTAAGGAGCAATTGCATTTCCTAGTGGTCAGTTCTCCACAAGGTCATCACCAGATTCCCACTGAAAACACTGCTACTCAATTAGAAATCAGGAATTTTAGCTTTGAACAAGCTAAAAATTGTCAGAGGTAGATCCCAGTGAAGCAAAGACAATAGTTGTGTTGTAATTATATGTAATATAATAGCGAATGGTGAAAAAATTCTAATTGTATTTATCTGACCTCTATCTGCATTGTTGCTAAATACATCAGAAGATCCAAAACTAGTAAATAAGACTGCAGAAAGTTTCTAACTATAAAATGAATCTCCTCAAATACATAAACTCAAAAGAAAAAGGATCCCAGAATGAGTCAGGTTGGAAGGGACCACAGTGGATCATCTGGCCCAACCTCCCTGCTCAAACAAGGTCACCCCAGAGCACAAGGCACAGGACTGTGTTCAGACAGTTCTTGAGCATCTTCACTGAAGTAGATTCCAAAACCTACTTGGTCATGAATGAAAGTTGCCATGGCATTGCACAGACTTTAAGTCTATTACGAATTTTAAAATTTTGCTTTTCATTTCTACAGTTTTCAACTTTGGATTAGGCTATTTTCTCTTTGAAAAAGATACCCCCAGTGGAGTCATAGAATTTCATCATTACTTTAATTATTTGTTGCTTTTCTGCAATTTTCTAACTAAAATTACCTGTGTTAGCTCTGTAAGCATCTGAACTGTCTTTGTTAATTAGATGTATGTAAAAAAATGCTCTCATACAAGTTATTCTTCACAGTATTTCTGTTTTTCACCTGTTCCATGAAATAATGCAGCACTGTGACACAGAAAGATGTATGAAATCCTTTTGTGGCTAAAAATATACATATGTTCATCTTTTGTTAGCTTTCCCTTTCTTTTTCTTCAATCTAAACTACAAGACACTTTGACTTATAATTGAATTTTTACTGACATGTTTGTTTTATGATGTTTGTTTCTCAAATCTCTTTCAGAACTCTGTAGAGCTGATATACACATCAGTGTCTCCTCAAAGTAACAAAAGTGCAATCCAGTGGAATTAAATACAGCTGAGTTTTGATGCTAAAATAATCTTGCAAATACAGCTTCATTGCAAAACAGTGGTAAGAAAATCTCAGGAGGCTCAAGTAAAATCTGTTTGGTTCAAAGAAGCATCCTAATTTTTTTTTTTGCTTTTCTACTGAAAACTATGCTCCTTTTTCCTCCCTCTTCATGCAGAAGTTGTTCATTTAGAACAGGCTAGTTTTACTCCTCAAGAAGACAGAGAAGAGGGCTTCCTGAGGGTCCAGAGAGAACAGCAGCATCTTTTCCCATAGTAAAGACTGTAAGGTACAAAGAGGATGGCTTTGGTATGAACAATTTGTGGAGAAGAGTTGTGAGCATGTAGAAAGAACAAGAACTAGGACAGTGTCTTCTCATCAGATATACAGGAACAACATTCTTAGTTCTACAGGACTCCAGTTCTCACACAGAGCCTGGGACAGTGACTCTCTGTCAGAAATTCAGGAAAAAACATATTTTCCTTGCTCCTCCCCCTTCTACACAGTAACTCAATGCAATCAATATCCAAGTAGGCTGAAGGCTGGAAAACTTAACAGCTCAGACATAAAGGTTCATCCCAAACCCTTCCCACCTGCCATGATTACTAGCAGTCATTCTTACTGATTAAGAACATAACAAACATTTCTTTACATCTAGTTGTGGGGGGAAAGATATTTCCTGTGAAACATCCAGATAGGAACTTACTCAGCAAATACTTCTCCAGAAATAGCTTCTTAGCTACTAACAAATAAAGTGGGGCAGGTCCCAGTCTCCAGCCTGGAGGACAAGTGGCACAGAATGGAGCTTAGCAGTCTTGAATCCATGCTTGAGTGCATGCCCTGGCTCCATTTAGTTTATATGGATGTAGCCTGGGAGACTCCAAAGGAACAGGAAAACTTTTAAGAATTTCACTGACATGAAGTTACTTAGTCATGAGAGTGAAATATCTATGTCAATTTCCTATGTATTAGATATTTATTTTTTTCATATGTAAGATACATGGTAGGTCAACTTAAAACACAGTGAGACATATTCCAAGTTTTCCAGAAGTTTTCATTGAAATTTATTTTAGTCTTAAAAAAAATTAAGTCCAAAACAGAGAAAGAGCTATCAAAAAACCCAAGAAAACTTTTCAGAAAGGCAAAATTTTGAGTCTCACCTTTGCAATACAATCTGCATCTACACACTGTTTCCCTAAATTTATATTGAGATCTCTCCCTTCATCAATGAGCACACATCTATTCATATATTCGTGGTAAACTAGAAAAGAAAGGAAGACTGCTGGGACAGGCACATATTTTCAGCATCTGGATTTAATTCAAAGGAAGGGGAAAATCAAGAAAACAGAGTCACAATAATAGCTCAAAGAACAGAGGTGGGGAATATGAGGGACATCTAGAAGAAAATACTAATTTTGATGCAAATAACCATCAATTAGATAGCATGGTTCATGAATAGACTCATTAGAGAACTGGATCCAATCAGTAAGAAATACTTTAAGCTTTGTTGCTCTGCTACTTGTGTCCTTAAACAAAATGGGAAGGTTTGGGCTGCTGCATGATGAATAAAACTATTGCAGGAAAGCAAAATATATTGAAACAGCAAGCAGGGCTGGAACAAATACCAAAATGCATGTGTTCTTTAGGAAAAACAAAAAATGGACAGAAAGGGGTGTCTGATGATGTTATAGACTGCGAAAACATAAAATGGGATAGGTTGGCTAAAACACTCAGGTCATGTCAAAATAATATGCATAGGGGGATAAAAAATGAAGTGTGCTGGAGCAGTCGTAGAAATTATTCATTAAATATCCACAATTTTATCAGGACTTGGAGGGAATTGAGGGGGAGTCACCATTATTTAAGGAGGCAGAAGAGGTAAATTCATTCAGACAATAATTCTTCTATTAATTCAATGTTTAAATACATATATAGATATAACAGAAGAACGGGATGAAGCTCACAACAGCTGATGTAAGGGAATTGATGTCAAGCTAATTTCCTTGATAATATGGCTGATTTTAAGCAAAGGAAATTACTGAATCATCTAACTACACATCAGCATATATATATGTGTGTGTGTTACCTTGTTACAGCTGGAAAAATAAGAATTAGTAAAAGGACTGTAAATTAGTTAGGGAAACACTAAAAGGGATATAATGACAGTATTGAAAGGACATCTAATGAACTGAAGGAAGCTTGGTAATGAAGCTCCTCATAGATCAGTCTGCAAAACTCCCCTAACTTCATTACTGAGAACAAATATGACATCAGTAGAAACACACAGTGGAAGTTTGCAGATGACAAAATTAGGAGACACCACTAGTAAAAAGAAAAATCAAAATATCATCCTGGTAAAATATCATACTCCAAGTAACCAAAGGTAATGAAGAGAAATTAGTATTATCAACAACGAGATAACAGTGAAAAAAAAAGTGTAAGTTGAAACTTAAGCACTAAGAAGAGAAGAAGTAAGAAACCCTGAAATGTATAAACTGATCGGAAAATGTACTTTCACCAACTAAAAAATTAGATGTAAATACAAAAACAAGCTATGTAGTTGCAGAATATAAACAGAAATATTTTTTCCAGATAATATTAATGTCATTTCAGAGTGATACCTCACCAGAACAGTAATTCTGATTTTATTCAGGGAAGATTAATTTAAACTGGATAAAGCACAAGGAAGGGCTATAGGAATGACACTGGGAATGAAGAGTGTACATTCAGAGAGAATAAAAGACATTGGCTTGGTCTACCGTGCCAAGACTGAATAGGAATATGACTCTTCTGTAAAAATATAATCAGGAAAGCATATACACTAGAGATGAACTATTGAAGTCAGAAAGACAACACTGGCACAAGAACAAATAAGTATGAAACAGCCATAAATATTTTTATGCTGCAAATTAGAAGATTTGTAACTCCCAGGGCAATAACACTATTGAACGGCCAACTGGAGTCCTGAAGGACAAAAATAATTAGCTCATGTTAAAACACAGCTTTATCATGCTATATTATAATATATAGCAACAGTGGCAGACCAGACTTAGAGGTCTGGACCAGACTAGGCCCTTTTGTGTTCTATATACCCATCTCAGAAGGGTTACAGAGCTCTTCTCAGCCTGTGGAAAGCTGGTGGGACTAGGCCAGTGATAAGAACATTAAGATAAAGATGTGAAGTATTAACTTGGCACAGAGCCACAACAAGAAACAAACTATTGGTTCCAAGCTGGGCCAAGCTCCACTATATGCACCTCAGAAAATGGGCAAAATCCTTTTTGATTGTGCATGCCCCTATGGGGGTATATTTCAAGATGATTCTGGGCATGAAAAAGAGCAAATAGAAATATGAATACATTTTATCTCAGTCCTTCAGCATAACTCACTTCCTTGACCCAACTTACCTAAAGGTTAAGCTCAGAACAACATTGCAGAGCCCAGCATTCCTTTCACTTACATAGCAGAACCATTCCTTCCTAGATATACACCGCCTGCTTCACTCCTATTTAAATACTTAGGCACTTTTTTCTTTCTTTTAAATTTGTAATTCACCCATGCCTACACTGCTGTATGGTAAAACCCTGTTGATTCATATGCGGACACCTCCAAAACATCCATTTTGAAACAGATGTTTTTCGGGTAGTTTTTTGGGTTTTCTTTGGCTGGTTGGTTTTTTTGTTTGGGGTGTTTTTTGGTTTGTTTGTTTTGGGGTTTTCTGGTTGTTTTTTTTTTTTTTTTTTTTTGGCTGGCTGGTTTGCTTATTTGTTTTCAAAATAGTTATCTTCAAATACAACATAGAGATTGTGCAAAGTGGTTTTCCTTTTATGAACTTCAAGCATTTGGCAGTGATCAAATGGGTACAGCTGTCCTTTAAGGACATTGGCAATTATTGTCATCATACCTCCTGTTAGGCAGTTCAAATTGCTTAAAACTTTGATAATGATTACTTGACTGCATTTAAATGAAGGTCGTTTACCCTTCCATTCCCTACTTATATAGCATCTTTCGTGCAACACGCCTCAAGGCCCTTTCCAAAGAACACTAATCAGTACACAACATTATATTGAAGCAAATAACCTTGTCACAAATTCCATTACACAGTAAAAGCTAAATAAAAAATAATAGCTTTCCTGTCTATATTTAAAAATATATATCCACTTAGTGTCAAGCTTTTCAAGTAGGAGAGAATGCCACAGAAGAGAATGAATCCTACTGCACAGCAAGGAAAGGAAAAGTAAACTATTGCTACAAAATTGCTACCAATGCTTGTTCCACCTTACCAATACAATGGGCAATTCCAAAAACGAGTATTCTTAAAATGCTGCTTCATTTTAAATTCAAAAGTTTTCAATGGGAATTTCAAAGAAGCAGCTGAAACCATGTCCAAGAAGGCCAACCAGCCAGTCAACAGAAATCACCTTGTTTTGCAATAACTGTTTAAGGGTTTGCATGAGGCAAGACTGGCGTCAATCTTGCATTTACTGAAGGAGAACTGCAACTGTTTTGCTCAGCCTGCCAGTTCCAAATGGAAGAAGGATTTCTTCCCATAAATAAAGCTAATTTCTTCTTATCTATGTACACATCCAACCTCCTGCACCAACTCAGACAAGTGAGTGTACTTCCCTTGCTTGCAAGTCCTGACAGGAGAAAAGATGACTGATAATGTCACTCCTATTCCACAGTGGCTCTGTTGACAACTCACTGGTAACACTGACAACAACTGTAAATACAGCAGACTCCACAAAATCCAGTAGGCTCCCAGAGTTACTAAAAATTGACAAAAGTAAAATATCAAGTAAAAACAGCCTGGAAATTACCTTTCCTCCAAACTAAACGAGTGATTTGATCCCCTTTAGTGACAAACTCAGCCCTTGTGGTGTCTGGGCCACAACAAAAACTGCAGAAAAACTGCACAGACAAGAAGCTGAAATAACAAAAATCTTAGTTCACTGAGTAGCATTGTATTGATAGCATTGTCTCTGCTGCAGAATATCACACATGCCACAGAAAACCAGTGATTGCTCTTGCAGGTATGTTTTGTGGTAGTTTCTCATCTGAAAAAGCAGAAACAAAATGAAAACAACTGCAACCCTTCTGAAGAGAGGAGATACCTAAAAAATCAGAGAGCACCCATAGCCCATCCAGTTTAACTCCTTTTTTGGATGACAGAAATATAACAGGGAAGGGGAAGAAAAGGAAGAATAAATACAGAGGGTAGCAATAAAGATGTAGAAATAAGAGTGACTTGATCAAAGCTCCTAGCCAAATATTTGCCTTATTGCTGATTTTAGCTTGTGAAAAACATGAAGTTGAGAAAATAAATTACAAATTATAGAAGAGAAAAAGAACATTTGGAAAATTCATTTTGAAATTAGAGAGAAAACAACTGAAATACAAATAAAATTCACACTGCACAGTAATCCACAAGATGCCTGTGCTTAAAGTGATGAAACAGTCTTTGTTCAGAGTCCTGTCTGCCAACATTTAAACAGAGTTTGGCATACTATGCGGTGATCTTTTCACATACAAAAACAAACAGATTTTTCTTGTGCAAGCTACAGACCTCTTCTGCATTTCCAAAATGATTTATTGGCCAATTGACACTTCTTGAATTAATTCTTCTTCAAGTATAACCTAGGAAATTCCATCTCCTATCAGTCATGTCAAATTTGACAGCCTCAGGTGAAATTTCTCCTTTCTTAATTATTTTATTATCCCATTAATTCTCTGAAACCATTAGAAACATTCCCATCTCCCCCACTGAAGAATTTCTCTGCTTCCTTGATGTCTATAGCTTTCAAGAACCTCAAATAAACAATTTCCTCCCTTGGCAATCTCTTTGCTATACTAAATATGTTTCACTATTGTCACTTCCCTTCAGAAAATAACTACTGCTTATGCATCAGTTTTTCTCCACCTTTCCCTTAGCATCAATTCCTGAAAGAACAAACAAAGTGATCCTCTCAGAGGCAGAGGTGCCTGATTTTCACTACTGTGCACTACAATAGTTACATAGACATTTCCTCACCCTGGGCCAAAAGAGTATTTTCGAAAATTGTACCTCACAAATCATATATTACCTGCTACCTATTGTTCCTCTACGACATTAAAAGGTGAAATGAACCATGGTGCAAATCTATATACCAAAAGAACAGTGTGTGTTTGGTGGCCATGCTGAAGGAAAGGACGTTAGTACAGATACCACTCTCAACAGTGCTGGTCCCTGGGACAGGCTGCCCAGGGAGGCTGGGCACTGCCATTCCTGGAGAATGTCAAATCTCAACAGGACCAGACTGACTGCCCTGATCTAATTTAAAATTAGTCATGTTCTGAGCAAAAGCTTGGGGTCCCTTCCAACCCAACTTGCTTTCTGCGAATCCCTCCAGAATACTTGATCACTCCAGAAGTACAGCATAGTGCCTCAGATTAGCTGTGTGCTGGATTCCCCATTGGATCACATGCTGTGCTATTATTTCCCTTGCAGTCTGATACCAGATGCATGAAGTAGCAAGACTGGAACTCTTCTCCCAGCAGTGCTGCCAGGAGATTTAGGAGACTATTCAGCTTCTGTTGGACTATAGCCATTTTCACAAGTTGTGAGAACAGGAAAGTGGGCTGGATCACACTGAAGCGAGGAAACAACCTCCAGGCAATATAGAAGACAGTACAGTGGCTATCACCTGAGAAATGACATAAAACATGGAAATATCCACTGTTCTGGATAATTTCAGAAGGGTAATGGTCAACAAAGCCACATATAATGTCACCACTTCTGCCAAATGATCCAAGCTCTTTCTGGAACACAAGTTTTAGTTCTTTTAGAGAAGGCATCAGCTACCTTAGGGTATATTGCTCCCTCACAACTGAGGGCAAAAACGGACCCTGCCTTGCCTCAAATGATACATAACCTAGATACACCACTGTCAATCTAGTCAAGATTAGGAATGACTGAATCTCCCCCACTTTATCTACGTTTTTTCTAGAATACTCTTATTTCTGCTGACTGAAATGTAAGATCATATACTTCATCTTCTTCAAGACCTTCTGTCCTTTTGCTACTCAGTTATGACAAACCATCAAACCACTGTAATACAGTTTCCCAGTCACAAGGATCAACTCAGTGCTTTTGGGGACAGTTCCTGCTCACAACTGCACAGAGATTACTTTAGACACAACTGGAAATGGCAGAGCCCCTTTGGGGTTGGCTTTTGTCAGCCTAGTATCTAACACAAGAGAAAGATGCTAAGAGCTCCAAGCATAGTACGCTCAAATAAAAAAAGAGAAGAATAAGAAATAAATCTATTAATGGCAGCACAATGAAAATTATATTAAAAAAACAACCCATTCAAAAATAAGTAGCAAGTCAATTAAGCGCAAAATTTGAGAGAACAAAGAGGTGCTCAAGGCTACCAAGTGCCTAATCCTAGGGAGTTCATTCTTCAAGATATTGAACATCACACAACTGTGTTGGCAAAATAAGTATATAAATCACTGCAAAACCTCGTGTGTTCTCTGTAAGAATGTGCCTACCCTAAAGTCAAATTGGAATTTCTTGAATTTGGATTCAGCAATCAAGACAGCAGCTTGCCAGCCTGGTTCCTTTACAATGCTTTGCCTTAGAGAAGATTCGTATTGGTAAAATCTTCCACAACTGCATTTTCTCTGGAACTAATTAAAGGATAACATTTTTCATAATCATATTTTTAAAAGCTGATTTTAAAATATTAGAGTCAATTCATTTTTAGAACATTAGGCCAGACTGTCAGAATAATACAACACTGGAAAATATTTTCAACACAGGATTGAATCTTATCCACTTGTGTAAAAGAAACCCCAAAAACTAAAAATCAACACCTTAATGTGAAGTTTTATGGTTGAGGATGCAGTGATTATTTTGATTATCTGACAATCACAAGTTTTGATTATTTGATAATTGCAGAAGTAGGGCAGGTTTATTTTTTACTTTGCTACAAATGTGTTATCTATATCACTGTCTTGGCTAAAAGAGCTGGGACAGCCCGACTAAAGATTGTACATAATTCCCACAGTATCATCTTTATTGTTGTACAGTGTTGTAGGTCACCCTCATGCCTCTCAGCTGCTATCATATGATAGATACTCTGTTTTAAAGGTGGTCACCACAATGATGCCATTTCTGGAGTAGAGTGACATGTGCTATTAGCACATGGCAGATTATGATCCCTGTGCAGAAGAATGCTGTCTACCTAAAAGTACTGCTGAAGAAATACAGGTGATCTTCAGTAAAAGACACACGTGACATCTTCCTGACAGAAAAAAACAAACCATGCAACTCAGAACCATAAGACTATAACTATTAATGATCTCACTTATTTAAAAGGTTATATATCCAGTACCAAGGTAACTTTACTACACTGTCTGGACATTTGGTTTATCTCAGTGGAACTTAGAGCATCCACAAATAAACTGGCTCAACCGTTAACCTGAAAGTAACCATTCAGTATTTCCCTAGAATTAATTAGTTTCACTTTAACATGGAAAAGGGTTTCAGTGGGAAAAGTGCCAGAATAAGAACCATCAAAACAGATCATTGGCAATCACCAGAGAACAGGAGTATTAATCTATCTGATTAATCTGTTGAGCCATAATAGTTCCTCAAGGGCAGTGTGATGAGTTGGTGAATAAGCCTGGTGTCATCTTTCTGGCCCCTGCTCCAGAAGGACAGAGGTCTGTACAAGAAAACTTGCTGGGAACAGCAGCGCTCTCATTTTCGTTGGACAAAGAAAGCAGCTGGATACATCTCCAGACCCACTAGATTCTATCTTTGCTGAGAATTTTGTCAGCCTTTCACGAGATCCACAATGTCATTGGTAACACAGAATCACAGAAAGGCTTGAGTGGGAGGTGGACTAGAAGATCATCTAGTTCCAATCCCCCTGGCATGGGCATTCCACTAGACCAGGTTGCTCAAAACCTCATCCAGCCTGGACTTGAACATTTCCAGGGATGGGGCATCCACAGCCTCACTGATCAATCTGTTCTACTGTCTTATCACCTTCACAGCAAAGGAGTTTTCCCTAATGTCTAAGCTAAACCTGCTCTCTTTAAAGCCATTTCCTCTTGTCCTGTCACTACATGCCATTGTTAAAGGTTCCTCTACAGCTTTTTGCAGACCCCTTTAGGTACTGGAAGGTCCTCCAAAGTCTCCCTGGAGCCCTCTCTTCTGCAGGATGAACAACTCCAATTCTCTCAAGCTTATCTTCAGGAGAGGTGCTCCAGCCCCCTGATAATCTTCACAACCCTGCTCTGGACTTGCACCAACCTTATGAGGGGGCCTCAGAACTGAAAACACTTGTCTAGGCAGGATGTCATGAGCCCCAGAGTAGAGGGGCAGAATGACCTCCCTCAGCCTGCTGGTCACATGAAGCAAGGTCTGAAGCACTAGAGAGGAAATGTTTGCAATGATACAATACTACAGTTTTTATGGAAGCTAATGTTAATGAAAGAATAGAATATGTTGTGGTAATAAGGTCTGTCAGAAGAAGTTGCTGCCAAGGAAGCAGCATAGAATTTTGACAATCAGAGGAGAAAAACTATAGAATAAATATGATCATAACTGACCATACAGTTACTATCGATCACATTAAAGCAGGTGTGGTACATTAGTACACCTTAACATTTTTGCCTTCTGCTGGATATCTGAATATTGTGAACCACTAAGTCTGGGAAGGAAATGAGATTTCACTGTATTTCAGAGAAAATTCCCTGACCACTCTTTCAAAGAGGATAAATACATTTATCTCTCAATTCTGGTCCCTAAGAGAAAACTTATTAAAGCTAGCTAAAACTGAGATTCTGGAGAAAGCATGATGGCAGAGACAGCATTATCTGTCAATCTCCAATTAGGATTTTGGTGACTGAACAAAAATGTTTATGGTATCAGTAAACTCCTACAAGCATTTGGACTGACACTATGGGTAAAAGCTAAGACAAATGCCAGTTATTGTCAAGGACAATCAGCTATTAAGAATTTTACAGACAAAATACAAGACAAAAAGAATAGATAGTAAATTATTATTGAATGAAATAGAGAAACTGGAACAAAAACTTAACATATCAAAATATGTTAAATTTAACGTATCATATTCCAAGCAAAGACAAAATGATCCCAGTGACTTAAGAGCTCAGAAAATGCTGATGCTGAATCATCCAGAGGTATAATTTCATCCACTCAGATTCCTGATGTAGGAAATGCTTACACAATTTCTGTCTTTTAGAAAGAGTATTTCCTACTGAGTCAAACAGAAACCTATCCTTTCTTAATCAGTTGGTCTCCAACTTGGCAGCTGCATTTGTGTAGAATATTTCTAAAAAGAAACCAGGCCACCAAAGGTTTTGAGCATCTTTTCTTTTACTCATTCACTTCCTAGTTTTTGTTTGTGCATTATGCACTTTTCCCCTGCTCTGTTAGCCACCTTGGCTCTGGAATCAATCATTTTGCAGTCTCTGACTCAGAATATTAATTCAGTATTCTAACAGATGCCATTCAGTTATAATCAGTAACTAAGCCCCAAAAATACATTGTTATTTACATTCATTCACTCGTTCATTCCAGTAATATGACTAAGCAACCTATAACTTCTTTCAACAACTCTTTACACAGTGGCCACATCATAACAGCAATAAAAAAAAGTAAAGCAAAAAACAAACTATAAAAGTCTAAACAGGCCTCTGGGACCATGATAAGATCATGTTTCACAACACATTCTCCTTTGCAAAATAATGCTAGGTACTCCTTTAATACCCTTCTTTAAAAGACAAATTTAGTCTTTACTTCTAATTTTCAAATGGGTCCACATGCCATTCTCTAAACCTTTCACAACAGACTCCTGCTCTTTATAGTCCCACAAAATACCCCATTAGACCCAATGCTAAATTCCAGTTTCACCTGATGTCACCTTTCATTACCACAGGCAATTTAAAGCTCAGGCATTCTGCCATAGCTGAGGAGACAGAAAATAAAAGTTACTTTAGAAAAAGTATTTCTCTAAAAAAGTTAAGGAAGAATGTATAAGTCTACTGTCTCCACTCCCCCCTCCTCCCCCCCATCAGGAATTATTCCAAAACATGTTTTTACATTTATTTACCCTTGCATCAGTAAAAAAGCTATTATTTTCCTAACTTTACAAGCCTACGAGACAAAGAATTTTGTAGATAAACAAAAGGTGAAATCTGATGGTGCCAATCCTTAAGCCTAGAAATGAGAAAAATACAGGTAATCAGTTCTATCTTCTGTGGCATACCTACACCACATCTTGTCAACCCAATACAGACAGCAAGAAGTAAAACCAGTATTTTCAACACAGAGGAAGGGGAAAGGAATCATCAACAGAGAGAGAAAATTAAATAAAATACTTCAAACAGAAATTACTTTAGTTAAAGAAGACCAAGAAAGATGGTAAAAGAAGTAATCAAATAGCGTGTTGATGGATCTCAAAGCTGTTTTCTTGCAGAACATCATAAGAGAAGGCACTCAGAATTATTTTGCTTTATACTGTTCAATCATTTTATGTTTGTATGATAAAAGTATCATACAAAAAAGTATCAAAAGTACCTGATAGACTAAGTCCCAAGTCCAAGACTCTTTACTGGACAATCAGTAGACCTGAATCACAATCATTCTAACAATGAGCCAACAAGTTTGAAAGGCTTGCCTCCTTGTGTAGGCTAAGCCCAGGACAACGAACAGGCCTGCAATGACTGCCTGAAACAGTTATCATCCCAACTGCAAAGGACCATTTGAAAAAAAAGATCTTCCTTTGGCATAATGAGCAAAAATAATATTACAAAGTTGTCTTGAAATAAAAAACAGACATTTAACATAAAATAGTTTCTGACTGTTGTTAACTTCAAGGAAAGAAGGTCTGGGATATGTTCTCTCCTTCCTCTCTAGAGGGGAATTCTATTAAAAACATCAAATTTAAATCATGAGAATCTTATACATATTACAATGAGAGCAATGTCTTCTAAGTTGAGAGAAATAACTCTGAAGGAGTTAAAAAGTAAGCTCCCTCGCCCCAAGATGAATCCTTTAGTCTCTCTTCCTCAATTCCATCCTTCTTAAGATGAAGTTTGGAAGAAGAATCCATATGGATACATGGAGCATAATTTAAGCCTAACTATCAAAATGTGTCTTTCAGCAAGAGAATTTAAGGGAAGAGTAAAAAGGGTCTGAGGTTGAGCTGAAAGCTAGTTTTATAGCAGATGGTCAAGAAGTCAAATCTAAATAACCTTTTCTCTCTTGCTTTTAGCAAAACAGTCTGAGAAATGTTGTAGAACACAGACTTAAACAGGAATTTTGAGCCTTTGATATGCCTAAACAACTTCTCTTATCTAACTGAGGAGCAGTAGAATTTTTGTAGTAACTTATGTTTGCCTAACAATGTGTAAAGTGGTCATATTCGAACAACAAGTTCTTTGGGTTTAAATAACAAGTTCCTTAGGGTTGGATCAAAGTCTAGAAAGAAAGTTTTTAGCTAATGTCTACAAAGAAGTTATTTGAAGCAGGGTGTGGGGAACTGAAGTGTATAAAGGAGATATTTAAGATTTGTATTCTGTCACTGTATTATGCCAAGTGCCACGTGGGAGTTGTCTCATTCTGTCCTCTGGACATCTGATTAATCCCATTCCACTACAGCAGCAGCAAGTTATAAGATAAGTGCACCAAGCTGTTCTCAGTGCTACTCAAACAAAGTAAGAATAGTATCTTTGATGTGAAGTAACACTTGGTGAATGGCTAGATATCACTAAAATCTTGTTACACAACATATCAGAACTCTCATTCAGACCAAGCGACAGAGATATGGAAATCAGCAGAGGCAGAAACCAAGGAAAAAAAAAAAGCGTAAAAGAGAAATACAGGAATAAGGGAAGGACTTAAATCCATCCCACTCCTATCATTTTGATGTCAATGGCAGCAGGAGATTATCAGAGGCTGGAGAGGGATCTCAGGTCAAATCAGGTCAGCAGGAGAGCAGAACAACAGCATAAAGGAATTCCAGCCACTCCAACCAGTAAGTCAGCTTCACTGGGGATCCAGTTTAATCCGCCCTATGCAAATTCACATAGAATGGGGAATAAACAAGAGGAGCTAGAGACATGCACAAGGCTGCAGGGCTAGGATCTTATTGTTAGCACAGAGGCATAGTGGGATAGCTCCTAGGACTGAAGTGTTGAATGGAAGGATACAGGGCCTTTAGGAAGGACAGCCAAGGAAGAAGATGAGGAGGGCATGTCACTCTCTATGTCAATGACCAACTGGAGTGTGTGGAGGTCTGACTGGGAATGGATGAGAAGCTGACTGACAGCTTATAGATCAGGATCAAAGAGAGAACAAGTACAGATGACATTATAAAGGGAGTCTGCCACAGGCTGTCCAAGAAGGAACACCAAGCAGATGAGGCTCTCTGCAGACAGAAGCCTCGTGTTTCTAAGCCCTGGTCCTTCCAGGGAGCTTCAAGCTCATAACTGTTAGAGACACAACACAAAAGGGCATAAGCAACCCAGGAAGTTCCTGGAATGCATTGATGAAAACTTCCTTCCCCAAGAGACAGAGATGCCAATGAGTAGAGGCACTACACTGCACCTGGTTCTCAACAAGTTGGGGCTGGTGGGGAGTGTGAAGCTTAAGGGCAGCCTTGGCTGCAGCACCTGTGAAATGGTGGAGTTCAAGATCCTTAGGGAAGCAAGGACACAGCAAGCTTGAGGAGAGCAGACTTTGGCCTCTTCAGGGATCTTTGAGAGTACCATAGGATAAAGCCCTGGAGGGAAAAAGTGCTGAAAGCAGCTCATTAATATTCAAAGATCACCTCTTCCAAACTCAGGAGAAATGCATCCCAACAAAGAAGATGCCAGGTGAAATATGTTAGGAGGACTTTATGAATAAAAGGTGCTCCTAGACGAAGTCAAAAAGTTGAGACTACAGAGGATATAAGCAAGGACAGGGAGCCTGGGAGGAATGCAGAGAAATTGTTCAATCAACCAAGGATCAGGTTAGGAAAGCTAAAACACTGATAGAATTAAGTCTGACCAGGGGTGTCAATGGCAACAAATAAACGTTCCATAGGTAGGTCAATGATAAAAGGAAAACAAGGGAAAACGGGGGCCCTCTCTGGAAGGAAATGGGAAACCTAATTAGCTAGGACATGGAGGAGGCTGAGGCACTCAGTGACTTTTTGCCTCGTTTTCCCCAGCAAATGCAGGGAAGTGGGAGAATGAAGAACCACCCCCTGTAGGAGAAGATCAGGTTCAAGAACATCTAAAGAACCTAAAGGTGTCCAAGCCCATGGGACCTGATGAGACACATCTACAAGTCCTGAAGAAAGTGCCAGATTAAGTGGCTAAGCCACCATTCACCACATTTTGCAAGCCATGGCATTTTGGTGACATCCCTACTGTCTGGAAGAGGGGAAAATAATCCCCATTTTTACAAGGAAAAAAGGAAGACCCCAGATGCTACAGGCCAGTCAGTTCACTTCTGTTCCGGGCAAGATCTTGGAGCAGATCCTCATGGACACAAGGCTAAGGCACATGGAAAATAAAGAGGTGACTAGTCACACCCAAAATGGTTTCACTAAAGTCAAATCATGTCTGACAAATTTGGTGGTCCTCTACAACAGGGTTAGAGCATTAATGGATAAAGGAAGAGCAACGGTCTTCATCTACCTGGACTTGCACAAAGCATATGACACTGTCCCACATGACATGCTTGTCTCTAAACTGAAAAAGGCATGAATTTGACAATGGAATACTTGGTGGATATGGAGTTAGCTGGATAGTTGCCCTCAAAGAGTTGCAGTCAACAGCTCAGTCTCCAAGTAGAGACCAGTGACAGATGGTGTTCCTCAGGGGTTGGTATTGGGACCATTGGGGTTTCACATCTTTTTCAACAACACGTACAATGGGATCAAGGGTACCCTCAGCAAGCTTGCTTATGACACCAAGCTGTGGGGTGTGGTTGACATGCAGGAGGGAACGGGTGCCATACAGAAGGACTTTGACAGGTTCTAGAGGCGAGACTGTGTCAACCTCATGAAGTTCAGCAATTTGCGGCTGCAAGGTCCTGCATGTGGATTGGGGCAATCCCAAGTACAAATGCAGACCAGGTAGAGAATGGACTGAGAAAAGCCCTGAGAAGAAAGAGTAAAAGAGTGCTCATTGATGGGAATCACAGAATCATAGAACCATTTGAGTTGTAAAAGACCGCCAAGATTATTGAGCCAACATGATCTGGCAATGTACTCTGGCAGCCCAGAAAGCAAACATCACCTTGGGCCACAACCAGAGCAATGTGGCCATCAGGTTGAGGGAGGTGATTCTGCCCCTCTACTCCACTATTGAGAGATCTCATCTGGAGTACTGAGTTCACTTTTGGGGCCCACAAAATGGGAATGACGTGAAACTCTTGATAAATGCCCAAAATGTTTTCTAATTTAAGTTGTGATTTATAGCAAATCTGTAATGTTACAGAAATGCAAATCTCAGTACTGGTTAATGCAGTGTCTATAAGCAGCAGACATAACAAATAATTGAAGTAATATATACTGCTGATTCACAGCGGAAGGAAAAAGCCCTACTGCACATAGCTGACAGCTGACAACAGATACTGCTGAAGACACGAACATTACACATTACTACCCAAGACTTACAACACTTTCAACTGAAGACCAAATCCTAGCTAGCTAGAAAAGAATAGCATTAAAGCTAAGATGTATATGAGAATGCAGGATATTATACTATAATCCAGCAAATGATATATTAAAAAAGTGTTATTCAAAAGCATCAGCTTCTCTGAAGACTCATAACATACCAACATGCTGT
The DNA here is from genome assembly GCA_024734555.1 of Trochalopteron elliotii. Lineage (NCBI taxonomy): Eukaryota > Metazoa > Chordata > Aves > Passeriformes > Leiothrichidae > Trochalopteron > Trochalopteron elliotii. Next base: position 9,113,113 of record JANPWX010000011.1, read on the forward strand.
CCTTATTTATGTTCTACACGTACTGCAACAGCTCTGTACCGGAAGCTCATGCCATGGATGTTTTGGCCAAAGGTCTCAATATTATGATTATAGCGCTTCCATAGCGGTCTGAAATATTACTGCTTATTTGCCAAGGCCTCACAATCCTCAAGTCTGGGAAGAATCCTTTCAAACAGCTTTGCACTTTCAGGAGTAAT
>JANPWX010000011.1:9113709-9166311 GCA_024734555.1 Trochalopteron elliotii
GGGGGGAGATGTTTTATTTTACCTGCGCTATTGTAGGAAAAACAGTTCTTTTGGGTTGTTAAAACACTGAACTTTATGAACACATACCAAAAAACCCAAGAGATGCTGTCTCTGTGCAAACACACACACAATTCTATTTGCAGAAAATAATAAGAGATTAATTATATATTTGTAATAGACTATTTTCTAATAATATAATTGTTAAAATGAGGGGATGGGGGAACCCACTCTCTAAATTCAATGGAATAACAATCTTTCCCTTGGACCCTGAGTTTATGCCTTCAAGTTACAAAAACAAAAACCCTGGAGAACTGGAAAAAAAATTATCACATTATTGTTGGCACCAAAACAAAGGAACTTTTAATCTATTTCAATTGAAATCATATGATCCAGTAGCCTGGGGGAAGGGCTATTAATAGCAGACAGAGCAAAGAGAAGACAGCAGTTTCCTCAGCTGAGAGCAAGGCAGCAGGTTCTCTGCAGGTCTTCTACTCCCTTCACCCAAGTGCAGGAGGCCAGTGGGATGGGAAGCTCAGCAGCAGTGGGCTTGCAGAGGCAGAACTGGGCACCTGGGCCTGGCAGCTCCTGACAGCCACCTCCAACTGCAGCTACAGCCTCACACTGCAGCCCTCCCAACGCCAGCTGACCCCACTTCTGATCAGAGCACATTTGAAGAGCTTTTAGGCTACTTCTGCAACACACTGTGTGTTATTGTATTCACAACTGTAAAAGACAGAGACAGCACTGTAAAAATTAAATGGGCTGTGAGTAAGTCCCTATCTCCTACTTGGTATCGATAATGTCTTCCTTTAATGAGGGGCAGGAGAGAAAAAAAAAAACACAACACAAAACAACCAAGGAAGATGGAGAAATGGCTTTCATCAACAGAAATGCATACATCAGCCAACAAGCTGAATAATCACAAAATGGGGGAAAACCCTGATCCAAGCATTAATAATTCAATTAGTATTCATTGAAATAACATTGATTTTAATTAATCTATTTCACATCACTGTTTATATCCTATCTGCTTTCTATTACAGCTTAAAAATCATTAGTGTATGAGCCTGCTAAGTACTCATACCTTTAAAAATAACAAAAGGGAGACATTAACTTGCTGAATGAATATTTTAAAGCCTCAAATAGTCAATAAAGAAAAATGAAATGTAATTGCTTGTCGCTGTGCATTACTAATATGGAATACACTAGCAGGCTGCCAGCTGTACTATATACATAATTTGACTCATTGGAATTTCAGTATATTAAAATATTGGTAAAAACTGCATTAGCCACCAAAGAATATACTTACCAACTTGTATTTGCACAATACAGTAGCTGGCACTGTTCTATGACTGACTGAAGCAAAACACTTCATTTTTTCTACTGCTCCACTCTGAGCTCATCCAAAATACACAGGAACAAAAAAAAAGTATGTTTTTGCCTGAAGTAGGCCCAGCAGATCAATAGAGAATATCTATGTGCATCACAGAGCTTTGCTGGAGATGATGTGGAACAAGGCACATTTCTACAGGAAACTCCAAGAATCACTGTAGTTCCTAAAGCTCTGTGCACCACAGCAAGCCAGAGCCAGCAAACACGAACTTCACTTCCCCACTTTAGGACACAGTTTCTCTTTTTTATGTTGGGCAATGCTGACAGTCTGGCCCTGGCCCTTTGGCAGGGTACCTTACCAGTGAGTCCCCACCAAGTTGGATAAAAAGATGAAGAAGAGAGATGCATAGGCAAATGTAATTTAATAGAGAGCAGCAAGACCAGTCTGGGTTATCTGGTGTATTGAAATGATTTTATAAAGAGATAAAAATAAATAGGCTCTCCTTTACATTACCCTGTCATCATGTTTTATGTCATAAAGATATAGTTAATCCAAAATTATTGTTACCTTTTATTTTAGTTTAGTTATTTTTGCAATACATTGAGGAAAATTCTGACTTTGGATGCAGCCTGGTGTTCTTCTGTCTGACTAGGTAAATACAGAGATATGAAAGTTCAAGTGTTTGGTTTTTAAACAAGGTTTGCAGCTACCTATAGGTCTCTAATTAAGCTCAGTCAATTTTTATTAGTTTCCACAGGTTCAGATTTCATTGCAAGGAAATCAAAATACTTTAAATCTTTTCACTGTCAGTCATCTGTCTTTGCCTAAGAGAGTCTTTCACATCACAGCTTTTACCTCATTCTTGAACAATGCTCATACTTGTTCTCTTAATTGATACTTGTTTACACTAACGATTCCTGCTATGTGTGAAATACTTTCATGTGTAAAATAAACTGTAAGTAGCATTTCTCCATCTCCAACCCAAACTCATTATCTAAATGCTACAGGTTATTTCACATTTCTATACAGACAGAACAGAGAACTACTGATTTTATTTAGTAACAGTTGTGGTCACCTTAGGTGTGCCAACAGTTCAGCAAGGGGCACAGGCTGCCACTGCACATTATCACAGGATAATAGGACAGAAGAATTTACATTCCAGATATCTTTCAAAAAATACCATAATTGGCTTATCAACAGTACTCAACCAAGTGCAACATAAAGCTCAGGCACAAGCTTATTTAATATATGCATACCTATCAAATATATATGTGTATAGATAGCTATCTAGATCTTTTTTTCCATATCATGTGTAATACTGAAATACATTATGTTTTCCATTGGCATTACACATCTTGCACCAGCCTGCAGCATGTAGATACAGTAAACACTATCACTAAAGTACAGAAATCCTTGCACACCACCCCTGTAAACAGCCTCGGTGCACTTCAGTTTCCACAGAAGTATGTATTTGTTAAAGCTCTTTTACTGAAAAAAGAAAAACACTAATAGCACCATGGGAGTTTCAAGAAAGGCAGGCAAATTATGATCACATTTACCATCTAATTTGCTCTCTGAGGCTTGTTCAAACAGTGCAAACATTGTGCTCCTCTTCTTCATTTGTTCTGACAAGCAGGATGACAACTAATCACCATCAAGAGCTTTCCCACTCTCCAGGCCCCCGTTTTCTGTTTATTCAATTTGATGCCTTCCAACCAAGGAAACTGTTAGCCCTCCCTGCCACCCCAACTGAGAAGGCCAGCTCTCCAAGGCCAGATTTCAACTAGAACTCTTTGCAGGGTGTGAATCCAGTGCTAAGCAGGAATAAAACAGGCTCTTTCTGCTGTGCAGTGTGTGATACCACCAGCAGTGGGTTCTGTATCTGTTGACAAAAACACCTAAGGGAGGCAAATAAGGTTTTAGACTGGCACAGAAAAAGGAGACAGAGGAGAGACATCCTCTACCCTCTTCCTTTATTTTCTCCAAATGACAGTTCTGTGATCTACCAAAGCATTGCCATGCATGCTGTAAAATATAATGCAAAAAAAACCCCAAAACAAACCACACACCAAAAACAAACAAACAAACAAAAAACCCAAACAAAAAACCCCACATCTTGGGAGAATACTGGAAAGTCCCTTCAAGAATGTCTGTCCATTGATAGATCTTGTCTTGACAACTGTTGCACTATTTGCCTTGATAACACTCAGCCACACAATCAAATTACCTTGACTTTATGAGTTAAGCCAGTGTCATTGTACACATGTCCCCTCTTCACCCAGAGCTTAAGTAAGACAAGACAAACTGAAAAGAAAAAGGACTAAGCCATAGTACCTTACATGCCCATTGGGCTATAATAATACACAGTAGCAGCTGCATAAGCCAAAAAGATGGGCCACTTGTAATAAACCTAAAGGTGAAAAATTATGTTGAAACATTGATATTTAAAGATGCAAAAAGTATGTACTGTATGCAAATAAGAACTCACTACAATTCAACCTTATTGATCAGAGGTCATATCAAAATGCAGCAATATGTTAACATATATGGCATAAACAATTATAAAATATTCACTGCTTCAGCTATCTGATATTCTATTATTTCTAATAACACAAAGGAAATAATGTTAACAGGCTAACTTCAGACTCTTCAATTTTAAGAGATCTTGAGCTTTGGATTAACCAATCCCATTGCAAAAATTCTTTCTTTTGCTTTATAAGCACTTGAAAAATGCAGCCAGGCATTAATTGATAAAAACTACACCCTCCTACTGTGAGTCCTATCCCTTTACCTTCGGGTAACAGCCCAAAACCCCACCAATGTCACCAGTATCACTAACCAGCACCATTGCATTAGAGTTAGCTATTCAAAAGTGTGACACTAGGAAGCTGCCTGGCTCAAGCATCACTGTACTTTTTGAAAGGTTTTAAAATGTTTTCCTGGATCTTGCAATCCTCCTGTTTACACAAATAATTAAACTAGATAGTCTGCACTAGAATATGTTTAGAGTCAGGTGATTGTTCATGAACTGTTGTGAAAACTTGTCCTAATACAAAATGCATACATGGATGTAGTATTTCTTTCTAAAAATTCACTCTTTTTATAAATGCCTGCTCAGGTAAAGATCTAGAAATATATAGTATGACAAATACAAATATCTTTGGAGCCTCATACGTGGCAAAGGGATAAAACATGCCAAGTATAACCCATCACTTCTTAGAAAAACTATTTGAAACTGAGAGGAATTCTGAAAACTGAAGAAGGCAAAGGTTTCTGTAAAAGGCACAATAAAATTCTTTACTAAGAGGTAGGTATATTCTTGGGAGGGACAAAGCGGGGGAAAAAAGCCATTCCCCTTGGTCCTGCTGCTTCCAAAAGTACTTGCAATCTCTTTTTCTTGGAAAATATTTAGGGGACAGGACCATTAAGATTGTTGTCTCTGCTGCATGTTACATGAGAGCCTTCAGTATTTTCTCTATTACAGTGATAAATATCTTCATGGCAGTAAGAGGTTTCCCCACATCACTCTGCCATCCATGCATTACACAAGTCTATGGACCAAAGAGGTGTATTTCCTGATTTAATGATAAATCTGGTAGCCTAATACATTTTACATTAGACCAGTCCACTCTCATGTCAGTATACAGTCTTCAATAACTGTCTGAGTCTGAAGATGTTTAGTGCTCAGCTACTTTCTCCAGATACTTCATATGTAATTTCTGTAGGCTATGATAATTATATGGTCCATATAAAATTCATAGGTGCCTTTTCCTTTAACCATTACTGCTGTTTTCTAGTGGGCTTATTTGTGATTTTAATTTGTAAGGATCAATAAAGCCACCAGCCTCTAAGTTGCATGACACTGCAGAGCTGCAAAAGATGAGTTACAGACTTCTTTCATCTCATCAGCTTCACAGCATTAACTTCGAGGACCTTAAATTTTGGGTTTTTACATCAGACACAGATACCTGCAGAAAGAAATCGAAGCCCAAAGTAACTTTCTTTAACAATTAGTATCCTGTGCAACTTCAGTGATGTCAACAGAATCAAGAGGGAGGTAAATCAGTGTGTCTTTTTGGCAGCTTTCCCTTTCCTGCCAATTAGAACAATTAGACTCTAAATTTCACATTGAGCTAAAAGAAATTAGCAATGTTGTCTTGGTCAAATGTTGAAGTAAATAGCATTTGCACGTTAACCATAATTGCAGTTTTTCAAGGTATTGATATCACATTCCCATTGGCTCATTGTCCCATGCTTACTACAGTGAATGTATTTTGATGAGTGACATCTGCTTTGTCTGTGCCAAAGAAGAGAGTTGGGTTTCAGCTGCTAAAGCAGCAGTCTGCCAAAGCAGTTGGACTCACCTTCCCTAGAGAAGACTTCAAGTGCTTCTGGGGAGGCACTTGGATACAGAGGAGTAGAGCAGGTGGGAGGAAATAGTAAGAAGACAACTGGTTTCAGACATTCTTCTCCAAGTGGTGGGGAGAAGAGAGCAGGGTACAGAGGCAGGTAAAAGGTAGACTTGGGCTCCTAAGGAAGAAAACACATCTGAACCCCTTCTTTATTCTTAAATGGCACATAGAGAGTATGTTTTAAAAAGTATTATAGCCATGAAAAGGCTCTTTGTAAGGAAACAAAGACTTTCTTGATGGGGAGGCAGGCTTTAATAATGGTACTCTAATTTCTAACTACAGCCACTGTGTTATAAACAAGCACAGACTGCAGGATTTTGTATGCTATTTAATGCTAGCTGAAGGTGACACAATAGGTGAAATTCAATTAAAAATGTAAGCAATATATTTTGATGTGTAATAATTTCCCTTTAAAATAGTTTTAATATTATTTAATTAAGGGAGAGATGCTTTTTCAATACTGTAGATGCACAGATGATAGCATCAAACATCTGGTCTGTCCACTCCTAGCTCTGCCAACCTCTTTGAGGCCAGCTCAGATTAAATCCAGGTGTTTCCAGCAAATTTCTTTCTGTGCTGCATGGGATTCCCGAGAAGTGGAAGGCCAGAGACACAATGGTGGCACATGGGAAAGGAAGCAGCTCGGAGCAGACGAAGACTGAGAGGTCTTGTTTAAGTGGAGTTAAACTCAGAGTCCACTGAAGTCAATGGGAATTTTGCTACCAACATAGACAGGACTTTGATTGTCTCTAAAATTCTGTCAAATAAGCAAAACCAGTTGCCTTCAAAGAGCTTCATCATTATGCCTGAGATGCAACAATCCTAGGTGACACTTGAAATCATTTTAGATTACAATTTCAGGTGGAAGTTCTGTCAACTTTTTTTTTTCCATTTAAGGGCAGGTTTCCTTATATAAAGTATTCTCTTCTATTTGAGCACTGGACGAAAATCCACATTTTCAACACACCATAGTAAGTTTTTTACAGCTCAATAGTTACTAGGAATTAAACAGCCCACATCCTTGCAGTGACTTACACACCATGAATAAGGATATATAAGAATAGACTGAAGCAGAAGGGAGTCAAGCAGTAAGAAAACTAAGAAATGCAAATATTTTACCTTGTCTTACTACCAGCAGATTGTTTTCAGAGGAACCACAAGCTGCACAAATACAAAACAAAGTATAAATACCAATTGTTCTTATCTTTTTTCTGTACTCAACATGTCTGAGGTAACTATTTAAGCAAATATTAAGAAGTGATCTAAAGTAAAATGACATCTTGGTTTTTTTGGTCTTCCAAAACGCCACATGAACTTCTTATACAGTGGACCAGTCACAAGAAGCCACATCACATAAAATAGGAAGAATTAACTTTCAGTTCAACTACTTGCACACCAGTGCATGTCAAATCTAAGGACCCCAGCTGCAGAGCCACCAGCCCTCTCTGTATGAACACTACTGCATGCACACGTTGGCCCAGGGCATTGTGCACCAGACTGGTCAGTCCAAAGGACAGTCTCACCATTCTTCCATTTTTAAGGTAAAAAGCTAACTAAATCCACATTGCACAAGAAAGTCCTCTGTAGTACATTTTTTTTCCCTAAGTTCAATAAGAAAAGTATTGTATCAAGTGGCAGTAGCTAGGTAGTCTTTATTGGGCTCATAAAAGATTATGATTTTGCCCTATTCTCTATATAAGTGAATTTCTTAAAATATCATTTTTAAAACGGCACTTCTTCTTCTCATGATAGTGTTTCTTTAATATATTAACTTTCCCACATCCCATACTTTGATGGTTCGGCAATTTTCTAGTTCATTTTAAATCATTTTTTGACAAAACAATACCAACAGTTCAGTAAGTGTCCCACTGCATTTTGCAATCTACGTTTCCTTTTGAAATACCCTCTTACTGAACAGCTTTAGCAACTAATAAAATTCCTCCATTTCAAAGCCAAAAGAATCCCATTAAGCACTAAATTCCTGAGGAAGGGGGAAGGGCTAGTGATACTGACTGTTGATGGTAGATTTTGGGTTTAACACTAGTAAAAGCTCTTTTAAAACCAGTAATACATTGCAATTAACAGGTTTCATGCCTAATCTACTGTTTGGATTTTATTTAATGCTTTGACATACAGATGTGTACACATACTTGTGGATAGGTGCACACAGGTGTGTCAATATATAAATGTGGATATACATAAGTATATAGCAACACATACACACAGGCACATATAGACATGCATATCAGCCACCACGGTTAATTTTCGTTGTCTGGCTAAACAATAATGAACAAAAAAATATAGTGGAAAGTCACCACTTTGAAATTAAGTATCTTCTTATGTGGTTGATAAGACGCACTAACTAAGCTGAGTAGAACCCTGGTGAAGCAGCATAAACCTGGTTAACAAATTTTGTCTGTTAACAGTAAACGAACTGCTACTAGGATCAATCCCAGTGTGCGATTTATGGTAATTCTGCATCAGTAATAGCATGATAACTAGCTTTTATAAATTATGAACTCCTATTACAGTCTCACTTTGGAAAAAATACACGCCCTTAAAAAGTGCACTTGTCTAAAACTAGGGACTTAAGCGGAGCTGCAGATCCAACTTTTTCAAAAATTCACCCCATTTACTTCCTAGTATCTGTCCATCTATTGGAGACAACCTTTCCACTTGAGATAGGAGCACTTTAAGTCTGCTTCAGTACAAAGCAGAATACCTTAGGTTAATATTGTCTTTAGTTTCTTCGATTTCCATTTGAGAGAAAAATCTCATGAGGTTGAGGACTGCACCTTCTACAAGATGTAAATTGGACTTTTGCAAAAAACAAGCACTGCATTTTAAAATCAAGTCCTGTAAACCTTTCAAATAATATGTTCTGATTCTAGCATGGACAAAGAATGCTTAAACTCCCTCTCGCCTTAACATTTAATAGTAAATACATCTTCTTTACAGTCCATATGAGATTATTTTCTTTAAACATGGGCTGTTTATTTTTTTATTAAATACTTGTGTTAAAGAACAAGGTCAGCTTCAGAATTCCTAGGAATGGGCACTAGAACAAGCCACCTGAAGAATGACACCAAGAGAAGAGTATGATAGACATCAGATTTGAGAGAGGAAGGTAGGTCTGTTTAAATTTGCTTCAGTCTCTTCCATTGGTAGTATTTTGGTGAGTGGAAATAACAGCTATGGAGTATTTGTTATTTCACTACCATTTATAACACGTTTTGGTTGTATGAACTACAGAAATATATATGAACGTGTATATTTATAAACAATACATATGACAGTCGTAAGTTTAATTTATTTCATGAACAGAAATGTGTCTCCCTTTACTCTAATCCCATTATCCCAAAGACAACTATATTAATAATTTCAGTTTTGTTATTGTTCTGGCAAATCACAGCATTGCAGAAGGGGTAAGTCTGTACAGAGCCAGACTAAGGTACCACAATATTTATGTTACTTATGGTAATTTACGTTACTTACGGTAGAATATTGTCATCATTTCTATTTCTTCCAGATAGGATAAAATACCTGGGTGCTGAATAGCAAAGACGTTTCCAATTTCTCTCATCATTTGAAGCAATCAATGTACAAGAGAAAAACACTGAGATCTAAAATAAAACCTGTGAAGAGTCTGCCTTAGTGGCACTCATTTTAGAACTGTCTGCCTTTGCACTTGGATTTATAAATGCTAATTATCAAGGTCATCACAAATTTGTGTGATATTTTGGGTTTTTACTCTGCTCTTCTATTAACCTGAGAAATAGATGTGTTCTTTCTATAATTATTATTCTAAAATTCTAGAATATCTTAGAACTATACTAGAGCTGCCTAGACACTCTTTTCAACAATTCCCCTTGTCTTAATTTTCAGAGGTTACAAGAATCAACTGCTGTAGCTACTGCATTGAGAGATTAAGATGTTGTTCCCCACAACTAATGTGTCTCTCCATTGCAATGTTTACTTTCCAAAGTATTAGTATCTTCTTTGGAAAACATCACATTTGTTTTCCTATTCATTAGGGCATTTGTAAAAAAAAAAAGACAGATTAATTCTCCTGTAAAAAATATCCCTGAAATAAATTAAATATAACTATTAAAACTAGCTTCAACCTAGACCTGGCCATTCTTCATGCCCACGTTTTACCAGCTAATTCTGGCTTGAGGTCTCTAGAATCAGTGACAGATGGATCATCTAACTAAAGCAAATACCTTTAGGTAAAGCCAAGCCAGCAAAATGACTTTTGTGGCTACCACAGTGGGCTACCATTAGGGAAAGAGAGAAACAAATGAAAACTTTCCCATACATGCCAGGATTGTCACTGACACAATGATAATTGGTTTACAAGAGGTGATAAGACCACAGACAAATGGCAATATCATGTCATTCACCTTTATGCTGTCCTCCCTTGTGTCTTTAATATGCCTCTCCAAACAGGTTATCTGCAGGAGTGGTGAGGAGGTCTCATTTTGGAGAAAGATACAGAATAAAGTGGAGATCTCATGTGCATGTCAGGTGATTAAGTCTCACTGCATACACTCTCATACAGTGAGTGGAAGATAAGCAAAACACTCCTCCAAAAATAAACACAGCAAATATGGTGCCCAACAAACTCTGACTTCTCAAAATAACAAATAAGCAAGTGAAATTCTACATCTGCAAGACAAAGCTGCCAGCAAAACAGAAAGGTAGTCAGCTGCTTTAGATATCAACTGCCTCTGAGCCAGGATACATATATCAGCTTTTAATAAATTCAGTTGAAGGTGGATATGAAATTATTCCAGAATTTGAAGAATGCTGTTCTCTACACATGTGTGATATAGCAAAACACGTGACAGCTGTTGGAATTGAAACCAGGGAGAAGTGGATTTAGAATTTTCTTGGATTGAAAAAGACAACCAGGGCAGTTTAGTTGACATCATTGAAAGCAAAAATAGTCTGATGGAAAGGATGGCCACCTACAGAAGCCATTAGACTTAAGCATTAGAAAGAATTCAAAATATTGCTAGAAATGTTACAAGCAGCATAGACCAATATAGAAATTACAAGCTGAAATTTAACAAAAAACAAATCTTGGAATTGTACCTGCTTTGACAACTTTATGTGGAAAATACACAGGTTAACATGCAGAAAAAAAAGGCAACAATTGCATGATTTTGCAGACAATCAGCAAAAACCCACAGAGCATGTATAGTGGGAGCAAAGAAAAAAATGATACTAGTACCACTACCAAAGAAAAATTATTCAAAGTAGTAAACACCTTCATAAAAGAGTCTTTTTTGGCACTATCTTCAACCAGAAAACTTTGATGATGTAAAAGATACAAAGATTTTTATTTGGGTGATAATATTTTGAACAGGAGTGGGGTGAAAAGCAAGAGAGCATGGCCAGAAAATTCTAAGCAAGAACTTGTACTTTCAAAGGCTAAGGCTAGGCAAACATGTTACATTCTAGAGGGCAAAAACAACAAATCTAGGCAAGGACTTAACTGAAGGAGCTGATTTCATGGTGAGGCTGTCACTGACCAGCTCTACCAGACACACAACAGGTATTATGGTGCTATGGAATGAGCTCTGGAATGAGGAACACATGTAAAGAACTGGTGACTTACAGCCAAGCAAACTGTTCCTAATGAAAATCTTTGACAACACAATCAGTGTTATATCTCTTTGCCAGTATTTGCACCAGAAACTCTTTATATTTTCTATGGGGGTATGAGTGATAGTATTTCTGGCATAATGACCCTACAATGGTATTATCTAAACATAAAAGTAATAAAGCTAAAATGTACCTACTGAATAAGACTTTAAAACTTTTTGGTATTGAAAGTAACCCAGAATTGACTAAAATGGGTCTTAAGCTGCCTCTGTCTTTTGCTAAAAATGCTCAGCAAACTTTCCTTCCTTTCCAGGTAGATATTTTCTTTTTTTCTCTTCCAGAAGTGGGAGATCTGCAAGCTAAGGTCAAAGCTCAAAAAGCTTCAGCAGTTGTAGACACTTTCTAGAATACTCGACAAAATTTAATTGCTAAAGCTTTTGTTCAGAATGAAACAAACTTAGAGGAGTGCCTCCTCCCCACATCACCAAGGAGTCAATGTTCAGTGCAACACTGGGTATTTCACATTTATTATATGTGAAAACTATTCAGGGGCTGAAAAAATCTGAGATAAGGGCTGGAAATACCCTGTGAGGGGTAAAATGAAAGGCCAGAATTGGAATCTTCAGAGTTATTCCATATGCCAAAAACTACAATGAATAAGTCAACACAGGCAGAATAAAATACTGACACTGCAGCTCTAAGTAGGATAGATTTGTTTATGTTGCTTGGAAAAAAAAAATACACATTTCTTTTAGATTAATATTCTCATTCTGCTGAGGCAGCATCTCCTAATAAAATGACATCTAAGCTTGTGATGGTGTATATGCAGTATTTTTACTAGATACAGCACTGCTGACAGTAATATCCAATAAAGGACAACTTATTAAGCAAAAGTATAAGTTAAGCAATCGAGCAATTTAAAAGTTTTATTCTCAAGACTAATGGATTTAATGACAGCAATAATGCAGACACTGAAAAGGCCACCTAGTTAGATTCCAATCCATGTTATAACACAGCAGTATCACTACTTTCTTTAATCAATGCAGGTAACTGGTGGCAGTTTTTAAAGTGCTACCAGAAAACACATATAGAACGAAATTAATAGATAACAATAATTAACAACATTATTAATATTACTATTTATTTAATGGGAGGTTAATATTGTAATTTATTTAATGGGGGGTTCCTTCCCATTGTCACTGTATATAATGCTGTCTGTGCCTCCATAGTGGGAAACATTAGCTGCAAACCCTAAAGAATGCAAGTGAAAATCCTGGAATTGCCGGGTACTGTAACATGGGAGGAACAGGGCACCCTATTTCAGTTTTAGAAAGGAAAAACGTAAGAGGCATCAAATTTACCTCTTTGCTTAATGAGACCTAGGGCAAATAACAATAATGCAAGACTTAGGCAACTGAACACCAAAACACAGTAAAAGAAAATGGGCTTTCTGGCTTTGCTTAATACTGGATTCAACTTCTCAAGTCTAAGTAACAGCACAAAACATCTCAGACTCTAACTGGATTAAGTAATAGAATTCATTATGAGGTTGGTTGTTTATAACTTGAAATTGTTAAGTTGTTTATTTAGCTTGTTTATTTAGCAGAACTGTTACAGAACCTTGGAAAGAAATGGCATTGTGGACCAAATATCCAAGTTTCTAAACCAAAGAACCAGCTCTACAAAAGCTTTTCTACTTGAAGAAGGAACAGTCAGATAAGGCGTAATATTTGAAAGCAACTGATCAGTGATAAACTCATTTTCCAGACTGTTGTGCACTCTTCATCCATAGTCAAGGATGTAGCATTGGACTCTGTCTTCTGTCAGAGGAACAACACTCCTAATATTATAATTTACACTCATTCAGAACTGAAATGCAGGGTTTATTACTCAAGAGCCTGGCAGCTGAACAGCAATATGTGGATCTACCCTGTGAACAGTATGTACTGTAGGCAGAATTGTTAGAATGAAGGAAGACTAAAGATAAAGCCAAGACTCCTGGTGAGATCTATCAGATGCTTATTAGCACAAGAGATTTCAAAAGCTACATGACAGAAGGGATAAAACAGCTGAAAATAATCTCATATAGTGTACAGTCAACGAGGAGACACAGAAATACCAGTGCTATGTGTGAATATAAGCTAAACATTTGTAAAAAGCAGTTCAGCAGAACAACTGATGTAAAAAGAAGACGAAAGTACTGACCTACTTCACAGCTCTTCGTGTTCCGACTACCTCATACAAGCTTTAAGGCTAACAGTTCATCTTCATCCTCATTCATTCAAAATCATCATCCAACTTTCCCTTTCTCTTCATCTGCCAAGAAACCTGCAAGGCGATTATTAATGTAATGCAATGTGGAAAAGCAGTTGAATGAAACAGTGTCACTGCATTCCAAGTATGGTGGAAATTTCTTCCAAGAATCTCTATCAAGTCACCTTTGATATTTATAGTAGATTTGCAGCTCCATCCCCCCAGTTAGCAAACTTCTGTGCATATCTACTGAAGAAGAAAAAAAGGAAAAAAAGCGCCTTTGCCTCAGGACAAACGAAAATCTATTTCAGTTATGGTTGTTCTTGACAGTGTCTGGTGTGATAGGAACTTGCTGAAGACCAAGTTCCCGGCAAGATTCACAGGGAGAGTGACCTTTGAGCGTAACTATAGTTTTGTTAGGATGTTAATTAAAATCCATATTGATCCACAGAGGAAAATATACAATAGAAAATTGGGATATACTATGTCTGGTGCTGGAAAGTCATTTGTAAGAGTACTCAGGCTCCACACGAAACACACTGGTATCACTGACACAACAAAGGGCCCTAATAATAAAAAACTAAATTAAATAAGTTTCATGGTCATGACAGTACTATGGTCACTTGAAAGACAAGGTGGGGAACTATGATTCTATTCTAACTCAACAGCAAAAAGCAGAGGGTAGATAAAACATGGGACATGTATTACTTGTTTATGAAGATTTTAAGGGAGAAGTGACTTAAGCAAAATCCTTTAACAGAACATTCAATAAAAGCAATATGCCAACAACTTTGTCTAAAACCTCCTGCACAAAATTGTCAGAATCAGATATATTTGTCCTATTTTTTTTAAACAGTAAGTACCTTTTCAAAAATAAAACACAATCCCTCCCAATATTTCAACGAGAAGATAGCAAATTCCTGTGTCACAGGGAGATTTTTCTCTGTTTAACTACCTAATTTTCAAATACCTGTAAGTTAACTACGCATATAATACACAGAATTTACATGATTTGCCTTTCTTTGAATGGCTGGAAAAGACAGAAGGTTTCAGAGTGATTTTGTTAGAGGATGCTCTTATATAACCATGACTATATACAATAAAGAATCAAAGCATATGGTAGAAACTGCAAGGTCCAAATTGTTAATCCAACAAATGGATGACCAGAAAATGCAGCATGTATTTACAGTGTTGATTAGGGCACGAGAATTGAGAATATCCTGAAACACATGGAGCCCAAAAATGCAATATACCCAACCAATATTTATTGCTGCCTCTCTAGAAGCAATTTCCATTTTGATGTGTTCTCTCACACATGATGTTCTGAAACAGTTAAGTAACATGAAAAATACAGGTTCAAGACTATATCTGTCACAGATGAAAATACAGCATTTATGCAGCATTACATAATAAAGCCCCTGGTTTACAGACCCAAGGTCCTCTCAGGACTGCCACAAATCTACATATTGTCATATGTGAGAGATTTTTACATTTGCTTATGCAAATTAAACAGAATCCACATTAATAACCAAAACAAAAAACCCACAGTCATTGAGTCTAAAGGGCTGAGGAAATTTAACAGTGACATTTGGTTGTGGCAAAGGTCACCTATTAGTTCACAAAAATCTCCCTGGAAAGCCACCTATCTTAGCCAATGTTTTATAGAGAAATCAAGGACCGAGTTAAAAGCAGCTGATTCCTAAGGGGGGGGCAGGGGGGAAGCAATACTGAGGGTAGATCTGCATTTGTTCTGAACTTAAAAGACAGCAGAATTGTGAGGAGGGAAAAAAATGGTGGCAGTTCTTCGCACAGTTATTTTAGAAACTAGGAATTAATTAACTGCATTAAACTGTTTACCTAACCAGCATATCTAGCTAAATTTCTACTATGCTAATATAAGTGAAATTATTAACACTGATTTTTGCCAAATACAATATAGATTTTTGTGAAGATAATCAATGCTAAGCATGGAGCTCCATAAATTTATGGAGCCCAACAAATTTAGGTAAGAAATCATATGGCATGCTATCTGCAGCAACAGATGACTGGACTGATGATCCTAGAGGTCTCTTCCACTCTTGTTTTCACAAATTACTACATATAAATTAGATACTTATTTTCACTAGTAGCTTAATCAAGTTTTGGACATGTGTATTTAGAGCTGAAACACAAATGCATCCTCTCAGTACATGATCCAGACTATAAGATGATCCTTTCTGCTCAGGTTCAGCACACCACCATAGCTATCCCTCTAATGCTTTAATCTAATGGCACAATTAGTCCAGTTAAGGATTAGACATTATATGCAGAATTTCACAAGAGTTCTCCTACCCCTAAGCATCAGAGAATGCAAAAAATACATCACCCCTGCATGTCTTAGCAGGTAAGCATTAAGTATTTTCTACCCTATATAAAAATTGGTATGCAAAGATACTGCTACAAAAATCTGTATCTAACCTAACACTTTGATACATCTAAATAAATTTGTAGGTGCATAACATTAAAAAGTATAAACATATACATAGCTATTCACATCTATATGTATTGCCACATTCTGGAGTTCTGAAATAGTACACTTGACAAATACACAAAAAACAAAGGAGGCACATGCTCCATAATTTACTAGTAGCATGCACTTTTTTAAAACACTTTATCAGGTCCTGATTTAACCTACCTGACATCCCTATGGAGCTGGAAAGTATAGACTAATTTTTAAGGCACTGAAAGTGAAGTAAACAAACAAACAAAAAAAAATTACAAGAAGGCACCAAATCCCAGGTCTTCCAGTTTTTAATACTGAACTCTAATCCACTAAAAAGCTACAGGTCTTATTTTGGGATAGTATCTTCAGTTTTTGGCCACTTTTTTGTGGAAATCTCTCAATCCCCCCATCCCATGAGGAAAACAATATATTCAATCTAAGGAAACCACCTGTGCTTTTTTAATAGCCTTGCCTGACAAAGAATAGGTCTTGCAAAAGATGAGACACATAAATGGAAAACCATTCAACATTTGAGAAAGGTGACTAAATTCACTAGCCTAGTGTCACCTTTTACTTCCTAAGTTTGTTTTTTGAGTTGTTTTTTTTTTTAAAGGCCATTCATGAAATATTAGAGATGCCTGTTTTATATAAATGTTGTGTCCTCTGACATCCACTCAGTGAAAGATAAAAAGATGGCATTAAGTTTTAGCAGTGAAGTGAAATGTTGCATGGTGCAAGGTGACCCAGTCTCATTTAACAGATTACCAAAATATAATCAAATAAAACCTATGATCTTTACACTGGCAAAAACAGTGCTGCAAGAGGACAAATGTGATTTTAAAAACTTAAAAGACCAATTGAAATGAATCATGTATATTTTTACAATGTAAGTGAGTCCTCTGCAGCTATCCAGTCCTTGTAAGAGCATCCATATTGAGTGCAAATTTTAGTACAAGCAGGTTCAGCTTTCCCTACAATTTTTTCCTGCCACTATATCTAACTCAAAGCAAATATCCCAAACTCAATTAAACTGTTTGATTACACTAAAAATAGTCCTCGCTCTTCATCTTATTCTCAGTATCTGCTGACAGATAACTCATGGTTCACAGGGAATGTATTGTCAAACTGCATTAATCCACAGCTGGGGGAAAAAATGGGAAAAGAAAACTCGTACCAGTCTGATGATGTGTGTACAAATCAATTATACCACAATAAACTGTCGTGGGTTAAGATTACCAATAGAAAACTTTAGGGAGCACAGATTGTGAAGCAGATTTAGACTTAATTGATAGAATTCTTCACACACAGCTTGTTTTTGATTGCTACCATGATTTCCATACACCTTTCTCTAATGTGTTTTCTGATAGCTACTGACAAACTTGAGATATTTTCATGATGGACTTTGGCTGTAATCCACTATGGCAATTCCTTCTTTCCTAAGCCCTCACATTTAGTCCTTCAAATCCATTCACTGAGAGCTGCCTCAGCTGCCACTCTGATTGCAATGCCTCCCAGACCCTCATCAGCTCACCTCATCTATCCACTGTCACACAAACTTGGGCTCCATTTGTTGAAATGGAGGAAACTTCTCCTAGGGTCGAATGATGTAATTTGGGGCTGAAATTAAGTGAAGCTTGCAGGTTTGGATAGAGTGCTAGGTGAAATTCTGTCAAACAAATCCTGAAAAATAAACCAAAACATAACTATGAATTCATGCCTGTATTTTGCAGGGAACAAGTCCCAGCAAAATAATTTTGAAGAGTTTTAAATTAATCACAGGAGACCTGAAGAAGTATAAACAAAACTATATGAAAGTTTTAAAGCAAATTTTGTTAATTTTTAGATTAATTTTTAAAATTAATTTTAAATATGCTTTTGCAAAGAAGATAAGGCAGGAGATAAGAGTTAGTGAGGGGAGAGGTGACCGAAGCTGTAGAGTTAAAACACTCACAAACATCCACAACTTCAAAAATGTACTATTAATACATTGTGAGATCTCTGCCCAGATTCATGCCACTAAACACAGGGCTTAAGAGCCTGAAAAAAATATCCAAACATGTGCAAGTAAAAAAAAAACCCTCTGTATAATAAAACAGCAATAAAAATCCCTTACCAATTATGCTACTGTGTTCTCAAAATAGGAACAGTGTCTCTTATGCCCTAATTTTATCATTTCCTTTGCCCCATGTTAAAACGCCAGTGTAATTATCCTTTATAAAGGTTGACTGAGGTCCTGGTGCAAATCTGCTCAGGGTGATAATTTAGCTGGCTTTTTTATTTGTGGAATTTAGGCAAGAATGTTTCAAGCTCTTTGTCAAAATAACTGCTTGATCTGCTTTAGTATTTTTCTAATTGTTAAAAAAATAGCATTTTCTAATAAAGTGAGGGAGAGTAAGGTTAAATACTCCAATTACCAACTTGCAAGAAGAGTGAAACATAAAAGTTGTGCAAAGTGATTCCTAATTTTGATGTACTTGGAGTCAATTCTTAATATTTAATGATACCTGGAAACGTAAGTAACAGCAGCATGATATTAGGGAATATTCTTTGACGTTTGCACAATGCATTTAAGTGCTGCTGAAAATGTTTGGTTTGTCATTAGTAATTAATAAACTTATTACTTCACATTCTAATAACTGTCAAAGTGCCAGATTTCAGATAACACAAAAACTTCCATTTTAAGAAGAAAGATTTCAAGTAAATTGACCAAAAGGATGATCTGCAGTGCTGAAAACTTAACTGCTTTTTCATAATTACGTGACCTGGTCTAACAAGTAAAAAAAAAAACATAAACTAAACCCAAAACAGAACACCAAAAAAACCCTCCAACCAACTGACGTATCTCCAAGTACTCTACACCAGAGATGTTGAAAAGGAATTATTAACATAGCTACACTCCATCTGGGGGGGAAATCTCACTTTCAAAAAATTGAAGCTTCTTTATCTACTTATTTAAACCCTATTGAAATATGGTTTTCCTGACTGAGGCTTTCATTGTATAAGCAACACAAAGATTGCTCCTAAAAAGCCATCCTACAAACGATGAAAAGCAACTGGAATGATACAAAAGCAACTTAAACTCGTGATAGTTTCTTCCAGTCATACATTTGTTCTAGTTCTCTCTCCAAAAGCGTTTGACTTAGCAGAGGTACAACTCTTACAAACGTAACACAACTGCACTTGCTGCCTCTCTGTCTCTCAACATCAACCACAACCACCACCATGAGACAGGAAAAGCCCCAGAGCAGGTAAGAGAGTGAAGACCCTGTGATGATGACCCTCAAAAGATGCAGACAACCACAGTGTCCCACACTCTCCTTCTCAAGCACCCCCTGAACAGCACCATGGGATCTTTCAGGAAAAGGACAACCATAGCAAAACCCTTGCCTGCATTCCTCAGCCCTTCCTAGTGGTCACAAAATATTGCCAGGATATAGTAGCTCTCTCTCCACCATACCAGTTGTACTTTTGAGTCTTCCAAAAAAACCTCCAACCAAATAAAAAAAACCTCCCCACTTTTTTCTTTCCCCCTAAAGTCTACCATTCTCTTATCTCCATCTTGAATACAATATTCTCTTCTGGCAGAACATTTTTTGAGATACCATAAATAAGACTCTTTCCATTGAGTGATTCCATGAAGACCATGTCTTGGAAGGCTCTACTTTAATAATTTTCTCCTTTTAAATACTTTCTAATTGAGTACTCATAGCAGTATATGTATTCCTATGAAAAAAGTCTACATAAATTTATTGGAAATTACAATTTTAAGATGTTTCCAATCTATGAAATTTGACAGTGGAAAAATATTACTTCTCCAGAAGCTGACTGATTAAAAAAAACTACAGAAGGATTATCACCGCCTATTAAATGTGATAGTTTGAACCATTTCTGTGGAATCCTTTCCTATTTATTCCTATTAGATCCATTAGCATATTTCCAGCTAATAGCTAACAACTGTCCACTGAATTAAAAAAAGACTCTCCCTAAAGCTGCTTCAATGGCTAGATATTATGGCAATCAGTTTAAACGCTCCTATTTCTCATCCAATGGCTTTACACACTGCAAACAGTTACATCTCTTTGGAAACTAAACACCCAGCTGAGCACTGCAGCCTGTCCTGCATAGCCTGTGGTGATGTGGGTGCACCCTGCTCCTGCCTCAAAGTCTGCAGCTCCTGCAGAGTTCCACACTTGGGGCATTTCACACTGCCATCCACTACTGACCTATGCCAAGAGACAGACAGGCAGGTCTTCAACCCAGGCTTGCATGGCTCTTGTTAGTCATGTTTGCAAACACACATTTTAATTTCAGACACATCTTCCTACCTCACTGAGCTCCTCCAGACCCGTGCTTGATGCACCCACTGCTCACATCCCTGCACTGGCCAACGGGCCTCAACCGCCCAATGCTTTAGTGAGCTGCCTAATAGGGCTGCTTTGTGACAGGTGCAGTGCTATGCAAGAACTCAGATAACTGATTTAGACCCACTTTATCTCCCTCCCTCCCTCCAGGACAATAATTTGTTTGGGGTCCTTCTATTATTTTGTATTCTTTTAATGGAAGGCAAAATATTTTTCCACGCCAACAACTACGTTGCAGTACTGTGTGGTCCATTATTGTAAACCACTATTTAACATGAGCCATTTTGTCATAAGATCAAGCAATAGCCTTCCTTGCTCCACAGTGACAGTCCATGTTCTCTCAATGAGAAGGATACCAGCTTGGTATAGTTATGTTACTTTTCTCCTCTAATTTTCATTTCTGTAAATACTGCCACAACACATAAGTTACTATTAATGTTCTTCTGAGTCTTAGTAAATGCTATTTAAAGTTCTATATAAAGTATATCCACTTCTTAATGCATTGGATTTTCTACTTTAGTGGTTGCCCATCTGATACAATTTCTTAATGGACTCTTTTTAAAAGAACTAAATTGTAATTAATTGCACTCCATGATTATATACATGAAAAGGATTGGTTTGAACTTCTACCCTTGACATACACCAAGATGAAAGAAAAGATGCAGGTTATGGCTTAATAGTTTTACTTAGATAAATGGTGACATTTCTTAATAGAACTAAACAATCCTATGTTTTTTTCAGCCAACTCTTTCTTCTTTGATTAAACTGTGTCAAGCAGGTACCAGAATTGAGATGGACTCATGTCACTCAATGGAAACATGTCAGCATTCAACACCTTACTTTGCATGGAATAGTTTTCTACATTGAAAAATTCAACAGGATGCAATTGTTAAAGAGCTTTCAAATATTTATTTAGATTGGGTGTCAACCTTTATGATAATTATCTTTTTTTTCTCCCAGTTTAGCCTTCACCTCAGAGCAGGCTGAAATGTCATGTAGTTGGTCTGTCCATGGGAGAGCTTTCCAGAACATAAAAAACCAAAGCCCACACTGCTGCTATTCATTTAGTTCTGTTTGCCTGCAGTTGGGAAACTCTCTACAGAGCATTTTCACACATATATTCCTATGAAGCGCTCACTATGAACAATTTTAAACCAGTGGCTAGTTTTTTAAATACCTGAAAGTAAAGAACCAGCATAATTAAAGACAGAACCTGAGCTCAAATTTTTCAGATTCTTGTTATGTATTCACAGGAGGGCTGTTTTGAACTTGTCAAACTAAGTCTTGGAACAAGAGACTTGGAAAACAATGGGTACTTCTAATCATGGCACTCATTTTTCCAGTCTGTTTTCCAACCATTATGATCTGGACTTCTGTGGACAGATTTCCAACAGATTCTACCAGAGAACATGAACATGCTTCAGAAGTCTAGATTCAATGTAAAAAAGGAAGCTGCTGCTGTGTCATCAATCTTCTACTGTCTGAACAGAAAACAATTTCAAATGCACTAATAAATCCTTTCTGGTTTTCCCGCTACAGTTTCAAAATTTAACCCTTTTACAGGATCACCATGTAATCTCATCTGACTACCACAAGAATCACTGTCTGCTAGATCACAGTATTACTCAAGCAACTTTCCTCAGCCTCTATTTTAGCACTTGAAAAATAGGGCAAGACTTTTGGAAATGTGTGTACGAATGCCTGAATTTGAATGACTGACATTTTTATATTGCTTTGCGTGTATCGGCTATATTATGAAAAGAACACAGTCTTATAGGAAAGTCCAACTACAGCACAGCCTGAGGCATAATTTCTATAGTTTAATCAGTGAATCACTTACTTAGTATCACACAGTTCCCTTTTCCTTCCTCAGTATGCCAAAATTGTTCATCTCTCCAGAATCATTCAGCTAAACTTATTTCAACATAGTAAGAATATTAAAAAATAGCTAGGTTTGCTGGGTCTATTTATCAGAACCTGAAATATTGTGAATGGTGAAATTTCAATTTATTGCTGTGCCGGTCCTGTTTCAAGAGTAAAACTGAAAAGCATATGGTTAACAAAACAACCTGTAACTGCTTTGAACGCTATCTCTGAGCCCGTGAACACACATCAGTGCTTTTATTCCCATCTAACAGGGGCATTTATCCTTAACAGCAACAGATCCTGAGCAAACAAACAAACAAAAAAACAAAACAGAAAGGAAGTTGGATTTCCCGTTTATTACTTAAAATGTGCTCTCCACAACTGACAAATTAAAGGAGAGCTTTATGAGCATCCGGAGAGAAAGGAACAGGAGCTCAGCAGCCACTGTGCCAGCCCCATACGGCACCATGTTCAGTATGGTCCTGAGCTGCCCATGCAGTGCTCCATTTGTAGAGCTGGATGCAAACCAATTCCTGCAGCTCAGGACAGAGGATGGAATGAAATCAATCCCAGCTCCCTGCAAAACCTCAATGTAGTCACCAGAGCCAGCAGTCTGTACCAAAGAGTACTGGACCAGGAGGCTGCGAGGGAGCCCACGCCCTCAAGGAAATTTTGGCTTGCCTAGAGCAGTGGGGGATTCACCTCCAGCCAGGCAGGAGGAAGAGCACATTGGCCCCTTTCATGGCCGGGTGAGCTGCCACAGCTATGGTTTCCAAAGGTTAAAAAAAAAAAAAAAAGGCAGGAGAACTGTTTCTCCTGACTTCACCTCTGTTGAATTTAACTGCATCCTCTTCACCCATGCTCTTACCGAGAAGTGGGACACCTAATACAGAAACCTGAATCCCAGCTAAGAACCTTATGTGTTAAAACTATCCAAAACATAGTTCAATACAAAATTTGCATTCAAAAACAGTAACAAAAAAGCCAAGTAAAACACCTGATCCACACTAACATCAAAACTGAAGTGAATTCACAGCAAAAACACACCTCAGCAACCTTCACTGGAAATATGAGAACTAAGAATTTTGCTATTGTATCTTAAGTGATCACTGTAGTACTTAATAAAAATAAGAATTGGAAGTTTATTTGAAAGTGGTGTGCTGAACTATGAACAACTAAGCTAGAATCAAGTATCCCAGATCCAAAACATAACTCTGACATGGAAATCTTCTGCCCGCTTAGAAAATTAGCTCAAAACATATTTCCTAAACTTTGCTGAAAAAGGCTCTTCCAGTTAAACATAAAGGTCTGCCTACTGTTTTAGAGCTAAGCACATGCACACTTATCAGTGTGATCAAGGCTTTAATCCTTCTTCTGGTGGGCTCAGTAATAAAGTGGGGATAACTATGCTTACCTACTTTGTAGGGTGTTGTCAAAATTAATGTTCACAGAGCAGTCAGTAGGTGAAAATCATTATGGCTCCCATCCTGCAATTGCTAATGCATGGGCTGCCTGCTGCACACACACTGAGCCTAGCAAAAGCTAATTGAGTCCTCTGAAGGTGCAGCAGTTTGTTCAGGCCCCATCAATAAACTGTTAAGAGTTTAAAAAACAAAACAAAACACCACCATACTAAATGTGAACACAGCACAATTTTTGAATGATCCTGCAGACCAGAGCCTCTGGGGCTAAGCATGGCACAGGAAAAGCTTTTATAACAGAATACAATACTGGGAGGTATATATGTGTGTATATATACAGATATAGATGTATGTAAAGGGATATAAAAATACAGCTATTAAGCCAGCTATTCGGTATTACTCTATGGACACACTCCCAAACACACACTCTCAGGCAAACACAAGCCAAAGTGCAGACAGCACCTGAGCTACAATAAATCAATGACTGTATGCAAACAGATGAAAATATAGACACAGAACTGATGCACATTACTACGTTCCCTGAACTTAACTCTGAGCTGGAAGACAAGGCTGGAAAAAAAACTCTACTTGATTGTTCATTTTGAATGTAAATGAAATTAAGGAAAGATCTGAGCCAAATCCATTTGCTCATCAATATATCCCACAAAACCAATTTAACTGATGTCAAACGCAAATAATTCATTTGACGTCACACTGGAGCAGCCAACCATGAACAGCTCACAAATTATTATTTTGATCCAATTGTTAGACCCAAATTACAGCAAAAACTGCACTTTCTACAGCTGTTAAAGAAGTGACCCTGGCAGAGCATGCTTTTGTGCTGAACTTTTTATATCACCAAGCCTATTAATCAGGTGGCAGTTCAAACTGATGTGCTTTATATAGTTGACCCTGGCCAGTGCTTTAATTACTTGGTATTAAATGGTAATTAAGACTTTTTCCCATTCAGATTTAATTCAAAAAAATTTAGTGTAAAATCCAGTAATTTAATAAAGAGTTGTGTTCTGTACTGTGCTTCAGCCTGGACACTAAGGATGCAGCAATTTACTATTGACAAGCACTAAAGGAGCAGGTCATTTCACAAGTATAGTGTGGACAAAGGTGAACCGGGCAACTGATGAAATCTGTGGCCAAGGCGAAATAGCAATCTCTGAGCCAAATGGTAATAAAGTTACTGAAATGAAGCAGTGTAGCTTCTGAAGTGAACTGTCATAAGGAGGATACAGGCTCCAGGACAGCTTGGCCAAAGTAATTAAAACTTTATTCTCTGCGAGCCAATCAAAGTGGCTAGCCCTACATCTGAGTTTACATAAAGCAAAAATAGGTGTGTAAGTCGGCAATAAACACCAGCAGCTGTAGCTAGCACTCTATGAAAGAACATCCACCTCTCTGGAATTATCTGCAAAATTTGCAATAAGTGAGGCAAAATTAGAAACATATTTTAAAGGTGCTTTCCTGTATTATTGAATTATATCTCTAGATTTTCTATGACATGCAAAAACCAAGTAGAAATGCAGACAAATATCACTGTCCAAAATTCCCTGCTAAATCAAAGACAATTACTTCCCTCAATAGCTATTAAAGGCAGATAGTTTAATCATTGGAGAAGCAATCTAGTGCATAGGAGTCCAGAGATGTAGGCTTAACTCACGGCTCTGCTACTGACCTGCTATATGACCTTGGGCAAGTCTCTTCACATTTCAGCGCCTCTTTGTGTCCCTATTAACCTTTGTGCGTCTCAGCTATTTAGAATGTAACCCCTCTGACGCAGAACAGTCTCTCACTACATGTTTTTACAATACCAGCACAACAAGGTCACCATCTTGGTTGAGACCTCTAAGTGCTACAGTAATCCAAATAAATAAGAACAATATATTCAATTATTCACTTAGATTTATTCAATTTTCCCGTAACGTCTGGATAGCTGAGACATCACCACAGATTAAAATGTGCATCCTACATACTTTTAATTTTAATGTCTCACCTGTTGTTTGTGTAATTGAAATTTGTATTGATTTTCATAAAGCAAAGAACACCTAATTCACTGTCTAAAACACAAACGATGGAATGAGCCATTGGTAACCAAGTTATTCAGAACACACAGAAAATACATCATGTGTCTGAAAGGAGAAACAAGAAGGTCCACCCAGTATAAAGTTTGACTCAGCAAAGCACTTCAGTACATCCCACCAAAGCTCTTAAGCTAAGCCTAAATAAGGAACTGGGGCTTTTCAGAGGTCAGGGAATATTCTGTAAATGATGCGAAACAATTATAATACAATCATGAATACAGGTACATTAACACACCTTTTGTGAAACTGCAACATGAACAGATCCCCAAAAAAGGGAACAAAAATATGCCTTCCTTTAAAAACTGGTGATTAAACAATGGATGTTTCTTGATACTAACCATGCTCCCCAACAAGCACACACCACACCTTCATATGCAACTCAATGAGTATTTCAATTAAATGCATTTTCTTTCTCTATTTAACCTGTACTTTGAAAGTGTTTAGATGCAGGAAAAATTTAGCACAGCTATTACTATCCACAACACACTTTCTTCCAAAAATATTTTGCAATCATGGACATTTTTCACAAATTCTGTCTGTATTTTAGGAAATATTCAACCCTAAGCTAAATGAGGTAAAACACCGGCTACAAGCAGAACCTAGAAATAAAATTAAAGAAGAAAAACTAGGAATTGTATACTAAGAATGTTACCTAATTTATTTACCTAGAAGCTTGAAGCCAACAAAAAACAAATATCATAAGATTTGGTTACTTAAGCAAGCTTGTAAAATGGAATGCACACAGGCAGGAATCATTCTTCTTTTCTTGATTCAGATACAGATACTTGAGTATGCTCACCTCCAATTCATGCTGTTTAATTCTGACTCTTTGGAAACAAAAGCAAACAAAATATGAAAACATTAAACACTCCCAACTGAAAATTGTTACACAAGCACCAGTAGTAGAAAAGAATTGTAATTTAAAAAGTACTGACCACAGAGGAAGCAATAAACAATCATTTTGGCAATGCAACTTTTGTAAATCCACTGAAAACCTACCCAAAGACTCAAGCCTATGCAGGTATTGATACATCAAAAACATGTCCTGAATGACAATATAATAATAATAACCATCACTAAAAATAAAATAAAGAAAGTAAAAGAAAAACCCACATGTGGCTTAACAGCCACCTTTTCAAGAAAGCTGAGAGATCTAGGAAAAATAGCAAGTCTTCTGTCTTCCAAGCCTCATAAATTTTTACTGTCCAAACTCAAGCTTGGAGTAGATAATTTTTATTTTTCACAAAAGGTATCTTGTTCATAAGTATGGCATGAAGGTAGGATGAGACAATGGTAAAATTGTTGAGTAGGCTGGAAACTGTACAACTTATTACTACTATAAAGGGACTATTAACTGAAAAAATATTACATAAACCATTTGTCTTGAATATGTAAAGTTTGTAGCAAGCATAAATGCTAGTGAAAAACAAGAGAAAAGACATCAAGAGTTCATGCAATAAAAGGAATGTCCTTAAAGATCTTTTCTCCTCCTGGGAATTTAAATGTAGTGAAAATTTGGGAGATGCAGTTTCTTTAGCAAGGAGCTCAGTTACCATAACTGATACACATTACCAGCTTTAGAATTCTAATTGTGTTTAATACAGTTTCATGTTGCATCAAAGTACAAAATCAATACCATTTGTCCAGCAAACAGGAAAAATGGAATCTATAAACTGCTCTTATTGAGTAATTAAACACCTATTATTGTCATGAGTGGTGAAACAATGAATTTGATAAGACAAATTTTTGCGACAAAACACTGCAGTGATTAATACCTCCCTACGTATTAAATAAAAATGACTGCCTTTTGTGCAGCACTGCTGGCAGAAGAACAGGAATGAGAGAAGTAGTTGCCAGTGCCACAATAACAGGCTAACCTTGAACTGAACTCCTTTCCTCAAGAAATTAAATGCTGTAGCAGGACTTTAAATCCCTCCACTTAGAGCTCATTTGTGTTTCGCGTAACCTGCAGTTCCTGAAGAGAACTCATTATCTTCAAAAGGAGAATCCTTTTATAATTTCTTTACAAATGTGTATATTGTTTCTGCAAAAAGTATTTCATATCAGAAAAGGGATAAGAGTATTAGCAGTGTAAGCGAGGCAAAAAGGCTCGTATCATTAAGACACCGTTTCTGCTTCCTGGGAATTCAAACGCCAACGACAGTGGTAGGAGAAAACGAACGAGAATGAGGTTAAAGAAAATGTACCTTTACAGCAAAATTTTAATCTGTTAGATTGATGCTAAACTGCCTTGGTCTTTCTGCTGCTATATGCTGTATTTCTGTGTATAGATCTCCCTCCCCCAATGCTCCTCCTGTAGCTTTGGCTTCCTATTTTTCTTTTCACTTAGAATGATGCACTAGGAACAACTATAGAGTACAAAAGATGAATCTACGGATGTGACACTTGTAAAGGGTAACCCTATTTCACAAGTGAGATGGGACAAAAAAGAAAGAAAAAAGGCCACAGAAGCAATAACTGCTCACTGAATTACCATTAAATTGTAAGATTTACAATCCAATGTACAGTAAGTGCATATCTAATGGAGTTTGTCCTCTAAAAGAATATAAAGTAGATCTTTGCAGCATATGATGTATGCGGGTTATTTTTTTTTTTAAACGGGACACACAAAAAACAGATGTGCACATAAAGTCCAGAATTTTTATACATATTAGAACTGAGCCAAAGCCAACATTAAATATGATAAATGCAATATGATTAGTAGGATCTGGCTTTGTATTTTCAAAACATGCTCACATTCTACAAAGAGAGATAAAAGATGACTCTAACACAGCCAGTCAATACTGCTTTCACAGATATCATTGGTAAAAGCAGATCACATATTACAAATTCAGTTTATTGCTCTGATCTACTGGAATTCAATTAAATGACTTTTTGTAGAGGTTGGCAAAGCAGCTTCTGACCATTTCCAACATCTTCTAAACAAAATATCTGGACAGAAGTTTCAGATCATTATTTATTACAGCCTTAAATTACCGACAATATTTATTTTCATATAATGAATGTAGTATGAATAAGGCTCATTCACGGCACTATTATTTGTAACATTTGTCTGTAATTTCACTGCTCTTATTCACGTGAGCATAACTGTTGAGTGATTTAAGTTTAGAAATAAGCAAGGCATGGCAAACAATTATTTAAGTAGAAGCAAACTTTTACATGAAATAGCAAGCATATTGCTAGTATACAATATTATGAGGGTATCAATAATCACACATTTTACAGGATGTCTGTGGAAAATTCTAGCCTGTAATAAAATCCAAAACTATCAAAGAGACAAAGGAACTTTCAGCTGGGTAAGCCATTCAAATAGCAACAAGGCATGTAATGTTCAGCTCCCTTAATTTAAGTTTTATTTTTTTTAGCTAGAAACCTCAATTTTCCACAAATGGCATTAAAACTTTCCTTCTCCTACCAAAAAGGAAGCCTACCACACAAATTTTACCATTATCTGGCTTTTATTTCAGAGGATTAAAAAGCAACGCAGAAGATCAGCAACGATAGCCTTGTTCTCTTCAACCTTAGTGAATCAAGTTCACTGGAGGTGAAGCAGTGGAATTATCAGTACAAGTGCCTGTGTCATCAAAGCTTTCTGAGAGGTAGTGTATGGAAATACCTAAACAAACAGAAGTGTAAAAGCTGTCTGTATATGAAAGGGCTCTCCCAAGGCTTTTCATTAAAACAATTCCAATTGCAGTTTCACGATGCAGCATTATATTATGTGAGAAATATAAAATCTTGACATTTTTCTAAATGTGAATGGGTTAAAGAACCTCTCCACGCTACAGTGAGCCTGAGAATTTCCAGCAGCTGATGAAGACCAGTTGACCACCTGATACTTTTTCAGCAGGGTGATAAAATTAAAGGATTGCTTTGATTTGCTTGAAGGATTACTTTCTATAGTTAATTGTTTAAAGTGCACGGTCTTACGAAAGGGAAAAATATCAAGAAGGTTAATGTAGAGTGAGCTAATTGCAAGCTGATTACATTGTGCAAAGCAAGAGATATTACCTGTGTTACATACCACCACAAGGACTAGCCTATTCTACCCTGCTGCTGCAGCAAACAAGCTGATTTGCTAACAAAGTGGTCAGCTCGGGCACTTGCACAGCATCTCGGTAGGTCCACAGGCGACTGCTTCACATGCAGAGAATCTCAAGCTCCATTTTCCAATCTGATTACACGGCTCCTTATTCCAGCAGCCTTAAACCTTCATGGCAGTTTACCAACATTTTCATCACTTTTTCTTTTACAAATCAAAAGAACTGATAAGCTCTCAGGTACCCGGGATTTCATAGTCGATGGCTGGCAGGCAGCCAGCTTCCCTCACAGCACAACTGCTCCATGCCACAATGCAAAAAGCACGCTGAATTTAACAGATAGCACAAAACTATTAGAATTTTGCAGTACGTACAAGCAGGCAGCATGTTTCTGTCTCTGCAGATGTTAACAGTTCTGTTCAGTCACATTTATAACATGCCTAGACCCAAAGAGATGTGTTTAAAAAAAAAGAAGAAAAGAAAAACCAGAACAAATTAAGACATAGCACTGTCACTAAATAAATTGCACTTCAAAGTGTGCACCCAAGTTACTTCATTGCAGTGCTTCCAAATTACCAGGAATTAGAGACAATGCTAAAAACATTTGACAAAAAATTAAGAAAAAGGAAAACAAATCTTTACATAAAATGGAACTGTTTGACATAAACAGAAACATTATTTTAACAGTAAAACAAATGCAAAAAAAGAGACACTATTGTGTATTTTTGGCATGTGAAATGCTTACATAAAGCATTAAAATAGCCACAAGGCATACCTGGGTTTACTTATTCTGTTGTTCAAAAACACCACTTGAATGATGAATGAACAAAAATGTGATTCATACTGGTAAATGCAAAACATCTTTATAAAATGCTTATTCTGAGGTATATCATGTCATGTTTCAAAATCTGAGGTACACAGGAAAGAAATATAAACATATACATATAAATTTATATATATAAAGAAAATAACAATGCAGAGTGACAATTAGAGGAAAAGATTATCTTACAAATCTTAAGGATTCCAACAAAAAGAAATCCAATTAAAAAAGCAACAGAGAAGAAAACTTCCTTATTTTTGGTTAAAGAAAAAAAAAACATTAATATTAAACCATCAAGTTTTTACTTATTGCTACTGAGGCTTGCTCTCCCATTCAAAAAAATTGACTATCCATGTATTGTTTGCATAATGTCCAAAACAGCCTATATGGAACTAACATAACACAAAGTTAATAGCGTAGAAAACAACTCTCCCATGTCCCCCCAAGCAAAACATTTCAAAAATCGAGTGGATCAAACTGAAATCTGAAGAAATACAACCCATTAAGTATTCTTAGAAGAAGAAACAGAATTTTGCACATCATCACTTTTATCATAAGGGAATGGGGGTGGAAATGTGGTGAGTAAGACAGTAAGTTATGGAAGGAGGGACAAAAAAAAAAAAAAAAAAAAAAAAAAAAAAAAAAAAGTACAACTAAGCTGGTGCAATGGCTCAGTACTCCAGATCACCAGTGCATTGACCCTCTGTATCTCTGAGTCATTAGCTGGAATCCCAGCTCTGCCTTCAGGAGTAGGGATTTGAACTCGCACACGGATGCGGTGCGATTCGGGATCTCGAGCGTGCCAGACAGAGGGGTCATTCTCCTCGGCGCGGAGGAGGCCGGCGGCCCCCGGGGAGGGCAGGGCGGGATGAGTGACTGTCGCCCGGCACAGGCGGTGGACATGCTGCTGACTCAGGCAGGGACACTGACAGGCATCGCTGCCTCCCTCCATCACTCCTGGACGGAATGTTTTTAGGCCACTGGTGCTGACAGGTACATGCAGAATTCAGGGGGAAATTAGCCACATCTCCTTACTTGCCTCTGTGCATGCACACATGTGTATTTGTATGTATGCATCTCTGTGTGCACCTATACTAATGTTTACATGTATTTATGGAGACATACTGAAACAGTCTAAACTGGCTGCTCTGAAGCCATACGTAGTGCTCAGCACTGCCAAAATATTCCTACACCAATTCTTCTCCTTAATATAGCTACAATGTACGTATTTATGTACACACAGAAGCTATAAATGTGTATCCTACACACAGGCCAATCACATACATGTAACACCAAGTGCAATTAGCATTACCTTTAAAATAACAGTCACTGATTTACATAGAAATTTCCTCTCTGATAAAATACAAACCACATTTTAACCAGCTTTTAATACCAACACATTATTCTCATGAATGATTCCTAGTAAACTGTTTATTACAACTGTAAGGTTTGAGAGGGTTTGCTGTTTGCAGATGCAGGTTGTGGGGTTGCCTTTTTTTCTCCCACCCCCCTCCTTTTCTTCCCCTGTGATTTATTGGATGGTGAGCAAACCCACTTAAACTATAGTTGTCCATATGAATCACTAATTTTCATGTTTCTAATTAAAATGTAAACAGTGTAATGAAGACATCAAGTTTTTAGGCAAATGTCTCTTCCAGTGCCACTTGGGGTATGGTAATTACTGAAGCAGATCTATGGATGCTCCCGAATCCTCTGCAAGTCCAGATTAAAAGCATTACTGCTAAACCTTGCTTTTTACACCAGGGAATTGTGTTCTCTAACCTATTCCCAGTTTGCTTACAGATGCATATCTGTACAAGCCTTTATAACTAGTCATTAAAAAATAAATAAAGAAAAACAGAAGTTTATCACATAAATAGAACAGTTTGTGGGGGGAAAAGCTGTGATTTCATTTAAAATAAAATTTGATTTCACTTCTCAGACTACACATAACTAGCATAGTAAAAGCTGTGCTGAAAACTTATCATCTTAGTGCTTCCTTCACAAACAGAAAAATAGATTAGGCATTAGTAAAAGAATTTTTAGAAAAACAAAATTATATTTCTAGCTTGTATTAAAATTCCTATTGTCCCAAAATGCTTGTTTCACAGTCAATTAATTTAAGAATATATTATTCAGGAAAACATTAATAAAAAAGAAATCTATTCACTGAGAAAAAATGTAAATGGCCATTGCAAATACAAAATGCTTGATGTGCAACTGAAAATCTTTTGTCATATTTATTCCAGCCTTTATGTCTAAAACTGAAATTTGTCAGATTTTATCCTAAAGCAAATGACCTCTCCTACATTTACCGAACGAATACAAGTCCTCTCCTGCTTACAATTGTTAATTGAGCCTGTCTGCTACAGCTTCTCTTTCCTTTCCAAATAAGCCAGGATACTCGTTTTACATATTTACTGCCAAGCACTTGAACAGTCCTCTATTTTATTATAATACTGGTTTTTCCCCCCACCCCCCACAAATCCTTCTCAAAGATTTTTTTTTTTTAATGTACAGCAAATAGTTAAAGCTGCAATCCAATAAAGCATCTAAAATGCCTAGCAGAAGAAGAGGTTTTTTCCCCCTCCCTTCATGGACTCAAGTCCATATTCAGAGTGGTATAGCCAATTTTCATATTATTTTTACATAAATGCTAGACAAGCATGTCTGCATTGCTAACCTGGATCAAGAAGATGAGAGTGCACAGAATGTACGTGTGCATATGTGCATGTGCATAAACATTTGAGTGGGTGGTCCACCATTACAGTTCTATTTTACTAGTAAAGTACTGTATACAAATATGTGAATGCTTCCCAGTAGAAAAAAATATTTAGAGGATTTCAGATTACATCAAATCATAAAGCATCTTGTCTCTGAAATCATAAATGCCTTAGCAGAATAAAACAAAACAATGCTCTATTTAGGCATTTCCTTAAATGTATTTTTCCAGCAAAACCAGATTTAATTAGAGAAACAGCATTTTAAAGGCTACTCCTTTATAACACAGTACCCTTGAAAATGATTGGGGATTGCAACTGAAAACACTACTCTCATTTAGCTCTGTGGTTAAAAAAAAAAAAAAGATTACACTTATCTATGCTAAACATTTTTTTTCTTTTTTTTTAGTTATGAATTGAGACAATGGGGAAATCTTGTCTTCTCTGCAGTTCCAAGGCCATACTAATCAGGTGTAATTTTTAATAAACACTGACTGTTTGGTGCTCATTCAAGGTATTTCATTAGGAGGTTATTCATTTAAAATAAATGTTTCAACCACATCAAGCTGTAACCTTTCTTGAAATGTAAATGAATGGTTTAAATGAGAAGATTAATAAAGAAGGGATGTTCCAATTCCAAGCATGGCATGCTATGTATTTTTAAATTTGTCTATGCCAGATGCTGTCAGTCAGAACAAAAAACTGTCCAAGCAGACAATCTGTGCGTCTGAATGTTGATCATGTTGGAAAGTAAAGGGGGAGGGGGGGAGAGAGTGTGTCAAGGATTCATGGTCCTTCATCTTTGCAGTAGAGCAAACACGTCTCTCAGTATAACGACAGACAGCTGCTTCCACTTTCTAATGTGCCCTAACTTAGATCACTGAAAGAATTGTCAGCACTCAGAGAAACACACAAAGATAACACAGCCAGCTGCCATGAAGGGGGAAACAGCACAGCTCAGAAGAAATGGGATTTGTTCCATTTGCATGATGCTGGCTCCCTTGGGCCCCTTTCTTTCAAATCCAAAGCACAAAAGACAACACTTAACATATTTGCTTAAAGATGACAACCTCATGTTGATTTCATTTGGATGTAACAGTGTCAGGATTACAGATATAAGAATATATTATATCTGTAACAGAGACTGACAAATGTATCCATCAGTGAAACTGTCTGATTCATCTGCTTATACAGCCATTTTACCATCCCAAGGGTGCCATCTAAGTAGTAACTTTAGAAGACTGAAGGTCTAATTTTATTACACCACATTTCAACCTACTAAACAATATTATTTCTAAAATAGATCATTTTTATTGGAAGTCTCCCTGATGAAAAATCCAGTAGACACCGGAGAATTTATGAACTGTATGGGTCCTTTGAACTCAATATACTGCCCATTTTAAGCAACTTTCTTTACACACAATCAAAGCCTAAACTCAAATAATTGAAATTGAGTTTAAAACAGATAATAATGGTGGCTCTTTTAATATTACACCATAGTCTGACATTATTTGAATGTTTGCTGATTGGCAGTCCATCACTTTTTAGAGTGCTTCTTGTTACAGTTCTGTATCAGTAAAAGTTTCTCCAATAGAAAACCTATTTATGATTAATTATTTTTCTTCTGTATACTTTGATCAGCTACACAACCTAATTTTTGGTTGAGGTTTTCACTGGACACTACAAAAGTCACATGGAAATGACTGAAAGCCAAACATGCTCCTCATCATACTGCGCTCAGCTGCAGAAACAGAAAACCAAACTAAAGGGTACGGATTTGCAAGATCGCCTGTCCGCACAGTTTTATGGACCAGACTCTTTTTTTTAATCAGGTGAAACAATCAGGCCGTGGTCAGACTCTCTCTAGTTTCAAATGCATTACACTGAACTGTCTGATGGCACAAGTATCCCCCCACCATGCCAACACCACCAAATGACTCTGCATAATGCTCCCTACATTAACTGCTTTGTCTAGAGGAACTCGAAACTGCTTGTTGCTATCTGCTGCCACCAAGAACTGCACTGTAATTCACTAGATTGAAGTTGTTTTGTAAAATGGAGTTAACTGCTGTACGTGGAATTTCAGCACAGCAGATGGTTAGCAATCATTATTTTCAATTTGTTTAGTTTCAAGCATTGGGCTGTTTGGGAGGAGCAGCGTGCAGGACAGGAAGGGAGAGAGCAGCGAGGTTAGATGCACTGGCTTGCAATGCAAGTCATGCTAGATGGCATAACATTAAAAGTAGGGGAAAAAATGTCTCTGCTCAGAACTGCAGCAAAGCTAAACAAACAAACAAAAAAAAATAATAAATGGAAATGGATAAAGCCAGACTTTATATACAACTAAAAAAAAATAAAAATTAAGAACGCAACATTTGAAAGGGGGCCGATCTATCAATCTCTGTTCAAGAGTTACCTTACATTTTAAATACTGGAAATGGACTTGGAAGTCCAATTTTCCAAAGGCAAATTGTCTCTATCCACATTTTGCTGTGATGCAAATTTGAATCACGCTCTGCTATAAGTTGTTTAGTTGTTGAACTGGAAATGGAAAAGGAACCATTTATGGACTAGTGCACATGACCAGAAATTAAGCTGTAAATATCTGGGCTGGGCCATTATTGTAGTCAAGAAACATCTGGGGCTGAAGCTAAGGCTAGGCCCCACTCCTTCTGTGTTCATGTAATTGCTTAGATGATTTATAACTTAGTGTCTATTAAAAATGATTTAAAGAGGGATTTGGAGCCTGAATTTTAAAATCAAGGTGGCTTTGCTCCAGCTTTCATTTATTCAGGAGTGAAAAAAAAAAAATCCTTTGCTGTTCTTCTCCCCTGTCCTATGTTTAAGGGGTACAATATTCTACCACAAGGACAAAATTCACATTTTTCCAAATTCAGACATGACACATACACTTCCAGCAACCAAAGTCAGTGACCTGTCATTCCGTTTACATTGGACTTGTTTGGTGCTTAATATTCCCCATGAAAATTGACTTTGAATTATTTTCCCAACATAACTTTCTTTTTTCTTTTTAAATCCCATAAACTGTATCAATACATTCACATCATATTTGTTTATTGCTGCTATTTTGAACCATCCAAGAGTCAGTATTTCTGCCTGCCACCACGATGTCACAGGTGATGGGGCAGAGGCCCTCCATCAGACATCCCACTGGCACCCAGGCACTGCATCACCCATGGGGACATTTCTGGCTCTAGGACTCGCTTGCTTCCCCCCACCAACTTCAACAAAGCCTGATTTTGTTTTGGCTTTTAGAACAAGTTAATTCATCAAACTAGAATTTGACAGGGTGGAAGAGACAGGCCGAGGATATTTGGGTTTGGAAGACAAAGGTAAGGGATATACTTGGACAATACCAATCCTCTACCAGCAGTTAGCAAAAAACAAAAGCTCCCTCTCAGGCAGAACAGCGGGGCCAGTGTCTGACTGTAAACAACCACGTCATCAAAAAACTTGGTTATTTAAGACTGAACAGACACCCTAACTATTTTTCCAGCCTATTTCTGTGACAGCAAAAGCTTATTCTAAGAGTACACCTGACCCTACAGAGATCAGGTCTGGAAAGGAGCTGACCACTACACCCTCCAAATGTAACACCTCCTCCTTTCATTGAGCTTTCAGTACATTGGGCAGTTTTACCACAGAGCTCCACCCTAGAGCATGGAATGAAGAACCAAGTTTGCAAACCTGGGTGTGTGCCAAGGTTGAAGTGACACACTAGTGACTGTCTCAGTCCCCTGGGAAAAAGTGGATTAGATGAATCACAAAACAATGTCACAGTTATTTCTCCAGTAAGTTAACTGTCTGTTGGTCACAGATGATGAAGACATAAAAGTTTGACGCAGCACTTCCACAGATTGTACCCTGTACTTGGAAATTTTTCCCCTGCATCTCCATAAACTGCCATTATTCTGAGATTAACAAAAACTCTTTGACACTTTGAAGTAATGAAAAGCTTTGGAAATGGGATTGCTTCAATATGGGAACATACTACCTAAACATTCCAAACTGTTCACAAGTTATTGTCACACTACCCCAACAAAATCTGGTCTAGCACCCATAAAGCAAAAACCATACACTTCATAAACCAAACAACTTTTATGTTAATTATTTTTGAAGAAAAGGTTAGGAAATGGGAACTGACCATAGCAAGGTGACCTAAAAAAATAAACAAGACCACAAACTTCCTCCATTTTTCTGTTGCACAGAAACGTAAAAACCCAACAATGATGTAAAGCTTTATCGCTCATCAGTAAATATGTAGCTAAAATGCTGTATTTATGCAATTTCTCAAGCAGAAATTGCCCAGCCTATATCACTACTAAGAAAACTGGTTGAAAACTTGTCTATGTGGTTAATGACACTCTGCAACAATTTTTTCTTCAACATGCATTTCTCCCTAAACATAAAGTCTTAGAACAAAACTAAACTACGGATTGGGGCATGTCTTTATTCCTGGTGTCAAATCCAGGAATACCTGCTTTTTTTGTTATACATGAGGTGATCCAAGGAAAATTCAAAGCAGAACATCAGATTAATTTGAATAATTGAAAACCTGGTTGCTAATAGCGATATACTAAAGTAGAGAGTCACAGTGAACTGCAGAGCAAGTATGACTTCACATAAACATCAACATTAGTAACATTAATCTATAGGAGAATAAAAACCTGTAATATGGCACCTCACAAAAGAAAAGGTTTGAACAATTGAACCTATGTGACTGGAGTAGCATTAACTGGGTTCAATCCCACTCAGATTATTTATTATCCAGATTTTAGTACATAAGAAATTTTAGTACCTAATTATGAAAGCCTCAAATGGTCTACACTGGCTTCTGTAGTCTTTACTACAGCAAAGAGCAGTGTGTACCTAAAGAAATGTTTCTACCAGGTGAAGAAACATCTGCAAGTCAGCAACGTAATGGAACTTTCATAAAGATCACCACTAGGGGGAAAAATAAAAGCAAATACAGAAACATTCCCCAGATTAAAGAAGGAAAAAGAAAAGGAAATCAGTTACTCCAGCAAAACTCCAGGAACTAAGAAAAAACCGATTTTTTTTTTCTTTTAATGCAACACAAGTGGAATTCTCTTTGTAGGTGCCAGCATTAAAACTTTGTGCAGATGACTGTGCAGGTGAGGGCCTGGCAGTGGAGATTACTGCTGTGCCCTCTAGAGGCGGGATGTCTGGCCAAGGAACTGTTCAGCAGCTACTAAAATACAGTGGAGGCTACCAGCACCAGACCTGTAGGTACAGCCTCTTGGTCTTACCCTGCCACTGTAAAACTTCTGTATTTGAAATGTAATAAACAGAAAAATGGTGAGCTTCTAAACCACAGAAAACTGCTATTCTGCATGGTTTTACTGACATCTCTACCATATTTTATGTACTCTAATACACTGTAAGCATTAATACAGCAAACCAAATCTCTAAAGGATTCCTGTCAAGTATAAATACATGCATAAACACAAGATATAATTGAAAAAGTCTTTGTTTAATGAGCTCATGGGTGCTTTGGCACAGTGCATAAAATGTAGATTTAAAATTTTAAGATGATACATCAATTCCCTTAGTTGAACTTTGGAATCAACATAAGAAAATAAAATCTACTTAATATCAGTTCAGTAAGTTACTCTAACATAGCGACACCCCACAAACAACAACAATGAATTTTTTTATCACCCACCAGAGCACTCATGAAGTGTGGATATTTTTAAATGCAGAAACATCTCAGGGTAAAACTAGGGTCAAATTTTGCATTGGCAGCAAGTAAAAAGCTCTAATATACCTAGTCAATCATACACTAGTTGAAACACAGTCCACAGAGCACTTAATAGCTCAGCCCAACAAACATATCACCAAGTGGAATTTGCTGGACAAATGCAAATGGATAGATTTTTTTTCTTCTTAAATCATACATTATTTTTACCCTTATTATCTTACTACCGACAGCAAGTAAGTCTTATTACAGCTAACTAGGAAACTTTCTTGCCTGAAATCCAGCATGGATTTCCATCCATACTATTTCCAAAACCATACACTAGTAAATTACAGCAATCCTTCCTGAAAATAGTTATCCTGTAAGAAACACGCATGTGCAAGGTTTCATTTCCTTCAGTGCCTTCTTACCACATAATGAACATATTATTAACAACGCAGTCAGTTTTTTGCTTAAAAAAATTAGAAAATATCCCAATTCAATAGTGGGGTTTTTTTCTTTTTGATATAGTAAAAAAGAAACACCAGAAGAAAAATAGTTATTTTCGCCTCTAAAAGCATAGTTAAATGATGAGTTAATATCTTCCATGAAAACTTCATTATTGCAACTACACAATACCTATTCATACTTAATTTTCTTGTAGAAATTACATTATACAACGTGGCATATAATCAGTTCTGAGTGGGGGTAGGAGAGAACCAGTCGTTAACTACGACTAAAATGACCAGTTTTACAGTGCAGTTGTCTTCTAATTAAATTAAGTGTGGGGCACGGTCATTGAGATGTGCTATAATGACTTGCTTGGAAGTATTTCACCCTTTTGCTTATCGGAATACCCTACACCTTTCGAAAGTAGAACAGCATAGTGGGGAGGGGGGGGAAAGAAAAAAATGCTTTTGTCAGATGCCATGTCAAGGCACGTATTACTCACCATCCTTCCACCCACAGTCAGGAATGCAGTTCATCTATTTCTTAGCTCTTTCCACTAACTCAAACACCCAGTACTGCACCTCAATTGCTATTTCAAAAAGACAAGCCTCTTAATGACAAAGTAGGCTGCCATTTTATTAGCAGCAAAATAAATACAGCTGTAGTGCTCAACACTGCATCAAGCCACAGTGATGCCTCTATTTACTCTCAGCTGTTAGGGATTACACCCAAACCCAGTTCTGCTCCAGAACAGCTTCCAGCTGAGCACCTGACAATGCCAGTACTGTACCCAGGAGATGAGATCCAGAGAGACTGGCACCCCAGGAGCATGTTAAGTGGGCACAAGTTTCTCCTCACTTTATGGTCAGTATTTTCTATAAGATCTGACTTAGAGAAGAAATAACTTATTATATCAGGGGTTCTTATCTTTACAATAAATGACTACAGGTCACCTGGTAGAGGACACAACAGATATTAAAGTGATTATAGCCTTGATCTTAGTCAGAGGATAGAATTACATATGTGTTGGTAGAGATGTCAGTAAAACCATGCAGAATAGCAGTTTTCTGTGTTTTAGGAAGCTGTTTTTCTGTTTACTTCCTTTCAAATACAACAGAGTTTCACAGTGGCAGGGTAAGACCAAGAGGCTGGGAACAAAGAGGGGGAGTGTTGGGGGATGTGGGTAGGCAGAGAGAAGAGGGCATAAAATGGCTTTGAAAAGCCAGGAAGGAGAGATTCTATTTCTCTGCAATGGGTTTGTATCAGCCAGGCTTAAATAATGGTATTGCAAATTAAGGCCCAGGGGAATTTGGAGCATACAAGTAAGCTTTTGTTCTCCAAACTCCAAAAGGTATGTGGGAGATTTGGGGGTTTGTTTCCATTTAAATGGCATATGTATTTCTAAACAATAAGTTAAACTTTTTTGCTCTTTTTATTGTACAGCCTTGCAGATTCAGTACCTGTTAGGAAAGATACTATTCCCAACCCATATAGCAACAACTCTTTCAAGTAACAATTACCTGTTACTGTACTTATCACTTTCATTTACTTGCCTTCAGAACCTATGAACAAGGA
Organism: Trochalopteron elliotii; assembly: GCA_024734555.1. Taxonomy (NCBI): domain Eukaryota; kingdom Metazoa; phylum Chordata; class Aves; order Passeriformes; family Leiothrichidae; genus Trochalopteron; species Trochalopteron elliotii. The sequence goes on from JANPWX010000011.1 coordinate 9,154,886, forward strand.
AGAAAGCAACAAATCTAATGTAATAAACCTTGAAGGGAGTGGGGGAGGAGGATGGGAGGTGGGGGAAGCAACAGATCGAAAGAAGAGTGCAGGCAGAAGTCATTTGAAGGGATGCAGGATTTCCAGTATAAACACAGAAGCTAATTAGTATGTTGTGATTTTAAAATATATTCTGCTAGCAGAAAGCAAAAAAGAAACCTGTACTACAAAAAGAAAAAAATCTTCTGAAGTCTTTAAAGCAGGTGGACAAAAACATAGGCACGCAGAGACAATACACCTCTACTGCCCCCACCCCACACACACACACGTACAAATACAAAATTAGGTTAGTTTTCTGTAAATAGGCTTAGCTCCTGTAAATATATCTCACGATTTTAGGTGTACTTTTTCACACTATAAGGTTTCTATACAAAAGCAGTTTAATCTAAGTGCCTCTGATTATTATTAGAAACTCATTATTTGAGGACACCTATCTTTACAGTAACTATGCACCATTAAGGAGCACAATGCCCATAATTGTTTAAAAAAGCCATGAGGGGGAGGGGGAAGGGAGAAAGATCAGGAGGAGGGAGAAGATAACTAAGGAAGACTTTGCAATTAGAACAGCATCATCTACTCTCGCATTTTGCTCCTTGGAATATCTACACAGTAACAAACAGTTTAAAGTTTCCTCTGAGCAAAATCACAAATGAATCATTCCTTATACCTTTATTAATGCATGTATTTTTGTCCTGATGAATTTAAAATGTGTTTTTACAACCACCAGGAAAAATCAAAACTCTGTTTCTTCTATCATACAGCATTAATACCTCAAGAGGGAGATTGGAGCATTTAAGAAGTACAAATAAAGCTAATGCCTACCATTTCCTGGGGAAATTCCTTATAACACCTAGCTTCTAAAATTTGTTGCACACCTGCATATCCAAAGTCAATAGAAATCGCAGGGACTCAGTGCCTCTGATAACCAAGCACCCAAAAGTGGAAAGCTGAATTACACTTTCTGGGATGCAATACTATTCGTGATGTTATCTCAGCCACTCAGACCCTTCAAGCTCAAGCTGCAGCTGTTGTAATGCTCTGAAACAGAGAGGAACAGTCAATTTAGCCAAAAAGGACTTGCCTGTCATGAATGAAAGCAGTGAATTCTACAATTTCTAAGCAGATGACATCCTGGGGAAGCGGGGGTGGGATGGTGTTTGCTAATACTCAATAAAAAAACACCTTTCCTTACTTAGTGCTGAAAATTTTTACTCCAAATAAATACCAGTGTCAATTGGTTATTATGTATGGATAACATATCACATTATAACTGAATATTTCAAACCAGTGAAAACTTTAAATATGTCATGCATTAAGGCACTGTTTATTCACAGTTTCTATAAGCACATGATGAGATATATTTTACCTACATCTAACTTTAAAAAACAAAGGCTTCTGATATTTACTGAGCCATGTGTTCCAACAAATATGTTCTCTGCATATTAAGGTGTGCCTTTGATATGACTGCCACACTGACAAATGCTAGGGGCCGAATAATGATAGGTGCCTCATACCCCTCATTACGTAGGGGTTTACTGACATTAATCTGGATAACATTGCTTGATAGGATGACTATGGTTACCCATCATGGTTCATGTTACCATTACAGTTTTTTAAACTGAAAGTGGAAAAATAAATCAGTGTTGTAGTATAAAGAATGCCTACACAGGACAGGAGTATGAAATACAATGAATGAAAGGCAAAGAACAAAATGAAAATCAATGATTAAGAAAGGTTAATTGCAGCATGAACAGTTTCCAAAATACACTTATTACAGCTTTTATTGAAGGCAAAGAGCAAGAAATAAAAAATTATCAGAAATTCTATGAACATATGAAAAATTATTATCTTTAAAATTAAATATCTGCTTATTTATAGTATGCTCAATACAGTACCACTATATAACTTATGAAGTTAATGTAAAGCCTTATGATATAAAGATCTAACATCAGTAAACACAAAACCACTTAATTTTGTAAATCAAGTGTTAATTTAGTTGAAGAGCTAATAAATTTATAGTCTTCTTCCATATTAAAAATAACTGAACGTTGATGGTTTCAATTTGATGACGTTTAAACTCAGCAGTTTTCTGACTGAATGGAGATATCCAGTTCGTAAATTATCACAGGTAACTTAAAGTCTATGTTTTTATAAAAAAAAACACAGACTATTTTAATTTCTCTACTTTAATAACGCAGATGACCTATCTATTAAGCTTAAAGATCTTCAGCAAACTCCATATGTATATCAAATAAAACAATTTCATAGAGTGCAAAACAAATTAATAAAAAACATTGTCCAAACTGAGTTATCATACAGCCACAATGCACTGTTATTTTAGAGCTGCAAGGAGAAACAATTGTATCCACATACAGAGAGTATATTTCTACACTACTGTATATAGTCATGTGGTCCACAAATGCCAACAACAAGGGACTGAAAATAGGATCAATTCTTTTCTTTCTCAGAAACAATCCTGTAAGCATCTGAGTTCCCAAAGACATAAAAGAATAGTTACTTTTCTGAGATCTTTTGATATTGCTCTTCATGGTGGAGCTACCCACAAGTGATGGGAAAGATCTCTTTTGAAAGTAAATGGTGCTTCTTCAAATGTGCTCAGAAACATCTTTGCTGCTCCTTTCTCTGTTTCTCAAGTTTAACTTGAAAAGGATGCTTGATTTTTTAAAATTTGGTTTAGGTATCACAATGGGATACCTAATATCAGTCAGTGCTTGCAAACCTTATTCTTCCAGCATAGAATCTAGCTGTTTCTTTCTCTGTGTCAACACAGGAGGCTGAAGTAATCAGATAGGTCTAAAGAACACAGAGGATGTTAACCTGCACTTTCTCAGAATCTGTGATGAGTAGGTTCACACTTTCAACATGACCACACTGAGCCATAAGGCATATAAATAGCTACTTTCACCTAAAAGCACAGCTATCACAGCAGTTTGTACAGCAGGACTACCAGTTCATAATATTTTAAATGTCAATATTGATACTATTGTCATGGATTAATAATTTCTGCATACAATTTTATCATTTCCATCCACCCTCTGCAGTTGTTCAGTAATATAAAGTAATTGTTGGCTCTTCCCCTCACCATGTCTCCAGAAGACAAGCAATCAGACAAAATCAGTTGTACTGTCTAGGAATGTTTTTGCAACACTACAGTTTTCAGTTTTATTAAGTGATAATCAAGCTCACTGTATAAATGCTTTTTTATTAATGACTTGCTTGTATGCCAGAATGCAGGAGACAAAAAAGAAAAAAATCTTAGATGAAAATAGGGATGTTATTTCCAACATATTAAAAGGCAAACAGCCTTATTTCTAAATATTATTCTAAATCAGGCAAAAAAAAAAAAAAAGAAAAAGAAACCAAAACAACTTGAATGAAAACATGAAGATACATTCCTGCCTAAAACCCCTGTGACCCACCAGGTTCAGCCCTTTCTCCCATCTCCTCTCAATATTCATTTTCAAATTCCCCTCAGATTAGCAGGAGTTATACAAACATGCCTTAATGTGTCCCTTAAGCATTTTATCACACTGAAGAAGAGAAACAAAAAGTTCAATTGTGACCTGTATCAGAAAATCATTCATTCAGATCCTGCTTAATTAGATGTGAGACCGCTATCTTAGTTCATGAAGTTTGACCACAGTACGCTCTTACTGCTCAGGTATTGATGCAAATAACATACATACTACTCAAATTAATTTATCATCACCAATCTATAACCAGCTTGACACATGCACACATTCTAAAATATCACACAAAATAAACTGTGGCATACATCTTCATACATTGAGCCATTAATCTACAGAAGGTGAACCACATGCTTTAATAGAGTACAGGACATTAAAAGTAGAATACAGAAGGGTTAAAAACAGACAACAAAACGTCCAGGCAATACATGGTTTCAAGGAATCTGGAACAAAAACATACTTACATCACCAGAGGTTGTTATCATATCAAAATAATCTCAGTATTTTGTCCACATACCTTTCAGGGTATATCAAATTTAACTAACAACATGCTAGCAGTAGCTTCACTATAAAAGAACTGAGAAAGGAGTTTCTCAGTTACAGTTAAATTATATGACTGGTAATTGCTATTTCAGTATTTCATGGCATATTAGACTACACACTTAATAGACTATCATAGAAAAAAAAAATTAAAAATTAGCCAGTGGCATGACAGTCATCTGTAGCTGCATTATTTTTAATTACAGCCAAGACACGTGAAACTTTTTCCCCTCTGCAGAAAAAATGGTTTAAAGAGCAAAGTTTTAGCTCATTATTCGAATAATGTATAGCTGTTCTTTCTATTGCACAAATACAATAGCTTTTGTAGTAAGGAGTGTTGCTTATATGATTAAAGAGCTAGTTGAGTGTTATGATATGTTTGACAGGTACCGTTCCAAGCACTATCGGAACAGACACACAATACTGTTATTACCATTCTGTGTGTGCCGATGCCTCATAGCAACACAGCTCGGCAAAACGAAAGCAGAGACTCCACATTTTCATCCCTGCAGACATCTCTGTATGTCCTTAATCAGTAGTGCTTTCTGCAGATTACACTTTTTCATATTCTTCCCAGTCTCAAACTGACCTGTCGAATTCCAATCTCTCCCCCCAGTTTCTCAAGATTTTGGTGACCAGGATGGACCAACTATTTCCCTTTCCATTTTCACTCACTTGTCACACAGCAGGGCCAGCCCCAACAGGTATTTAGAAGCAATAGTAGTGAAGTCCACTTCTGCTTAGCAGATTGCTGCAAATACATATTATCTTCTAAGAACCATTATATATATATTCATTCTCTTTAACATGCCAATCGAGGGGATGGCAGGTACAATTATTATGGGACTGAAAGACTTAGGTTTCCTTTGACCTCCATTACACCTCCAGTGTAGGATCCTCTGCTCCTTGAAGGGTAAGATTGTATTTGTCGAACCTACAGTAACATCTGGCAAGTGGTTTTCTGTTTTTCTCTATTAGCTACCATCCTTTAAAAGGAATACAGTTTCATCAGTTTCATTAAGGGAGATATGTTGTCTTGATTGAGAGATTTCTATTATCTTTTTTTTTTAAGAAAAAATAAAAATTGAATGATCTTAAGGAATTTTCTTTATACTCGCATTTCTTGCACACTCTATAAAAATATCATTGACATAGGGTGAAAAGGTCGCATACCTCACCGAAATGGAGCCAAGTACTCCCGTAAGGTTTTTCACCTGGAAAAGATCCCTGTAACTAATTCTATGTATTGGATTTTTTTAATTATTATTTTAGCAACAACTACAACAAAAAATCCTCTGGGCCTTTTCCCAGCTGAGAGTTCCCTGAAGTCATCTTTCCCATAAGGAAGATAAGTTTTCACTTAGAGGATAGCATCTCTAGCAGCAAGATTTTAATACTCTGCAACAATATCAGGGATATGCAATCCTGAATTTACGGCTCTTCAAATTGCTTTTATAGCTATACTATTCATTTCGGATCAGATGCTTATCTAAAATTCTATACATCCATAATATCTAATTTAAAACAGCTTCCAATGAGTCAAAGAACAGTACTGAGGAAAACAAAAAAAAAAACACAAAAAACCCACAAAAAAAAACCACAAAAAAAGAAAAAGAAAAAAAAAAAGACAAGCCATCACAACCAAAACAAGCAACAAACAAAATGCCACAGTGGTCCAGATTCTGGGAACTGCAAATTATTGTATCTTTTTAAAGCTAAATATTTTTTACACCAGTTAAGGATTGGGCCCATAGGCACAATTCCACTTCAAACTTCATTTTTTTTCACCTCCATAGTACTGCTTCTCATCTGCTCTGTTAGTAACACATGAGAATTTCTAATTAGCTTATTCCAAATTCTTTTTACAGTTATTTTTATGTCTTATCAATAACTGAGAAGGAAAAAAAAAAGTGCTGATTTATCAATTAATCAAGCTTTATGGACATACAATATTCCTCAATACTTCAGAAATGTCTGAAGAACAATTTCCTCCAATCATAAGATCAATGAATCAATGTAAAACCCGAGTAATTAAATTTATCAACTCAGTATCAATACATCCAGCACTTTATGAAAGTATTGTGTGAAGTTTTTTCTGTTAACGGATATATTGATTGAGGGCAAAGAGCCAAATATTTCTATTATTAGATCTGGGGATGCAAAATCAAAACTCAGTCTGCCATAAACAACATACAAGTGTTTCATATAGACAGATCTCATGCTGATTCTGTACCATTAAACCCACTCCTAACAAGCAGATAAGCCTATTAATTGATGATTAAGACTACAGAAAGATCAGTCTTTATATTCAATGCTTCTTGTATGCATTCATTGAATAAACTTATTGGCAGGAACCATACCGAATAATTCACCTCTAGGAATTATATTTTAAAAAGAAACAGAGCATCTAAACAACAGCAGATTCCAAACCCTGTTCATGCAGCATAAAATAGCCTTATTAAATTTTGAAACTAAAGCTTTGTCGTTTGAAAGAGATTCTCTCTCCATCATATATAGCAGTTATTAATAGAGATGTGGAAAATAAAGCCCAAAGATGACACACCTAATAAGAGCCATAACAAAAACAAAACCAAGAAAACAAAACCACCATCCAAGTGTTTTACAGTTCAATTTTTAAAGCGCTAGTATACAAACTATTCTGGAATATATTTTCAGTTGCCATCCCTTACTACATACGCATAAGCAAGTAGGGCACAAAAGTTCATCAAGTGCCATTTTTCAATTATAAGAAAAAAAAGCAGTAGGGTTTTTTATATCAAGAAAATAAACTACAAAAAATGTTTGGCTCTGCTTAACTACAAAAAACCTCAAAGAACAGCCAATGACATAAGACTAGTCATTTTTCCCATGAACTGTATGATGAAAATATCAATAACAATACAATCTTCATATTCCTAAAATGCTGCTACAATAAGCAAACATCCTTGTACCTTCACAATGTTGCAATAAATACAAACAATTTGATCTAGTAGTGAAGGTATCTTATTTTGACGGGAGGAAATAACAACAAAACCTCCAAACCCACCAGATTCATGTAGGAGTCACATCCTGTTACAAACATCAAACAACAATGAGCCTTTATTACCATGCTATGATTCCTTCATTTCAAACATGATTAATTAGCAACTATAACACTCACCAAAACTCCCACCACGCTGCTGTTTGCTGCCTATTTTCAAATGGGTCTCTATCAAGTATTCATAAGCAGTGTTAGTCTCATTTACGACACTGAAGAAAAGAAGTCAAAGCATCCTGCTTTAAGGAAGATTTCACTCATACCCTAGCCAAAAAAAAAAAAAAAGCACAGAAAAGAAAACAGAAACCCAACAACAACCAAACACCAAACCCCTGTTTCTTCAATGGGATTCCTTTATAATCCAAACAAAAACTTTATGCAAAATGAAAAACTTTTTAGTGAAGTTGTAAACAATTTAGATGGTTGAAAATAGAGAAAGATAAAAGATCAGTTTTAGACTTTGTTTTGGTCTTTTTATTTTACTTGAAACCTCAACTTTACATTCAGTTTGAAATACACTGCTCCTGTTGAGAATGAAAGCATGGTTCATGAGCTAAAAATGGATAGAAAAAGAGAATCAGAAGGGGAAGACACACTTAGCAGTACTCTTAACATGTTTTAAGCTGTGCAAACAGATACCTCCAAACGAACCTTACTTGCAATAAACATTACTTTGGCAGTAAAAGAAACTTTGCTTCACAGGGATGAGAGGTGGAAACTGAGATTACAAATAGAAGAAGAAACAACTCGGAGGAGAGGAAAAAAATTGCCTTCTCAAGCAGAACTCTATAAATACCATCAGAAAGACAACAAAAAAAGGTTCCATTTGGAAGCAACAGATGTATTCCTGAGCAAGAAAATATCCCCAAAATAATGCAGAGACAGAGTCATACAGACAGGATCTTTAGAAGCATGAAAAGAAACTGCCTGTGTGGCAAAGCTGAAGTTTCCATGTGAAAATAGAAATTAGGTATAAGATCCGATACCTCCTTACTTTACCAGCTCTTATATCAGAGATACTCGATGATTTTGTCATGCCCAGAGCAGAGCAATTTTTAAGTGCAAATCAGTCCTACTCTCTCCAGCTTTCTCAATTTTATAAATTTGGGATCAAAAACATCAAAGCAGCTTCCACTTCGGACCTAACTTTTAGAGGATCAATGTGACAAGTCACTGCTTGATAGATGTTTCTCTTGATAAACGACTTGTTCAAAAGAGACATTGTAGCTTTCATTTCCTGACCACAACACACTTTTAATTTGCAACAGCAGAGCTGCTCGAGTGTGACTAGTTCCCACTTACCAGTCTTTCAGAACTGTGGCACTGTCAGGCCACATGCATGGGCAAAACAAAAACTCAGAAAGAGACGCATTTGCAGAAAGAATTTTAGCAAAACTTTCCCTCAAACAGGAACCTGATTATATTTGATTTCTCCTAACAGTGGGCTCTTAAACCCCCCCTCCCAATCACCCTCAATCCTTAACGTTTAAGGGAAGTGAGGAGAGAAGTCATATTGGAAATATATACTTAAGCACCACAGAATATATAGTTGCCTAATAGTATCATGTTTATTCTACATACATATATTACTGCTGCTATAATTATTATTATTATTATCTGGGAATTGCATTTAACAGTCCAAACCGTCCACACCATCCAATTTCAGCTCTCAGCATACTGTCCGATTCCCGATTTAAAATTTATAAATGTAATATCCTCCTCATCACAAGCAGCAGTCCAATCTGCTCTGAATATATATTACAGCTTTAACATCACAGAGGGAAATCTCCCATCTGGCAATCACATTTGCTCCAACAGCTCTAGGAAAAAAAAAAAAAAAAAAAAAAAAAAAGAAAGGAAAAAAAAATGTTCCGCTCTCGCTTGCTTGCTCTTCTCCTTAAAACATTTCTCAGAGCAAATTACGTGCATCTAAAATAAACAGTTGCCTTATTGATCGTTCCAAAGTCAACAAGTTCTAAATGCAAAATGCAATCAGATCATTCCCATCATATAGCACCTGGGATATGTTTAGCAATACAGTCACCTACAACACCAAAATAGGAGTGTACATTGTGCAACTGCTCTCAATTTCTTTCCTGCATTCAGATATGTTATTACGAGAGATCACCAGCCACACACGCCAGACCTCCCCCTTATCCCAAACACACACGGGCACACACACACATGCACACTCTCTCTCTTAGGGACTCTCTCCATCTTTATTTGTTACTATCACACACAATTAAAAGTGAAAATACCCCCTTTTTGGTTGCACAAAACAGACTAATAGTCACTTTTGTTGTTACTTCCTTAGCTTTAACTGCATACCTAGAGGTGCATCTACTGCACCACAAGGAGCTCTATTGAAATTCCCCATGCTCCATTTTATCTGACTTTTTTGGAGGAGGGGGCAGCGTGGGGGACTGGAGAGTGACCATTAAAATGAAGCCAGTTTCAGCACCTGATTATTTCATTCTGTTAAGCATTGAGACCAGAGCAGTGTGAACCAGACACTTGTAAACTGAGCATAAAAATACTCCTTATTAAATCGTATTAAGCATTCGGCCACAACAGTAATTTTGTTTACATGCAAAACATTCCCTCACCCCACATCAGTTAGAATCTCTAGCAGATGATTACGCTGAAAGTAAGAGAGGGAAAAGCAGCTGGAGTTTAAATAACTACTAAAAAAATACTAGTTTGCAAAAGGAAAAAATGCATTTTAGGCATGTATGTACGAGCACATAAGACGTGTAGGTGTATATATTCATTGCTACACGTTTTTGCCCTCTCCACTCCCCGAGTTTTACTAATTTACATACCATTGGAGTTCAGTGGTGTGTATAGTGCACTGCTGGTAACATGCAACTTCAGGTTTTACAACTGAGATCAATACAATGGACAAAACTAATGCCATAATCGAAGTAGAAATGATAAACAAATGATAGCAAGAGAAAAAAAATGCTTATATATACACAAGAAAATATACTATTAAACATTAGGTATTTATTACAAAATATTTGCATGCAGAGTCCTCGGTGCGTTATCATGCTATTTAAATTTGTCTTTGCTATTTAGATGCAAAGGAAGTAGATCCCAAAACGGACATACCATAAACACTGGTGCTACTGATCATTTCTTGCTGGCAGCACAAAAAGCTGAATTGGATTTTTCACAAGCAGGAATTCCAAAGGTTGCTTTTCATTAAAGCCACTTTTCCTCTCAGCTATCAAATGTCACTGCCTTGAAACGTGGGCCCTTTCGTCAGGTATTCATTTAACCTACATGCATATAATTAAGTGGGAAAGCAACATCAACAAAAAGGGGATCTCAGATCACAAGAGAAGAAAGAAAGGGGGAAAAAAAGCACATGACCAGGAATGCAAGTCCATGTCAATTTCACTCACTCCCATTGAAACTAACAAGAGCTCCAGGGAGGATAGTAATAGGATCAGTGGATTGTATATACCATTAAATTATACATCTTTCTCTCCCTCCTGAGCCAACAATACGCCCACCACGCTGTACCCCCTCCAAGATGATGTGCTTACATTTTACTGCAACAGCTCCTCTGACATATTCGTGCTATCCCCCCCCCCCCCCACCTAAGACACAGCAATTTAAACCTAACTTTTGTTCTGCGAGATTCTTATTTGCACTTATTTGGCCAGAAGTTAGTTGCCTCAATGTCCAGACCCGCGTTACCTGCAGTTTATTATTTTCAAAGCAACTTAAAAATAAATCCAATTAAGAGGAGGAGGAGGTGGGGAGGGAGCTTGCAATCGCGAACTCTTAATCTGCCTACTATTGTTGGCAATGATCAAGGAGGAAAAACCATGCGATTGTATATCTGTACTTTCCAGACTACGATCAGGCAAGCAGACCGGAGTGCTTAGTATCAGAAAACGACCGCAAATTAGGCAAAATATTTAAAGCACGAACAGGCGATTAATACGCGGCTGTGTCGGAGATCTTTAAGATTTAATAAAATTTAAAACGATGGTAGGGAGACTGGTGGGGGGGGGGGGGGGGGGGGGAAGATCCTCTTACCTGGAGATTTGGTACAAGAACCCGATAGGTTAGAGTAGCATCGATCCGATGTGTTTGCTGATGAATGGGGGCTCGGGTTAAGTGAAGGTGCCTATGATTTGAAATCATTCCAAGTTTTTGAAGGGAAGACTGACTGCAGCCTCTGCCATGTTGGAATTTCAAACCCAAAACAGCTGCTTTGCAAGGAGCCAGCATGCCAGCAGCTGGACGCCTGCGCAGAGCGCCGCCGAGCCAAATTCAAATCACTTTCACGCGAAGAGCCAAAGATCAGT
>JANPWX010000011.1:9166699-9202248 GCA_024734555.1 Trochalopteron elliotii
CTCCCCGCACTTCCCAGCCCGGCTCGGCGGGGGATGGCAGGGAGCCAGCTCAGCTACCCTGGCCCACAGCTGCCGGGGACTCCCCTTGCATCAGAGGGATTCCCCGGGGGGGGCTGTTAGACGGGCTTTACAGCCTCCTCACGCTGGCAGGGAAGGCGTATGGTGGCCAGGCGGCACAGAGCTGGCCCTGCCTCTCGCACACGGGTCTCCCCGGCGCGGCCGGACCCCGTGCGCCGGCGCTCCCCGGCACCCTGCTGTCCCCGCTCCGTCCCCGCACACGTCTGCGCGCCCGCTTCCCGGTCACCGCAGCTGTGGAAAGGGGAGTGAGAGCTTCCCACGAGACAGATCCACGTTCCTGGGCTTGTACCTGATGGGACTATCAGTGCATTTTTACCTTCTAACCGAGAAGAAGCCACGATGTCCGGATGCTGTTCCTGGGCTTTGGTAAAGAGTCCTGGAGTGGTTTCACTTCCTCTCTCCCTTGTCCTGCTGTGGAGTTAAGGATGGCTTCGGAAGGTTGTTTGTCCGTCCTGGATATAAAGGAGACTGATAAAATTTTCTTAGTAAAAATGGAAGATGTAGAGGCAGTTAAGGCTCTGGAGGAGGCAGGGGAGACCAGTCCCAGAGGATTAGCATCTGGAGGAGTGGGAACAGGCTCGTTTCCCGTCTGCTTCCCTTTGCAATAATATGGTAGGCCTAAATAAAACTCTGAACTAGTTGCCAGCAGAAGCTGCTGTGAGCTATCAGCCAGTCCGTATCCTACCCGGGTAATGGAGAAGAAAGGACAGGAAGGCCTGTCTGGTTGATGTTGTCCATGCAGTGATTTAGTTAATTCAAAATGATTTTTACCTGCTGGTGAAAATAGGCACCTTTCACACTTTTAGAAGGCTGAAGCCTTCTAAAAATACAGAGCAAAACGGCTAGACAGACTTTCTGCTTATTAAGAATATGGAAGGTGTTCCCGGCTCACATGGACAGCTGGGGATACCTCTAGCACTGCTACACGAGGAGAGTACTACTGGTGGAATAACAAAAGTATCCTGAAACAAGGAGCTGGTTTGGAGCAGATACTGCTTTTATTTCCCAGTATGTCCCAGGTAAAAAAAAAAAAAACAACAAAACAAAACAGACACAGGAAAACACAGTTAAATTGAATTTTGGGATGTAGAGAGCTATATTTAGAACTTGCAACACAGCTCTAGCAACAGAAGTCTATTGAAATAGCTTTAGACAGCTGTCCAGAGCAGCCAGCAGGCGAGACACCCGGCCACAGCACCCGCTGTGGTCCAGTCTGCACCATGCTCCTGTGACATCTTTTCCCTGCCCTCAGCATCAGGTGGCTCTGAGCAACAGGCGCAGAGCCTGGGTCAGCCCATTGCCCGTGCCGCAGCTGCACATCAGCCCTCCTACAAGAGCTTGTGGGTATTAAGCAGCCGCCTTGGCATGCAGACAACTGCTCCAAATGCAGGTAGCACGTCAGTAACCTCTAGTATTTCCTAATTTGACCCGGCTACCCATGTTACATTTAGAAGTCTCTGATGCTGAAATCTGCAACACAGCATATTGCCTCTGCTAGTGTTGCCAGCACCAGGCATTAAATCATCATGATCCCAAGGTCGTGAGTTTGGTTTAAAAATCATATTGTTAAAAATTAAAAGGATTCTTTTGTCTTTGCTACTTTATGCATCTTGATTGTTTTCCCATTGTTTTTTTCCCCGATCGTGGCACTATGCACTTTTTCTCCCAAGAAAAAGATGAGTTTCTCATGCAGCTACAGAGCTCTGTGACTTGTACCTGTAGGAAAACAACTGGCAATTACCATAAGGCATTAGTCGATGAATACGAGTGCTTTTTAAACTTTTTGACCAATAAAGAATGTATTTACCAATCTTTGTATTGCATTAACCTCAATATTTTCATTTTATATCCCTATATTTTTATTTTCTTCAGGCTTCTGCCACATTAAAATGGCATGAGTTGAAACAATAGGCATGCAGCATATGTTTGTATGGGCTGACATTCATCTCTGTGCAGAAGGTCAACATAAGACTTACATACTGTATTAAGTTCTTATTTTGAGATGTGAATTAGGCTGAAGTGAAGGCCTTGTTGGGCTCATCTCCACATGGATAAATTCCACTCTCTGTTTAAAATGCCACCAGTCTGCATCCTTCTGAATGGGAAATTCTCACAGACTTTGGGAATGTTTCTTGGAGCCTATTTCAACATCTAGGTGAAACGTTTACAATGAAATTCAAAACCACATAAAACTTGCCTGGCTTCAGGTTTCGTTACAAACTCCGAACTCGGACCAGATTCTTTGAAAGGTTCACAGACCTTTTCAGCAAATCTAGATTAATAACATTTAAACCAAGTGAATTGTGGAAACAAAACAAAAATCACAGAAAACAAAGAATAAAACCATCTAACTATGCTCCTATGGGATGTTGATGTGATGCATATGAACTTTGTAGTTTCTACTTGGTAGGTCTTAGAAAAAGGCTTTTAAGAATTATAATAGAAACAATAATGTTCAGGGATATATTCTTTAGTGACTTTACACTAATTATATGAATTTTATTTGTAAATGGGAGCAAGTTTTCAAGATGCCAGACAATGTCTGAGTTCTTCTAATGCTGAAATTTGGCAGCACCTGTACCCACCTTGTGTGCTGGCAGTGCAGACCTCCAGGACAGGGCCTGCTGCCTGTCTCTGTCCCTCTGTGCTGGGGAATGCCTCCAGTCTCCCACTCTCAGACCTTGTGGGGGGCAACCACAGCTGTCATTGCCTACTAGGAGGTGCAGCAAGTGCTCTTTTTTGGAGTTTTGGTCATTGGTGACTGTATTACTTTATTCCTTTTTGACAAACAAATCTTAAACTTAACAATCTTAAACAATCTTAAACAATCTGTTTAAGAGCTCAGGCAACTCAAATCAGATGTTTATACCACCTGGATCCCCACTGAGCAACTGAGGTACCTCCATATCCCAGATGCTGGGACTTTTCCAGAATATATGTGGCAGGATAGCCCCTCCTGGGCCTCCCTTCTCTCTCTGACCCCAATATGCAAATAGACCAAAAGTTGTAAAAGTGTAAGATCTCGTGACCGGGGGCCATTTTTTGTGACTATTCTTGGTCCACCTGGGGCACAGCCTTGGTTGGGCTCCTGTCCTGCCCAGGGTGGATCCTGGAGGCTTTTCAATAAATACCTACTTTATTCTCTAGCTCTCTCCGGTCTCTGTTTCAAGTCAGCCTTCCAGGCAACAGAGTGGTCATCATACAGAACTCCAGTCTCTGCAGCTAAAGGTTCACTTGCTGCCTTTTCAGACCACAGTCTTGTGTGTCAGCATGAGTGCAATGGCTGCCTCACCTAGCTGGAGCTTAAATTCCAAGAGGCAATGACACCTGTGTGGCCCTAAAGTACTTAGAAATATAGATCAGAAGTAATTGTCTTTGTTTTGCATACTAACAACCAACATTTAGTTGAACTAATGCCATACAAAAGTCCCATATCAAACAATGGGACAATGGTTAAACACAGAGGAGTAATACATTCCAAATATAGTTACATGTTACTTCTAGGTTCTTCCCAGGAGATTGCAAGGGATGAAATCCCTTCTAGCCATACCATTGATCTGCACAGTTTCACTTCAAACACATGTAAGCCTTAGGTCAGTGACTAAGCCAGGAACACATAAAGTCTTCCTGGACTCCTTAGCACACAGCCTGCTGGTTTAGGTACTGGCCAGTACCTAATCTAACAAAATATCACTTGATCTCTCAAACCAAAAGAGGGTATGCTTAGATTAGATATTAGGAAGAAATTTTTTACTGTGAAGAAATAGACACTGGAATGAATCACCCAGAAAAGTTGTGGATGCCTCATCCCCAGAGGTGTTCAAGGCTATGCTTGGTAAACTTTGAGTAACCAGTTCCAGTGGGAGGTGTCCCTGCCCATGGCAGGAGAATTGGAACTAGGCAAATTTTTAGGTCCCTTCCAACCCAAACCACTTTGTGATTCTATGACAATAGGCCATATTTAGTGTAATTCCTGACTGTGTCAGAAAGAAAAAAATTATATAGAGAACATCTGTCCATAGAGACACTTTTGCATTTTAGCTGTGCCAATGTAAAAATAGATAACTTCTATGACTTGTAACAACTCTGAGTTAGATTCTGCTGTTTTAAAGAGGTAGCATTTCCAATATTTTTGTTCTCTTATTTGTACATTTCCACTTCTTTATTAATCAATCACCTTGGTTTCAGTGAGATTTCTAGACAAACCCTTTGCTGGTCATTCTGTACAATCTTGCTGAGTATTTGATGCTTTTGGCATCATAAAAGTATTGGTCCACTGAAGTCATTTCTATTTTCCATTTTAGTCCTGCAGGAGAAGTTGTTCACAATATCCAACAAAAAAATATTCATTTAGCAAGTGCTCTGTATAACAGAACAATATATAGATGTTTGTCACATAAATATCTGAAAAGACATATGCCTTCTGGCATTTCTTGAATTTTGATGCTTAATACTTTTTACCCTGGTCACAAATGCATTTTTACTACAATTTCTCAAATTTTTTAAAGCAAGCTTTAATACAGAAAGTCTCTCTTGGGGAACTCTAGGAAGGGATTGAATGTTTTTAGGGCTTTTGTTCTCTGTCTTTTGTTTTTCACAGTCTTGTTCATTACCTGGTTAAGAACCACACTAATCCCTATAGTTTGACTTAACACATACATTAATAACTTGTTCTCACTTAAAAAAAACCTTCTCCTTATTTGAACTAGGGGAGGATGAGCTGCCCATACAAGGCCAGAAGAATTCAGAGACATTTAACAGTCCAGTAAGACCAAGACACAGGAATGACAGCTAGGAACACATTCTTCCTCTTTTTCCTGTCTCTAGCTCCTTCTTGGCCTTACAAATATTCTCTTTGCCTTGGTGCTGGATCTTTCTCCCTGATTCCATATCTCAATCTCAGTCCTTCCCATTTGCACCTCTATCTAATACCAGTCTCATTTTAAACTCCTTGTCCTAAACTACCATCACATTTTATGACCTTTGACTTGTGCCTTTTTCTTGTGTCTGGACACATTTTCTTTTGTTGCTTCTTTTTTTTTTTCACTTTCCTTGATGGTCTCCCTTTTCTGAATTCTGATCAAGCTGCTTCTTATTCCATGTTTTCTGGTGATTTCTGGTGATTTGCAGAAAGAAGACTGAGAACATCTGAGGGACACCTTTAGTCTCTTTGTATTTCTCTTTAGCACCACTGGCAATTGAAAAGAGAAAACTGAGAGCAAGTCCTGCTCAGATCAGCAAGCCCCAGGAAAGAATACACCTACTGCACACAGAATCTTTGAAGAAGTGGTAAATGAAATATGCAAACAATTTTACAGAGGCTGAGATTTCTCCAGACTGAAGAAGACTTTCATAGGCTAGTGGAAGAAGAATATGCCTTCCCAGGCACCAAGCCTGACTACAAGCCATTAGTCAACAAATATTTCAAAAATTTCTTAACATGAGCAAACCAGATTTTCCCTCAGTGCATTCTCAGAATCAGCTGACCATATTTGCTGAAAGTTTTGAAAGAATAGCCCAAGGCAGATATTTGGCATGAAAATTGCTGCCCAGTTGCTTATGTTTGACAAACTAAGAAGCAACTGGAAAGAGGTCCTTACAATGAAATTTTGACTCTAAATAACCCCCAAGAGAACCCACAATTAATGATTACCATTAACAGAAATGTATTTTACATAATGCTTAATACTTAATGACTTAATTTAAACAGTATCCAGAAAGAAAAAAATAAATTAATAAAACCCCAATGCTTTATTTTGGAGAGGGAGTGGAACAGGGAACAGTAAAATCAAACAATAGTATGCTTGCAAAACTGCAATTCTTTCCCAAGTGCTTTTTCCAAATACTTGATATCAAAAAATCTTTGTATCTCATCTCCAAATGTACATTAAAAAATCTCTCATTTACCCTACAACAGAGTCAACTTTGAAATCAAATGGGAAAAATTTTAGCAGAACATTGGACTTGCTCAAAGTCACACATGCATATGAAAAAGTTTCCCTAAAAAGTTACATGTTATAGCATCTGCATGTCTGGTAAAATACCCACAGGGCTTTATTTGCTGTTGTTTTAGAAGCAAATTTTTACTCTTTTTTTTTTCTTTTAATGTCTAAAAGTTCCCTTACTCTAAGACAAATATCTTCCTCTAAGTAACACCCCAACACCATGCTGCTGATCTTCACAGTATGAAATTATTTTAATAGTAAAATTAAAACAAGGTTTATGACTTAAACACAATATATAAAAAATAATTTATTATTAATGTTTTAAACATTAACTTTGGTGTTGATGTGGGTGTATTTAAGTCTTAAAATAATATTATCAATCTATCTGCACAGTCATCTCTAAAGCATTTTTGTTCTCTACATCTCTTTCATACTCTTTTCAAACAAGTGAAATATTTTTTTAATTCTTGCTAGGTATTAATTTTTAAGAATGTCATGTTTATGAGCTTTAATGAAATACCAAAAAAACACCCCACCTTTCCAACACGCATAAGCACCAACATTTCAGACAAGTTTATTTTACATTTTTGAAGAAGAAAAAAGAAAAAAACTATTCAAACATCTCTCTTCAGATAACCTGAGCAACACAGCTGTTCTACATATGCTATTCTTCCAGTGCAAGAAACTTATTATCTCACTTAAAAGGTAAAAAACTTAACAAAGTAAATTAATACTGTTGGGTTTTGTGCTATTAGAAAGAGCATCCTTCGCCACTGTGTGTAATATAACAATTAAATCTTGCTAACTTGTACTTTCTTCTTCTAACTTCCTTAAAAAGATCAAATTTGCTAAATGCACAGCACTGACTGCAGTCAACAAGGCACTTAAGTACATGCTTAATTTTGTGCACATGAGTAATCACATTACAGTAAATGGAACTTGAATGCTCAAAGTTAAGCACACACTTAAGTGCTTTGCTGGATCAGGGCCAGAGCATGACAACTTGCAGGTCATCTTTACTGCACAGTAAGACATCACAAACCTTAAATATCCTGTAGAAACCTTCTCCCTGCTTCAAATCAACAGTACCAAAGGCAAGGACAAAAATAAGTAGCTGCTGCATTCATTTCTTCTGTTACAAGTCACTAAACTGACAGCAGTACGTATAATGTAGCAAATTACAAATACAATGAATTCTCTTAATAAGCATCCATAAAATTACAATTTATTTTAAAGATCATAGTTTTTAATCCTATTCTCATAAGACCATTAGACATGTGAGTCTTTTTAATTTTAAAAGACCTGCTAGTAGTTCTCACGAAAGAATTTATTCAAGACCTTGACCTTAAATTGATACAATTGCACAACTTAATCAGAATTAAACATGAGTCAAAGTACTGCAGAATATTATCATGGGGGTCAACATAGCCCTACAGCAGCCATGCAGAGGATGCCATTAGGATCACAACTTTGGGTGTGGAGGATTCTGATTCTGGGGATATAATATGCCAAACTAAATGTTCTTATTACATGGCTTTGCCAGTTATTATGGCAATTATATGGGGACGAGATTGTTTATGACATTTTTTCTTTCTCAGTAGCTGAAAGGATAGTTAAATAGTTGAAGACTCTTTTCAATTCAGCAGCTTTTTAATGAAAGGAAACTTTATAACCCACTGTTACACAATTACCTAATTTTCTGGCTAAATTGACATGGTTCAGCACTTATCCAGGACTGTTTCTCTTTTCAGTACACAAAATTAATATTCTTTTTTTTAGGATCCAAAACTGCATTTTAGATCCAATTTTGCCTGACTGTTGACAGCATTCAGATACAGGGAGCTTCTATGTTTTTCCAACACATAAGTTTCTTCACAAAAATTAGCAGGATGAAACAGCAAGTAAGGACACATTGCCAAGTCTGGTTTTCTACCTATCTACAAAGCAGTTTTCACACTTCCCATGACTGTGAATGTCCTTCTTTTTCTATATTTTTTTTAATCTTTTAAATTTTAATTAGGAAGAACTGAAAAATCCTTCTCTATACTGAGAGTGTTTGTTTTGGGGGAGGAGGATGTCAAGGAACCAAAAGCACATTCCAAGCCAATTCTGATCTCATTTACAGGGACAAAAATCTGGAATTAATCCACTGAGTTTAACAGACACGTTCTGGGCTTACGTAGATGAGATCTTACATTTATAAGTGAAGTCAATGTTTTCCCCTCTGACATTTACATGGCTCAAACCAGAAACATTTCCTGAATTAAAAAAAAAAAAAAAGGCCAAATCATCCAGTTGGGAAGACTGGCATAATTCCATTGAAGTCAATGGTGCTGTAGTAATTTACATTAGCTGATGATCCAGATGAAAGTATATAAAAGTTTTCAGAGCAAGCTTCTTTCATTTAAAACTGCATTATGTTAGGCGCACTGTTGATACTCAGAATTAATGTGCAAGTTGTTAATCTCGCTAGACCTGGATTTAAAATTAGACAATGCAATAATTAGTTTGGCACTATCATTCTGCTACCTAGAGGGTAATAATGTAGGTCATAAAATACCAGTGATCAGCACAACTTTTCATACAAAACAAAGAATCTGTATTGAAAGAGAGGAAAGGAGGGAGGAGAGAAATTCAGAAATCAGTTGTTATCAGAGACCAAAGTGGGCTATGAGATTCTGTGCCATCTCACAAGATGCTGCATTGTGTAGGTCTACTTATCTTTATCAGCTCCCAAATGCACGGGTGATTCTGCAGGGTATAAGTGACTCAAAGCTGTCTATTAGCTCTCTTTATGTATTATTTTTAAGTTGTATGTTTATTATTCTTCACAACTTTGTTTTTAAAAAATTTAGGAATATTATTTATTTTATGGTATTATTCTATTTTTGCTTTTACTTGAAATATAAGCATTATGCAGCACAAACAGTTTACAAACATACAGAAGTGTAGCACTATAGTATATGTATCTTGGTTTCTTGACAAATGACTACTGGCAACATCAATAATTCAAAGGGAGAAACAATGAAAATACAGAGGAATTGCATTTGTATATGTATACTTCTTTCTGTCCTGCCAGTCAGTCTTGCTAGACTTTATATAAACATAAAGAAAATTTAAAAATTATCAAGTCTAAACACTAGTCTTAATGAACACTTGCTTATATTTTGTCCTATTTAAATAGTCAGGATGCTTAAATATACACATTTTGATGGTATCTCACACATACATCTATTAAGAAAACAACATTGCAATAATTTTTATACAGTCAGGCTGTGTTTGTGTAAGATACCCAGCAGAGTTCAGTGAAGCTGAGAACATACACACAGGTGTACATATGTCTGAAGTATTTCTATGCCTGTTGTATGTATAGTATTAGGAATTGCACATTCAATGTTACAGATGCATATATTCATAAATCATTTAAAGTTGTGCTTTTCATGTGGTGTGAGACACAGATACAAACTTACTCATGATAATTATAGAACTGATGCTGATTTAGTCATTTCAAGAAAGCCATGGAGGCATAATTAGTGTCTGAATGGCCTCAATATTGCATTATTAGGAGGCTAGGGTGAAACTTGAAATGAGAACATCAAGGCTGATAAAAGAAAAGAAAACATGAAATACATACATAATTCATTCTGAGATATTATAAAGGTTTATAACCAGAAACAATAATTTGCAGAAGGCATCTCATGTACTGGAGCCAACTGCAATAATTTGGTCAACCTGTTTAAGATCAAATAGTATTCTTAGCTATTCTCAGTGGTATCTTTCTAATAAAGTAGCAGCAAACAGACACTGTTTGCTTCTGGTCACTTTTAAAGAATGTTCAGTTTATCATTGGGGACTTTAATCTCAAGCTTCATAGAGTACAAAAAGAACATTGATCCTACTGTTTTGTCCTCTAGGCCACAAGGCATGCACATTTTTACATTCATTTGTCATAAAACAAAAAATACATTTTGCCCTTTGAAAATACCAAATGCCAGCTTTTAAACAAAATAATTTTCCATCACATTTTTCCCTTTCTTTTAACCTTTCCATCACCACTACCCCCCTTCCTTTTACCCCAGACTAATTTCCTCCCTCTGTTAATGCCTTTCCTCCATTTTAAGTACTAGTAAGGACTTTGCACAATTCCTTGTTTTGGACCACTGGGAAACTGGCCACTGTTGATGATTTCACATGGTAGATGAATTAATTAGAATTCTTGACAATCCTCTTTCTAATTTTTCTTCTAGATAGGCTACAGAATATACAAATAATATGTTTTTACTCAAGTTAGACAAAGGAATGTGTGCTGTCAGCTGGTTTAGACCAAGTCTACAGGTCCAAGTGTGTCAAAACCCATCTTTTGCATACCATTTATTTCAAATTCATCTTCTCACCTTTACTTAAATAAATGTAATATGCAAGAAAATCTTGGACTTTCATCAATTATTACATACAGAACAAATTAATTTGTTATTTTTTCTGTGCTCCTTATTTGAAAAGAATTTTTTTCACTTACTAAAGGTGCCATTACTGGAAATGTGTTCATAGTCACTGGATCAAGGGTCTATATCCAGTTCCCCTCAAAGAATGCAGGGGTCATGCCTTCTTCATCTCTGGAGAGGCAGTTATTGCATATGGTGAGTGACTTCTCCTCCCAAGCCCTGCTCTGTCTTAAGTTCATTCCTGTGTTACTTTCCTGTCCAGATTTTTTTTTTAATTTAACATGTATGGAATTTTGTTCTAGATTTTCTGTGATGGAGCCATGAAAAAACAACAGTGTTTTCTACACCGAAACTAGAAAATCTTGAAATTTGCTTTTGCTTGTCGGTATCTGAAAGAACCAAGTAGGATAAAAACTTCATTAAAAGTTATGCAGGGAAGATATGCTTATCTATGTCTTCTCTCAAAACATGAAATATCTTTATGAAGAAAAAGGTCAAGGATGCAAGTTCCTAAATGCTTGATGGTTTGAATTTTAGTGAGAAAGATGCATACGAAGATGCACAGAAAGATGCATATAAAGTTATACCACCCTCTTCATATTCCATGGCTATCAAGGTTTAAATAGACATTTGTCTTTAATTTTCACTTAAAGTAGGCAAAATAGAAGTTTCTAAGTCCTGTACCAGCTTGCACAAACTTAGCTTTGAAGAAGATGTATTGACAGCATAACATTCTCAAGCTTGAAACCACAGGGGTAGATCACAAATGAATACACAAGAATGTCCATCCTCTTGACCCATCATTTTATGATGCACAACCCATTTCATTGTAGCCTCCTGTGCCTCACTGAAGTTTGTTGTGAGAGTCTGAAGTTTATATGGAATAAAAGAATATTACAATCATAAGCAATAAGCATGATTGAGAAAGATCAAATTGTGGCATACAGGACTTGATCCTGAAAAAAATGGAACTCATTATGTGAAATTGTCTTTAATAGCTATACACTGTGCACTAGAGAGAATCCAGCTCCTGTTTTCCCCCTGATTTTTACTGGAAACCTTTAACGTTACAGGAGGAACAATTAACCACAGGAGTATATGCAAGGAAGGGCTGCGTGACTATGTAAAAATCAGCAAGTCAGATAACTAGCTGGTTATCTAGTACTTAAAGCACTCATTTTCATTTTCGTAACATTGGACATGTTTATATTTATAATATTATATGTATTTAATATAAACTTCTCAACACATATAGTCATTTTTTTCAACCTAAAATACTGAATACTGCAATGTAACTTAGAATGATAGAATTGTTTCGTTTGGAGAAGACCTAATCAAGTCCAGCCATTAACCTGGTGCTGCCACATCCACCACCAAACGATGTCTCAAGGAGCAACATGTACACATCTTTTAAATGTCTCCAGGAATAGCAACTCAACCAACTTCCTTTGGCACCCTGTTCTGATGCCTGACATGCTTTAGAAGATACCTCCTGGATAGTATTTTAAAATAAATTCTGAGAAAAAAAGATATACCCTAAAACTGAAAGTAAGAATACAGTCTCTCATAATCTTGGACTTGAGTATTTTTGAATCGTGATAATATTTTACTATTTCATAATCTATCATATTTCCAGTAAGTTGAACTGCAAGCTTCCACTGCAAACTCCAACCCAAGAATGATGATCTGTGAGGTAGCACAGCCAAATATGCTTCCTCCAGGTAAGAACCAGTGGGAAACTCTGGAAAAATTACTTACCCAGTATAGCAGAATATCTTGTTAAGGAATATTAAACATACTGGAAATACTTAAATCCATAGGACCTGTTGAATGCCCACACAAGTTCCAAAGGAGCTGGCTGGTGTCATTGTGAGGCCAATTTCAATTATGTTAGAAAGATCATGGTGATCAAGGGAGTTTCCTTAGGATTAGAAGAAATCAAGTCACATATCTTCAAGAAGGAGGATTTTGAGAACTACAGAGTAGTCAGCCTCACCTCAGTCCCTGGAAAAACAGTGTTGCATACAATTCCCGAAGCCATTTCCAGACACTTTAAGTACAAGGTGATTTGGAAGAAACAGAATGAATTTCCATAGGAGATATCATGCCTCACAAACTTGTTAGCATTCTATGATGAAGTGACTAGCTAAGTGGATGCCAGAAGAGCAACACCCTCAAGTTTGAAGAGGATGAAAAACTAGGAGGAGTTGCTGATATGCCAGATGGTTGGGCTGCCATTCAGCAGGACCTCAACAGGCTGGAGAAATGGACCAACAGGAACAGGAAGTTCAACAAAGAGAAATGCAAAGCCCTGCATCTGGGTTTTGTGCACTGGTATGTGCTAGGGGTCAACCAGCTGGAACGTGCCTCTGCAAAAAAGGACTTGGGGGCTCTGGTGAACAACAAATTGAACATGAGCCAGCAATGTACCCTCATGGCAAAGAACACCAATGGTATCCTATACTGCATTAGGAATAGTGTTGCCAGCATGTTGAGAGAGGTGATCCTTTACCTCTGCACAGCCCTGGTGAGAAACATCTGGTGTGCTGGGTCAGTTCCTGGTCCACTGTTGAATGACTGGCCACCAGCTGGATGCAGAGCACCATTCACCACCACTCTCTGGGCCTGGCCATGCAGCCAGTTCCTGACCCAGCAAAGAGTGCTCCTGTCCAAGCCATGGGCTGCCAGCTTATCCAGGAGTGTGCTGTGGGAGACAGTGTCAAAGGCCTTGCTAAAGTCCAAATAGACATCATCCACAGCCTTTCCTGCATCCACCAGGTGGGTCACCTGGTCAGAAAAGGAGACCAGGTTGGTCAACCATGACCTCCCCCTCCTAAACCCATGCTGGCTGGGTCTGATACTCTGGCCATCCTGTAAATGCTGCATGATGGCACTCAATATAAACTGTTCCATAACCTTACCGGGTATTGAAGTCAGGCTAACTGGCCTGTTATTACTAGGATCCTCCATCCCACCCTTTTTGTGAATGGGTGTCACATTGGCCAGCTTCCAGTCATCTGGAACCTCACCAGTGAGCCAGGACTGTTGGTAAATGATGGAGCGCAGCATTGCAAGCTCATCTGGCAACTCCCTCATCATCCTGAGATGGATCTCATCTGTGCCCATAGATTTATGAATATCCATGCAGCTCAGCAGTTCTCTGACTGTCTTCTCCTGGATAACAGGGGGACCATTCTGCTCCCTGACACCATCTACCAACCCAGGAGGACAGCTGTCCTGAGGACAAGCCGTCTTCCCACTAAAGACTGAGGCAAAGAAGGTGTTAAGCACTTCTGTCTTCTCCTCATCTGCAGTTACTAAGATCCCGCCAGCATCCAGTAGAGAACAAAGGTTGGTCTTACCCTTCCTTTTGCTGTTAATATATTTGGAAAAACATTTTTTATTATCCTTTACAAAAGTTGCCAAATTAAGTTCGAACTGAGCTTTGGCCTCTAATTTTTTTCCTACATGGAAAAGAAAGAAGGAAAGATGCAGACTTACTGAGGCTCATCCAGCAACAGGCCAAGAAGGTGATTAAGGCACTGGAGCATCTTCATACGGAGAGGCTGAGAGAGATGAATGCTCAATGTCTCATCAGTGTGTATAAGGACCTTAAGAGAGAGCAAAAAGTAAATTAGGCCAATGGTATTTGGTGAAAGGACAAGAGGCAGTGGACACAAACTGAAATACAGGAAATTTCATTTAAACGTAAAACCCTACCTTTTTACTGTGAGGATAGTCAAACACTGAAGCAAATTGTACAGAGAGGCTGAGAAGCTTCCATCCTTCAAGACACTCGACTCCTAGCTTGACATGACCCTTAGCAACTGGCTCTAGATGATCAACCTTTGAGCAAAGGAGTTGGACTAGACAAACTCCAGAGGTGCCTTTCAACCTCAGCCTGTTACTGTTACTTTGGCTGGAAATTACTGAATTTTTCCTTATTACAATTTAAGATTCATTACAGTGAAAATTCAACAGACACAAGATCAACTGAGAATGGGTAATGCATATCAGATTTTTAACTCCTTAACTGCTCTGTCTTCAAGAGCAGCTAGCAATGCAGTTGTAATGCTACTACCATTATATTGTTATTCTTGTTTTTAGTATTATTATTATTACTTTTAATATCATCTTAATTGCTGCTGAGATTCTGTTACTTCAGTCTCACCAACTGCCTAGAACAAATGCTGTCTATTTTGGGATAACAATAGCATTTCATTGTGTGTATCCTATACTTGATATGAAAAGACATGGCATTGAGTACTGAAAGCCATGCATATAGGAGTAACATGGTGGGTTTTTTCCCAAAGAGATCTTAGAGGAAAACATCTTTCACAGCACTGTGTTTTGAAGGCTCAGCTTACAAACCTGTTTGTGCTTGGCAAATATCTTCAGCTGAAATTGCATTATTACCTTGCAAGTGGCACAATGCCACTCCAGCAGATGGGCATCAACGGAGGCGTGCCAGAGAATCATTACGTGCATGGAGTCAGAGTATTAGGGCCTGGATACCTCTCCAGGTACGACTGCCCATGAATCTGGGCATCCTGGTTGAAGGGAGCATGTAATTGCAACTTCAGCCGAGTTTGGCATTACTTGTGATGTTCTTAAAACATTTCTGATATTACTTAAGAACACAACTTTGTTTGTTTGTCTGTTTTCTTGGCAAATAAGGGCTGTGATTAGCAAGGGTACGTGGGTGAGAGAGAATATATTACAGCCATCCACCTTCCAATATTCCCTTGGGAAGCATACAGGGATGTACACAAGTACGGCCGCAGCCAGGGTGAATTTTCTTATTTAATATAATAGCTCAACTGAGTGTAGAAGGGAGATTCATGACCTTTCATGCAGTGGAAGTGTGCATATACTGCAATTTCTTCTGAATAAAATTGCTAATGTTTCAAGGTGCTAGAAGAGTCTTTACTTCTCCATTGCAATTTTATTGACATTTTTCTCCTAGTTTTCATTTGTGCTATAGTCTAAATTTTACACTAAATCATTTAAGTTTGCTCTGGAGAGGCTGCAATGCTGCTCCCAGGCACACTGCCATGATTGAATCCACAAGTGAACACTTTGTATGTTCTTAAAAACCTTATATTCTAGTGCAGAATGTGAAACAGAGCTCTCAGCCAGTGCAGTGCAGTTAAATGCATTTGCCTGGGGGTATGAAATCAAAATAGAATAGATATTTGTATTATGATGCAACTATGGATAAAATCAGGAAATAGATACAACTCTCTGCTTTGAAACATAACAGACACATTTTTTTCCAGTAGTTTTTTGTGGTCATGGCTAGGGAATATGTACATGCAGAAAATTTAATATTTCTTCAAATGATATGCTCAGATTCCAGAAGCAACTAATGTGCTGGATCTTGAAAAAATTACTGGATATTACTTTGTATCACCTAAGTCCACTTCTGTGGATTTTCCAAAGATTCTTAACTTTTTAGTTTTCAGAAAATGTTTGAAGTAAATTCTTAGATTTGATCTTTGCTTGTGTTGAATTTCACAGAACAGAGAACTCAGCCTCAATGAATATGCAACCTAATGCACAGCTTGCCAATGTCCCTGGGATTATTATGATTTAGGTACAAAAATTTGTGCAAAGTTACATGAATATTGTAGTCAAGAAGTTGGTTTAAATGAGCTTGACGTGACAAATCAATTCACTGTCACATTTGACATATTAGTTGTCTTTTTACCATTAAGTGTTCCCTCAGGAAATAATAACAAGAAAAGAGGTGTAGAAGTGCTCAATTCAGTTGCATGGTGTCGACTTTGAGTTTTATGATACCTGATGTGTGACACAAAACTAAATTTTACTAAGTCATGAGGTGCTCATTATGAGCAAGTAACTTGTTTCTGTGACATGGTAAACAGATGCTATCAAAAACTGTAAGATTAATTAATTATGCCCTGCACAAGCTTCAAAATGATTCACATAATTGGCCTCAAATGCTATTCACTGTACCATCTTTCATATTTTCAGCCTAAGAACCATGCACACATCATTGACCAAAAAAAGCATAATTTTACTGTGAAGTCACTGTTAATGAACCAGGCTGTGTGGCAAAGATCATAATCACATAACATCAGGTACAAGGTCCTGTGGTCATACATGATCTTTGTGTAAGCTTTATACCTATCAATCTGGAAGGAAGTGCTTGGAATGTAATTTTATTGAGTACAAGATGTCATTGTAGTAAACCACAGGCCATCCACAGAAACCAGAGCCAATAGTAAACTACTTCTGAGATCAACTGCAGAAAATTCCTTGAGAAACTTAGAGTGACTGTGCTGTGTGGGAGCAGCTGAAGTCTATGAACTTTCTGACGATGACAGTAGTGTAATAGAAGATGAAACTTTACCCACTTAGCTGACCACCACATATATCCTACTTGCCTCCACTCATTTAAAAGCTGAATTGGTTTGTGATTGCTATGAGGAATTTGAAATCAGATTGCTCAGATGTATCATCAAAAGTGTGCTTTCTTACAGAAACAAATAGTATCTCATAGGGCAAATGCAGTTTGCCTGAATTTTGACTGCTCTGTCATAACAGCATTCCATACTATCAGCTATTAGTTTAAAATCAGAGAGGTACCAACAGATGCTTAGTAAAAGCTGACGAGGTACATGGCTTCTGCTGGATATAAATTCTCTCTATCAGTGCAGATAAACAATGAGCTGAGAAACAAAACCTGTATGTGTTGATGTGTACGTGATGATGTATGTGATGATTTCCTTGATAGCTACAAAGTAATAAACTGATTTTTTTCCCCAGAAAATTCACTAAAAAAACACGGCACTCCAACAACTTGAAGGCTTTACATTTCTGTCAGCCTGACAAGTCATGTTACCATCCAGGATGTGCTGCAACCCAGAATGGATCGATAGAAAATTAGAATGCAGATTTTTTTTTTTATTAACCATTATCCTTTGAGACATCTGAATCTGATACTTTGTTGAGATATTTGTAGTTACCAGCAACAGAGAATACTTCTTGAGTGGCTCGATTCCTTTTCTCTGAAAACTCACAAGATAATGATGAGTCATTGCTCCCTCAAACAGAGAAGATACCACAGGGACCCATGTTACTCCCCTTGTTCAGCATGTGAGAAAAAAACAAGATGTTTAGAGATGAGACATGGTTTGCAATATACTCACCTGAGAAATCACTTCTCTTCTTGTGTCAAACTGCCAGCTTTGGATCAGAGGCTGTGTTGGAGCTCGTTGAATATGAAAGAATGGCTTAGCCAGCAGGGTTTTGTCTGTAAGAGGAATTTGGCTTGGGAATTAAGTCTGCCAGGTCCATCAAATCCCCATTGCCTTTGGGAGGAGAAACAGTTTCTGAAATGAAGAGGCTTCTTTGTTTGCTCTGGATGGGGTTTCTTACCTCTTTTCTACTCTCTGAAGAATCTTTGTATACATATTTGGAGAAATGTCATCAGGGAACTGAGATTTTCAGGTGAGCTTAAAGCTGTATTGTATGAAATATTTTTTTAAATCAACTGTTTTCTTTCAAAAGTAAAAGGGCTCATTTTGGTGCACAATATGAAATATTGGCCTGATATTAATAATGTGAATTGTGCAGATGTCGATGACCAAACATAATGACAATTCAGTTTTGTTTCTGGGATCACTGCAGTAATTTGGCTCTCTGAACTGACAATGGACACAACTTTTCTAAAATATGTATTTGGAGTCCTCAAATAGAGAATGGTTCCAGACTGACAGCACCAGGAATAACAGCAATTTACACACCATGTAGACTGAAAAAATTACCAATTCCTCCTCAAGGAAGGAAAGTGGGAAGTAGGCCTGTTTTGTGGGGTTATTTTCTGATTTTTGTAGAAAGGGATTTGTGGGTTGTTACAAGTGATATGGTTTTGCACATTCTTTTTTCCTTAGAGCCCATTTCAGAAGAGTGGTACTCTCTCTGCTCACAGGGCAATGCTGAAGTCCTTCACAAGACCCAGTGTCTGCAGTCAGAAAGGTGTATCTCATCTCCACAATCAAGCATGTATATTAGATAAATTGAAATCTTATGGCCAGTTCCTGAAAAAAGCCCTCCCTTCTATTGCACACTCCAAACCTCCAAGAGGGCTTGGGGAGAAAGATGGTCATGTTGTACACCAGGTTACAGCACTGCTCTGCTGTACTTCTCAAGGTTCACTTCAGGGGCAGTTTTGCTTTCTCAATAACTAGGCTATGGCACAGACCCCAGCAAAGCAGGAAATACAGTTGGATTTTTTCCTGCCTTCAAAATTATTGTTTATTTTTCTGGATATAACTAACTTTTATACAAGATTTGTGAAAGAAGGAAAATAATTTGTTTCTTGTTGAAAATTAACTCCGAAACGCTCAAATGCTAGAATAGTATTTCTTTGCTTGTGCTTATTTTCATGTTCCAGTTTCTCTTTGCATTGCAGTTGAAGCAATGACATTAAACTCTTGCTCCATGGATTAGTTCTTAAAATAGAACTATCCTAAAATACAAAAAAAGAGAAGTTTTTCTTTCCCTTGAGTGAACAGGAGAGGGATATTCTGGTGATACACCCTCTCTGTGCTGAAGTATAAACCTTTATATTCTGCATAGAATCTAATGAGAAGTTCCAATCTTTACCTTAGTGCTAGCAGGAAACAGAATCATTATCTTTAATAGAACCATTCCTTTGAAAGAATGAAGTGTGAAAGTTACAATACTTTTTTTTGCATAAGGAGATAATAGAACTCTTTGAAATTAGAATAGCAATACTATAGAAGTAAAAAATTAAGACAGTTTAATTCCTTGCAAAGTTTCTACTTCTCTATAGCGATGTGCAAAATAACAACAGAAACCAAGCAGACAAATTTACCAGCAGTAAGGGTCATCCCTAAGGTCACAAACCTAACTAAAATCATGACCAATTTATGTCTTCAAAAAAAAAAAAAAAAACCCTCATCTAGTATACTAAGCTATACACTAAGTATATAACACCAGGGGATTTTACTGCACTAAGCTCTAGAAGGAAATGAAATTCCTATACTCACCTATTATGGACCTAGTCTCTGTTGGGTCTACATAATTTGAGTTTCACTGCCCAATTTGCATTCACTGTCACTTCAAAATTCTATAATGGAAGACTGGTCTGACAGTATTGGGGCCTCTTTCTCCTCATCTTTGGTTACATTAATTCATAATTCTGTGATTTGCACCCTTCATTTAGAGTGTTTCAGTCTGTTACCTATCTGAGAACAGCAGCTTAAATGAAAGAGCAAAAGTAATTAATTAACATAAAGACATGTAAATCTTCAGAGACATCTATTTACAAAAAAAAGCTATAGTTTCTGTGAACAGAAACAGTTGTCATAGAACTTCATACTTTCTAAAATATATCATGCTAATCTCACCAGTTCCAAGTACATCACTAGGTGCTGCTTTAGATGTGAGTAAGTAGCCAGACACAAGGTCATGTAAGTTATTTCAATTAGGAGGAATCTGGCAAGGGAAGCACATATCTCTGACGTTAAGATGTTTATATATAAGGGAGCAGAAAATCTTACCCCTTGTTAGAAGTGAAGTAGCACACAGTTAGAATGAAGTGAGAGTGCACAGAGAGGCAATGTTACACACAATAGGACAAAGCAAAGGTGCACTCTGGCTTATCTCACACTAACTTTTTCCTGTGCCTGTGGCCTCAGTGGCACCTTGAAACCAATGGTATCCTTCACAAGTTAAAGTCAGGTACTTGAATTACATGCTGTAGTAACATGAATAAAAAGCTCATTTAGACTGCAGTGCCATGACTATGAGAGTGCAGTAAAAAAAAAGCTTTCACATCTTTGCTGTGTAACAACAGACTTACAGTTTGAAAATTAGAATTTGGGAGTTTTTCTTTCCTCCTTTAAAAATATTGAAAGGGAAAGACAAAACTGAGTTTTTAATGTGAAGTCTTTATATTCTGCTTTCCTGCCACTCCTTGGGAGTTTTATGTTTCGTAAAACAGGCCTCAGAGTAATTATCAAAACACATTAAAAATTACATTTTAGAAATGAACAAGGTTTTGTTTTTTGAGTGTTCCACTTCAGAGGATGCTTGCATGGGATCAGACCTTTTCTGTCATACATGATGCCACCAGCCACACTGCTTTGCTGACATGTTATGCATTCCAGTCTGATCTCAGCACAGAAGATAAACTAGGAGTCTCAAACATCAATACGGAACTCTGGACTTCCTGACTGACAGTAGGTAGTTGAGACAAGGAAGAAATAAAAAACTCTTTTGTCAGTCTCTGTAGGAAAACAAAAAGAAATTTACATAAGCAGCATTTTAAAGTAAAATTTGGCACCACTACCCACAGGTCCTTCTTTACAGAAACTGTAGTATTGATCAAAAATCTCACACTAGTAAAAAAATTGCAACTCACTTATCCTGTATTGTAATTTCAGAAAAAAATCTGTCAGTGGAAACCCCAACAACCTATCAGCAGCATGGAATGTCTGATGGGCTATTAAGTTTGACTGACTCTAGTACGTTGCTGCTATGAATATAGTTGCTATGGAAGGAATGTTTAGTGCTGACTGTCTTCTAAAGGGGTCATGATTTTGAAACATCTCAAATAGCCCTGATGGCTTAATGTCTGCAAATAGTACTACATTTAACATTTTCTAAGCACAGAGAATATTGATGTTCATCATTTATTATTCAGAAATTACATTAAAATAGTTTTATGAAAACAATTAGAGAATCTGCTTAAATATTCATTAAAATAAACAATACATAAATTTATTTTACAATGTAATAGGTAACAAGAAAGTAATGAAAGGTGTATTTTGAGCTTTAACAAATGGAATTGCAGTACATGAAAGACATATTTTGAATGAGAACAACTCTATTGCTCTCCAAAGCAATATTTTCAATATTTTCACTTACTGTCCACCAGAACATCATAACATTGCACTGACTTCTTTTCCTCCCTCAAACAAAAAAAAAAAAAGCCTCCAGAGTAGGAGCTTTCCATTTTAGTTGTCTTCAAGTTTCTTAACGCAGTATTTGGCTCTAACAAAGATCAAACATAAGTAGTGGTTTAAAAAATGAGCCAGTTGTGAGCTAAAAGTTTGTGAAAGCATGATCCAGTAGGGGACAACTAAAAATAAAAATATTCTGTCCCCATTATGATCTTCTCTACCAACTATTTATATGCTTCAATCCCTTAATTAGCATCTTGCTTGTTCTCAAATTACAGGCTCCAAGAGAGGACTGGTATGGGATGGATGTTCCCCAAGGTTCAGGGATACCTTAATCCTATGCAAAAATGTAGCACGACAAAAAGGCCAAAGGTGGTGTAAAACACCACTGGAAAGAGGATTGATGACTACATTATGCTGCTTTATGCTGGCTGGACATAGCTGTTTAGAATACAGTCTCCAAGACAGTGCTAGGAGGCCAGATTGTGCACTTGCAAAGAGCATTTCAATTTATGAAATTCTTTGCTATCTGAATGACAAAAATGGAGTGCCTCTTCCCATTTTTTTGAATGACATGGCATGGCTCATCCAGGAGATACTAATATCTGGCTGGCAACATGCAAAATTCAACTGAACTGAATATTTTATAATATCCCTCATGCTTTATACCAGTTAGCTCCCAAAATTATGGCTGTTATTTTTGCTTGCCACCTGCCGTTAGCTATGAAAAGGACTTTTGCTACATGGAGAGCCAGTCAAGATTTTTTTATGCTTCATAAACAATAAACAAGATCAGGTCTTTTAGAACTGTCAGTTTATTACCAAGGTGGACAAAGAATCAACTTTTTGCAATGAATAAACTTGTAATTTTACAACTAGTACTTGAAAATGAGCCAAAAAGGTCACATTCCTACCGTAGAGATTTCTCAGGTTGGAATATAAAGCATCATACACAAACAATTTGATCAGCACAGCCCTGGCAAGTGTTTCTGGTTCTCTTAAAATTCATCCCTTTGTGTCTTAATCTGCAGTAAAAAGGGCAGTCTGTCCTGCTGGCACACATACTTTTCATGATTTTTAAAAAGAACTTTTTCACATCTGACTTGATGTTTGTATTCCACATGCCAGCAATGTCTTCACTAAGCATGTGAGTAGAGTAACAATACATATACAATGCAGTATGTCACTTAGTAATAGATCATGGTGTAAAAGAAGATTAATGACATCATCCAGGTAAGGGACAGGATTTGCCTAATATGAGAAATGCAATCATTTAAAAACATAGAAAGAAGAAGAGTGATGATGGAATCTGGGCAGGAGGCATGTAAAGGACAAGAAGCCCATTACAGATGTCCCTATTTAGGAATATGTGGCACTGATTTGGAGTCTTAACTCTGCAGGAGAAAAACAGAAGCAGAAAACTGGTGACTTGGCAGACACATGCTGCAGAAGATGACTGATGTTTCTCTATTCTTCATCAAAAATAATTTAGGAGTTTCTTGCATTTTACTGATCACATCATAAACAAATTAGAAGTAATATTGTAATAACTGACAGTTTGCCCCACAGTAAGGCAATGCTTACAATTGTTAGTTTATTTTTATTACCATATAGCCTAGGAGTGTTTGTTGCAGAGCAGGATTTCATTGTGATAAGGGTTGCACAAACCCAGAAAAGGTGACTCCTAATTGAATGTCCTTCAGTCTGAGGACTAAACAAAAGGCAGTGTAGGGGTACAGACTTATGGAGAATTATGACATGACAATGTTCATCAGCAGCATCACTGACATCAGTTCATTTAGTGACCCAAAGGTCTACTTTTTGCAGGCTCCTTTGCAGAGGAAAGTTTTAAAGCAGACTTTTGAAGTCTTAAAGACAGCTTTTCAAATGTGCATGAGATTAATTTTCAATAGCATGGGACAGGATAATAGTATATTTAAAATTATGTTGAGTAAAACCTGCAAGCTGAGAACATTGAGGGATTTTTTTTTTTGCAACACAGAACCAAAGAGACAAACAGCTAAGCAGAGGAAAGTATCCAAGTAGCAGTGAAATGAAATACTTTCGATTAGCAAAGGAAAAAGAAAGAAGAAAAGAATGGTCTGGATATGGATGCAATCAGGAATGCAGGTTAGATCAGCACTGCCATTACTTCCATTGTTACTCTCCATGTTTATTGTTAAATAAATTCTGATTCATGCTTCTCAACCACTATCAAACTAGAGTAAACTGCCTATGCTTACTCAAAATGTTTATTGTACAATGCCACTGAATCCATCAGCGTACATGCAAAAATGAACTATAACTGGCCAAACCAGGGCAACCCAATGGGTGCCACATAAATTTAGAAAATGGAACACCACCACATCACCCAGCCTGGAGCATACTTTCAAATATCAATGTACACTTGCAAATAAAAACCTTCCAAAACTGAAGTAAATAGTAATTTCTAGCTAAAAAGCTGCTGGGTTATATATTTTATTAAAAATGGGGACCAGGGAAATAAACTAACCTAATGATAGAACTTGAAATATATTTCCTAGTATCCTAAAAAGAGATCCAACCCCTTCACTTTACCATAGTGGCCTGCTTCAGGAGGGCCATTTGCTTATGAAATTCAGTTACTATTTACAATATGACACCAACTGAAATGTAAAACCATGATCAAAGTACAATAAAGTCCATTGAAATCACAGTTTGTATCCAGCCATTCAGTCATCAGCTGAAGAATTTTCTCTTTCCCTCTCTCATACACATACATTTTGCCTTCAACTGCACCTAGAATAAGTATATTTTCCAGAGTTATTTAACTTACAACTTAGCCAGACTACACTAACTGATAGCACTTATTTTCTTAGAGAGCATGTTTTCTGGGCACTGACAAGCACATTTTTTCCAAGTGCAGGGCCCAGCGTTTTGAGGGTGGGGGGTGGAATCAAAATTTGCCACTTATTAAAATAAATGTCCTTGATGCTTTGTGCAGACAAAAATACTCTCCCCTTAACCCCCAAGTCCATTAACTTTAGGAGAGCAGTTCTGCAGTTGCTGTTCTCCTATGATGCCCTTTTCACAGCAACATGATAAGCTCTCAATAAACAGTGAGCTGTTCTTTGTAGCTTAATGTAGGATATATGGTAACTTCTTACCTTCTTAACCCTCTGGGATTCCCAGGATTTGTATACTGTGTATTTCCCTTATCTGTTTTTCTTAGAGTTCCACCTAGAATTTAAGAATTTATAAATTTATTATCTTTCCCAGGCTTAGTCAATAGATAAGAATTGCACTTTAACTTTCCCTCACAATTTTTTTTTTTTTATTGTCAAGATAGTTCAAGTTACTTGTTGCTCCAGGCTGTCTGTTAATTTGTTCATTCTTCCAGTGTTGGCATGCTTTACATATCCATGGGCATAAATCTTAGAGTGTTCCTGGTAACAGGAAGCATTTTCATTTAATCCGTAGAGTCTGAGTTAAGGCATGCAGCAGAGCCCCAGCTTTACAGACAACACAGTCACACTGCCTGCATGGCCTGACAACTTTAAAGGCAACTTTCAAATTCTTGTCTTAGTCTGTTCTAGTATTAATGCAAACATCAATATCGATTTTTGGGAGATGCTCATTTCATTCTTACCTAACTAGGAAAAGAAAGTGAACACTCCTAAAAGCTTCATAAAGAAGTACTGCTATGGTTTTCACTAACAACAAACTAGAAATACCAGGTTCAATACTGAAGTGAGGCAGTCATTTAACATAATTTTTTCTTGAATGATTTATCTTTAAAATTGGGCTGCCTATCTTTGCAAACCTCTCAATTCCTTCATTTACCTTCTCCCTTTAAACTCCTTCCTTTCTTCTCCTGAATATTTCTGTGAAATCTTGCCAATGCTTTTAGGTCATATATATCAATGATCTGAATTGCACCATTATTTATTTTATTCTTTCTTCATAAGTATAAACATTAAAAGCAAACAAGCATATGAGAAACTAGTTAGGCACCATGTTATAGTGTCACATTCCCCTTTCTAGTCAAGATCCAGAATACATGATTGTATTCTGCTATTTGACATCAATTTGTCTGAAAGCACTTGCCTGCAGTTTCAACATTTCTCAAGTTAGGACATATCTATCCATAATATAACTAGTTCACTCAAGGAAAGCCACATTAAAATGCTCCTTGGATTAATCTGTACAGACTGTTTTCCATATGTTCCTTAAATATGACAGTAGGATTGAATTCAAAATGTCAACACATTTCACATTAATGAAGTTTAAAAAAAGCTTATTCTAGTATATTTGGATTTGGCTGAACTGAAACTGATTGAGAAATTAGAAAAGTGTTGGTAAAAAAATGACCTCTGGGGAGGGTACCTCAGGGGAAAATCTGCATCAGAGTGCTTGCAGCACTGACCAGAAGTGAAGGACTCTTGTCAGTGAGGATGAATGAATGAATAAATGATTGAATGAAACCTTCCTCTGCTCCATCAACAACTAGTTTGTATTGGGCACTGCTCCTGTACTTTTCCTTTCCTGCCCCTTTCCTTGGTAAATCACACAGGCAGAGCAACTGTGGTAATTTTTGAGCTCCTTCCTAGACTTACTACTACAAGAGCCTTCACTGCGCTGTGGAAACCAGGACAGGCCTGGGTGTAATTCTGGTTCTTTGTTGATATCTTATTATTCCTGCAATACATCTCCCAGTTTACTTGGAAATTTACATAACTGTGAAGAGGATGAATGTCTTGCATATATGAGTAGGGAATAGGATACCCTTGGGTAAATCTGGCAAAGAAATACATTAATATTTGTAAAAAAGCATAATAGCTGTGAGATACCTGATTATATGATAGAGTTGTTCTCTGCTAAGAAGCAAGTAGGCACTGTGTAAAGCAGCTACAAGGCAATATAGTGCTAGACACCCACATAAGAAGTCAGGCTGTGCTCCATTTACACATCAAGACTCTGTGCTGATAAACATGGCTGTGTGTAGCAGAAATACAGTGGCTCACCCTTAGCCAGTGCCAGATGACTTAAAAGAGTATCTGCCCCACAGACAGTTCTTTTTTCAGAACACGAACCTTTAAGACATAGGAATAATTAGTGTCTACTGTCCAAAAGGTCTAGCCCATGACTACAGCTGGGCTTCCCTGGTTTCATGTGGGCAAACAAGGAACTGGGTCAGAAGAGAGGGGCAGAGCCTTCTTTAGATTAACTGTTAAAGCAAGGAGGTCCAGCTTTTCCCCTGCAAGCAACTGGGACCACCTCTGACTAATCACTGACTCTGGATTGCTCACAACTCCAGAAAAGATCACATAAAGGTATTAGAAAAAGGGAAACAGGACAAGACACAAAAACCAGGTTCATGAGGCTACACAATACCTGGCAATTTTGAGGACACCAACATAGCTGTGCCCTTGTACATAGTACTGAGTGTGGACACCTGCATCAGCTCAAAGAGACAGCAATGAGTGAGAGTGGTAACTGTGAAATTACCTCTCCGATACTTTCCAATACTCCATGTATGAGCTTTTAACATAGTTGTGATGCCACAGCCCCCACCTTGTCCTTTTAGCGTCTCGTCCCTAATGAGTTCTTATTATATCTCAGCGCACAGAAGCATCCTGCCCAGACATTGTATTGCTAAATTCTCTGGGCTTTCAGACAACCTGTGATGAAAGATAATTCAAGAAAGGAGAGTTATTTTAATGTTTGGAATCCCATATATTTAACAGCATTTCACTAGGTGTTTTCACTCATCTAACACTGAGTTCTGTGTGAACTCAACAAAAGAGGAAAATAGGCAGAAGAGAAAAAAGGAAGAAGCAGGGTTTCTACTGCTCGTGCACATAGTAGCAGGGGGCTTCAGTCAGGCTGAAAAGACAATGGCCTAAAGGAGAAGACGTGGCTGACTACCAAAGACTGTTGTATACATGACACAGGCTTTGTACTCTTATTTCAGATGACAAGTAGAGTGGATGCTCAAAAAGACTAGCAGTCCAGGAGAGGCAAAAAAAGAGTGCATATTAGAAGATCAAACATTTGACAGCCACTGATATTACTGGGTCACACAGCCCAGCACACAAAACCTAGTTGATGACTGGTGTCTACAGACATAGCTGGTTTTAGTCTCCTCAGAACACACTTGAGTAAATACAAACAAATGAAAGGGATATTTGATTCAAGTACCTAAGGTAACAAGCTTCTGCTCCACACAAAAGCAGAGCCGATTTGATGTGTGGGGAATGAATCGTGACAGCTCTGACACTCAGATAGTGCCCCTCCAAGTGACGTCACCCGCTTGGCTGGTCCCCACTCTCCACAGTGTATATTAGTTTTCCTCCTTGTCTCAAGCTGTCACTTTAGGTTCATTTCACTGCAGTTGCCAAGCTATTGTAATGGGGAAAAGGAAAGAGAAACTATCAGAGTGAAGCTGCATGACAGCCTAAGTCCGGTAATCAAAGTAAATTAAAGGAGATTTTATTTTTAAATCACCTCATCCACATTCCTTTTAAGAAAGCATCCAAAAGAACAAACAAACAAACAAAACCTGAAACCAAAACCAACCAAACAAACCCAAAAACCCCAACAAACAAAAACCCCAAAAAAACCCCAAACCCAGAGCAAAATACCCCATGAGAAAAAACAAAAACCCACTTGCAACTTCCAAGCCATTTAAAATTAGACTTAGCATTTTGAGCCATGTGTTAATACTTATTACTACTGAGAATCCATTTAGTCTGGCAAGATCTACTCTGATTTGGGGTGGGGGGAGGGTGTGGGCTGGTGTTAATATAAAGGGGACAAATACTGTCCATGGGAGTGTGGAGACCTCTGCCTGCTGCAGTCCTGTTTCCTGGCCTTCTTACATTTACTAAAGGCCCAGAGGTGTCCCTCTGTCTAGCCTAGGTCAAGACTGATTCGTGGAGTCTGCTGTGTCCACTAACACAAAACCTGGGCTGGCTTTAGCAGTAATTAGAGCAGCATCTTCTGTAACAGTACAAATCACCTCAGCTAGCTCTGCAATGCAAGATGTTCCTCAGCTTTCAAAAGGAAACAGAGTACAACAGTGCTGTGGCCATGTGACAGACTCTCCCCAGAGTGTGATCCAAGGGCAGCACTGGCAGCGTTTGAACTGAGCCACACATAAGAATTTCTTAACCTTCAAGGTACATGTGTTTCATGGGTTTCAACCAAACACTATAAAGAAGCATACACAGGGCAGGGAAGGCAGTCAATGAGAAGACACCAAAAATGTTGACCTTCAGCAGTTTATACAAAAAGGAAAGCAGACTGGCATCAACAAGAGACACAAATACAAAGACTTACATAAACCTTGGGCAATAGCATCAGCATCAGTGCCCAATCAAGCTACAAGGAGCATTTTATCACTCCTAATTTGTATATACACTACCAACTACTTCCACTACCTTTTTTCCACTACCTTTTTTTTTAATTATCACCTTTAAGACTTGATAAAATTATCTAATATTTTTTTCAGCAAATTTCATCTCCTGATGGGATATCTCCTGATATCTCAGCAGTAAGCAGCTATTCAACTGATAGTCCTGAACTAAGTCTATTCCCAGCATCCTGTTCTACATGTATTCATCTGCATATCCACACTGCTAGAGTGCACATTTCTGAGAGGTGCAGCTATCCTGCTGAACCTGAGGCCTCAGGTAATCAAAGAGATAATAAGTATGCCCAGATTACCACTGTTTTATGTGTGACATGTGAAAATATACCTGAAACAGAGTATAAAGCAAAAAAACACACGTCTGCTGCATCAACAGCAGCAAGTTGGCCACTTTTGAAGGAAACAGTTGACAAACTGGAAAAACATACTTGTATCCTCCAATGAATATTAAAAGTGGCTTTTTCCTGTTCAGTTTTCTGTTGCTGCTTAACCTGAATGGACTGAGTTCAATCAAAGGAAGCTGCAAAAGATTTGTAAAGAGCAGGGAAGGAAAGATTAAAGAATGGCCCAGATAAGGAACGTCCCTCAAAACACTGGCATGGGATTAATAGCTAGAAAGAGGGACTCCCTGCATTAAGCCTGAGAAGAGGAAGATCAAAATACACTGATCTGTTAAAAGAGCCTGTCCTACAGACAGGAAAGCATTTTGGGGTGAAGTAGAAAAGACAGTCCAGAGTGAGAAAACACTGGAAAATTCAGAAGTAGTCAGAACAGCCTGTAAAGAAAAGCAAGTTGTTCCTCCTGGCTCAGATGTGAACAACAAGGTGGTGCTGACTGAGCTGTGGATAGACAGGGAAACTTTGGTATGTGAATGTGGGTGTAGACCCCCTGCTTTTTACTTTGGTATGCTGAAAAGTTGCTTGGGGGTCCTTTTAATGATAGCTACTGTTCCAGGCTTCAAAAGATAAAGGTGGGCCCATGCCTGGACCTGTAAAAGTAGTTACTGCTTGGTACTCATGGGATTACAACATAGGGCTTGATTTGAGAGTTGGTGGATTAAGGGATTCCATTCCCAGAGAAGCAATGACCTGGAATGGACCAAAGGGGAGAGAGAAGAGAGACATGCCTGTTTAGGTAGGTCTCAAGACACACAGCATCATCTGCTCAAGAATACAGAAAGTCATGGATTGAAACATTCAAAATCATATTCCTGGGGGGAAAAAAAAACACCACTGTTCTCAATTTTTGTAAGGCAAAAAGAGGAATAATTATTTTCAAGACATTCTGAGCATTGAGGATGGATGGATGTACTGTCTGTATCTCATTCACTAATATTGACTTAAACGGTGTAGAAGTCTCTACATAGTCACAAATAACTATGATATTGGAGAGGATAAAATAACATGATCAGAAAATATTGGAAGTATAATTACAAGAATAAATCTAAAAATCTCTTTTCCTATAATGCAGCTAGTAGATTACTCAATTAGAAGTTGTGTCAGATTGCTTACCATTGATTGCAAATGGCTTGCCAATTCTGCTGACATGAAATGCTAAAGCAAGTGCCATTCACCAGTGATGCAAGAGGCAAACTGGCCTCATGGCAGTCATGTGAACACACTCTTGCACTTGCAGAGAGGCCAAATCTGAGGAAGCAAAGCATGTAAGAATTCTCAGATGTTTGTTTGACTTAATCATTGTGCCTCCTTTCATTGATGGTATATGCACAGGTGCTTGTGGCCAAAGCCTCATTTCAGCAAATGTAAGCCCAAGTAAAAAGATCTCAAAGTGAGTATAAATGGAAGAAATCTGCTAATAGCTGACTGAATGATTAAAGGATCTCTATTGAGGCATCACCTGTATGCACAGAAATTGGGACACAGACAGATACATTTTCACGTATTAAGAAAAATAGAAAGGAAAACTCAGTAAATGAATTAAGAAACCTATCATGCTGTACTAACAGATTTACAGACAATTTATGGTCAGAGAGTAGTTTACAGCTGAACCAAGGGTTTTATGGCAAATCAATACAAAACAGTTTTATAAGATGGCTGAAAAATCCTTCCCTTTAACAAAAAAAGTTAAACAAGTCATTTAACAAATACTTGATAATCAGGAGGTAGTCACACCTTAATAATCTGATCAACCCTGCACTCACAATGCAATGAACACCATTACCACTTGTGATAAGCCTTTGAATGAGCTTGAGTTCTGACACAGGCTTGCATGGGCTCATTATTGAAGGCATCACAGAAAGCACCAGGAGCATGTCAAGAGCCCTGCAAGGTGCAGGTTCCCCAGCCTAGGACATGAGACATGCAGGAGTCAGCCATGGTGGCTAAAAGAGAGGAAAAAACAAGTTCCTCCCCAAAGAGGAGCATCCTCCTGTGTATTCAATAGCCTTGTGACATGCAGCCTCTCCTCCAGGCTTGGACTCAGGCCAGAAGGTTTTCAGCTGCAAAGTTACAGAGTTTGAGGATGAAAAGTCTCCTTTTTGTCAGACTCTGAGGACTGCCTGGCTGTTCTCTCCCTGCCTTTCTCAGTCTCCCCTGTTGACCAAGCCCTGCTGGCCAGGTTTTCCTCCTCAACCAGCCCCTCATTACAGAAGTTTTCCTAGAAAGTGTCAGCTGCCCTCCAGGGAGGCAGATCTTCTCTCCGTCCAGGAAATCCCCTGCTCCCTGGGATAGCCAGGACAAGACAGGGGAGGTGGCTTCCACACTGCCTGCAGCACAGCCATCCTCTTCCAGAAGGGTCAAAATGTAATGACATACAGCAGACAAAAAGAATGTCAACCACTTCATATTTCCAAAAAAAAATTTCATCTCCAAGGATTATAAGATTAATGGTTATTGCCTTGAAGCCAAGAAAGGAGAAATTTAAGACCAAATCGGAATCAGAAGCGATTATATTGAAATTGAGATATTGAGAATTGAAATATGAGATATTCCTGACCAGAAGAGTAACCTGTTTTCCTGGCATAGGAACAAGAAGGATTTCAGAAAAAAATTAAGAAAGGAAGATTCTTGCATTGTTTTAAAAGCATGTCTTTGCTTAACTCATGTA
This sequence comes from Trochalopteron elliotii, assembly GCA_024734555.1. Taxonomy (NCBI): domain Eukaryota; kingdom Metazoa; phylum Chordata; class Aves; order Passeriformes; family Leiothrichidae; genus Trochalopteron; species Trochalopteron elliotii. The sequence continues at coordinate 9,198,600 of JANPWX010000011.1, forward strand.
TACTGTATACAATAGTACCTACCTTCTTCTTATATTATTTGCACTCTTATCTACATGGTCACATATTCATTCTTTACTCTGTAGCTTATTCTGTACATATAAGCTTTTCAATTACATCATGCATTTTACCACTTCAAAGGCAAATATACTCAATTATTTATATTAGCATATTTATCCAGATTTATTTGGGAAAGTAACCTGAATCAATATACTTGGGATTTTAAAGGGTAAATAGGGTGATGGTTAGAGTACTTTTTTTGAAACTTAACTGCTTGAAGTATTTATTGCTATATATACGTAGTAAAGGTAAATCTCCTGGGAAGGAGAGCATTTGTTACACTGAGAATATCCATCTTTTGGGAGTTGTACAAAACCCCATGGAAGGGAGAATGCAAATTAGAGCCCACCTGTATGTCTGGCTCTCACACAGGCATTACTGTAGAAAAGTTTTTCATTATTTGTTTTACATATCTAGAGCCAAACACACCAATCCACTTGCAGATGCAGGCAGAAATCCACTGAAGTAAATGATTGTGGATCTCCTTACACCACCAGTGAATTTGGCCCTTACATATACAGTTTTATTTCTCCTCTAAGCTAAAAATACCTTTGTATTTCAAGACTACCCTTTATTTGAGTTTACATCCCTTAGGACCAACACACAGAACAGCAGTGAACAGGCTGGAGGGGCTTTAGTGAACAGAGAACTCACAAAATGTGATCACAATGTGCTTTACAGCATGAGTAAATCCCAAGGGATCCCTGACATACAATTCCTAAATACAGAGAATGTTTAAGCTGTCTGTCTAATCTATGGAAATGTGAGTTTTGAGCACTGATAAATTTGGACTGCCAAGAATAAACTCACTTCAAAATGCCAATGATTTTTCTCAGAGGAAAAAAAATTTTGAGAATATCCTTTTCTAAATATCATACACAGTAATTACTATGTATCTTGCTCCCTGCACACTCAAATTGCTTGAAATAAGTTGTCAAAGTAAATTGCCTATTCTTTCAATATTGGTAAATTATTCTTCTATTGTGGGTTCTTAGCTTGATAATTTAAGATACGATAATTTTCATTTACTTAGTGTCTTTGAGAATTTTGGAACAAACTACTAAGCCATTTCTTCTAGAAATGTATTCGTTAATTATTATCATAAGGAGAATTAGTCTGGTTGAACTTAAGGGGAAGGAATTGATGATTATGAGATCATCAATTATGAGGTCATGAGAAAAGAAAGTATGAAGTAAGGACACTGGGATGTGAAAAATCGCTAAGCCATAATAGAGGTATGATATCTCTAAGCCATAATAGAGAGCCATATAATGGCTTGTATGCAAACTTGATTGTATTCTTCTTTCTCTGTAAATCAGTAGTATTTTATGTGAAATCACTTTCATTACATTAGCAGAAAGAAATCAGAATCATGCTAACAGGATAGTGCTACTGAGAGGACAAGGTCTCCTTCTATGGGCCTATCACGAGCTGCTGCTGCTTCTTGGCTCAGGCGTTTGTGGATTTGCAGGGCAGCAGCCTTCAGAGCACAAGCACCTGCACACAGTATCTCTGTGTGGCAACCATGGTGCTCTGACCCATGCCTCATCCACCAAACCTGCATATCTGACTAGACTAATTTTCCTTATGATAACAAAAAAAAAAAAAAAAAAAGAGAAAGAGATATTGGGGAGAAAAAGACAGCTCAGTGTAAGGAAAAACTACCTTAGCAATATAAATAATAAAAAAGACCCTTCCCATCCATGAAGGAAATTAAATTATTTTTAAAAACAGAAAGCTCTTGACAATTCAGCTGCTCCCCATACGCATATCATGTCCAGGTTAATGAGTCCTCTCTTTGGGAAACAGGTCAGCTTCAGGCTTGTTGGGAAGAAAATCAATTCGCTGCTTGTGCAATGTGTAAGAGAGATCACCTATGTACTGGGCAAGAACTTAGATAGAATAACTATAGTAGAGATTATTTGATACTTTCACAGTATCCTGACAAAGATTTGACTCTGAGATTAGCTGGTCAGAGCCTGGTGCTAAGAACACCAAATTTGTGAGTTCATACCCTGCATGGGCCATTTGCTTACAAGTTGGACATGATGATCCTTTTGGGTCCGTTCCAGCCTGGTAACCTGGCTCAACACCCCACTCACAGCTATGGACCAAACAGCTCTTCAGTTTGTTCCAGCACATCATGGCATGCCAGGGAGTCTTCAAGAGGCAACCACCCTGCAGTGTATATATATATACATACACACACACACACACACACATATATATATATATACATCCTGGGTCCCATGGATGGATGAGAAGACTTCTTACCAACTGCATTAGCACTTCAGCTGCACACAAACAGGTAGGATATGCTCATATTGTGATGCTGGGGACTGATTTACCAGGAATATCTCTTTTCTGCCAGTAGCTTTAGCTAAACTTTTTACTAAAATGTGCTAGCATAATACTTGGATGATTTCAGTAGTGAAGATTACTGGATTAACTGCAGAAGTTCAGAAATGACAAAATGTTTTCTGAAATGAAAAAAGAAATGCAGGGAGAGATGGTGTGGTAACAATACAGGTGGCTAGAAATTCTGAGGCTTTAAAAACATAGTACTTCACTGAAGAAGGAGAAACCAAGTAACTGCTTCACTACTCATGTTCTTGTAGAAAAAAAAGAAGAAAATTATTATTTTGGCAAAACTTTTTTAGCCTTACAACTAAAACATAGGTCTGTAAATGTATGCACAGGAAAGCATACCCATAGTACATACAGCCACACAGGGTTTTTTATGGCCTTTGTTAGGTTTCTGATAGTGACACTGATCAGAGAGCTGATCTTTGATTATAAAAGGAGGATAGCACATGCTTAAATCACTTGTTACATATTAGATCAAATAGAAATAAGCCCTCCACTTTGGCTCGTTCTCTGGTATTAAGGTTAAAAACGTATACAATTTTTTTTTCTTGGTGAAACCAAAGCAATCAAAGTAAAAAATACTACAAAGCTGGGGAAAAGTAGAAATATATATTTTAGTACATGCCTTTGCTATTTATTATTTTTTTTTCATAATAGCGGTTGTAAATCTAAAAAAAATATCCAGACGTAACTTTCTGAGGGAGTGTAGGAGAAAGTGGATGCAGGTCTAATCCGCTTGCTGTTCTATCCTCTGAGCGAGGCTATTGTGAAGATTTTCTCAACATGGAAACCAGATCAGGTTTAACTGATGGTTAAAATAGTAATTCCACATAACTTTGCTGAAATTAAGCATGAACAGTGGAATTGTGGAACTGAATGGAAAGCAAGAAAAATAACAAAACTTGCTTCGACCTTGCAGCAAAATGTACCTCGCTGAAGCACTGCCTCGACAAGCTGCTCTATGAATGGTTTCATTCAGGACAGAGAGGAACAGCACCAGAGGCAGCGCCTTCGCTCCCCTCACCACGCCAGCTCTGCCGGCAGCCCCGCACTGCCCCGCGGCGTGGCGACCCTCACTCCCGGCAGGGAGCCACCCTGGCACGGCGGGACCCGCCCGCACCGGGCCACCGAAATGGAGCAGCCCGGGTGCTCACTGACCCGCGGCGTTCCCGATGGACTCCGAGATCGGAGTCCATCGGGAACAGTTATTCCCGATGGACTCCG
>JANPWX010000011.1:9202290-9223109 GCA_024734555.1 Trochalopteron elliotii
TCGGTACCCCGACCCAGGGCGGGGGAGCCGGCCGCGCCCCCTTTTGCCCCGGCCCCCTGCCCGGGTTTCCTGGCCCGGCCCCGCTCTCCGGCCCCTCCTGCCCCGGCCCCTCCTGCCCGGCCCCGCTGCTGAGGGCCGCTCGGGGCCCGGCCTCCCCTGCGAACCGCGTGACAAACACAATTAAATGCCCTGTCAGGTCCCTCTGCCTTGCCGGGAATAACCACAGTGATTACAGAGAAACATTTCAGCATTCCCCTTTATTCTCTCGTTTGATCTTAGTAGAAATGACTCTGATAAAACTGACGTACAGTACCAGTTTTGATAAAATACACACTGCCTGTAGAATAATGCTGTCCTGGCTGAGGCTCACTCATGAAAGCCCTTATCCTTTTGTATTTTCTAGCTTTTCAAAACTTTTTTTTATTATTATTTTTATTATTTGTCAGTTCAATTGTGTTATAAGCTTACCCAGATGCCTCTATACTTGAAATAGAAAAAAAAATTACTTTGTTAAGATGTTAGGCAGCACTGAATGTAGTTATCATTATTTGTGGCCTTTATATCTACATTACAATTTTGTCACAAGCTCAGTGTAATATCTAGAAATCCCCTTAAAATAAAAACTAGTGAGTGTGTTATGAAATTACAGCCAGGACAGATGGCCAGATCCTGTCATTGGAAATAAAAGTAATGTTATAAGTGTATAACTCCATTGGGGAAATTGAGTACCATAATAAAGTAGACTTCCACTTTCTGCAATGAAATTCAATGACTGTTGAGGAGTTTAGGGTTTAGAAAATTGAAAAATGAAACCTTTGGTTTTCCGCTGCTGTTTGATGATGTGTAGCAAGTCCCTTTATGGACTGAGGCTAACATCCAAATAGTAACAAGCTTGCAGTGAATAGAGCCCACAGAGGATCAGCTACTAAATCTTGCAATAAAAGCTGTGTGATTTACAGTAAATTCCAGAGGGCTGACAGCACCACAGCTGAGGGCATAAACACTTCTTTCATGGCTGAAGCTTCAGTCAGCTCTGTCTGCTGTGAAGTACAATTGAGCAGTGAGGCATGCTGCTTACCAGCAATGACTTTGATAAATAACTAGGAAGTCCCACTGTTGGCTTAAAACTAGAAGTTGTTCAGTTGCAATTCTGCATTTGTCCTGCTTTAATGGGTATGGAAGTAGCTTTAGCTGTAATCTGTCAGTGATTGATTAGGCCTTCCTGGATCCCTTCCCCACACTGCTCCCAGCTCCCTGCTCTCCACAGTTAAAACAAAATTGGTACATATCTGACTGCCCTCTTATGAGGAAGGTAAACACTCTTAATTCTGCTCAAGTGAGTGTAAGTTAAATATCTGCAACTAATAACTTGTGGACAGACAAGCCATGTTTACAACGAGGTACCTAAAGGTGCAGGTGCTTGTGCAACTTCTGTTTGCCACTCAGTTATGCTGGGGTATAAAAGCCTAATCGGTGTAATTAATGTTTTTTATGCATAGGTACAAGAGCCAGGGCTGGAGCAGAGCCTTGGATTCCTAGCTGCAGAACAACAGAGCTCCAAGGCCGAATGCAGGATCATTCATTAACATGCTGTGTAAATTGGACATAATGTTAAACATGTGCACAAATGCCACAAAGCTACTCAGTAAAGGAGTGTAGCAGTAGTACAAGAAGCTTCAATAAGGTTTGAAATACTTGGTCAGTTATGTTCAGATGCGTCTGAATAAAATGAAATATATAAATTATCTGCTCTGATTTGGCAAGATGCAGAAGTATTTTCCTTGTAGTTTCAGTTGGAAAGGGAAAAATAAACACAAGTCAGAGTATTACTACATCTAGAAAAAAACATCTTCAACAAAAAGCCAGGATGAGAAAGTCTCTTTACCTGATATCAGTATTTTGCACACAAAAATTCAAACTGTACCATCTAGCTTATGTAAAAACTTCAGTAGAGAGTGGATATGATTCTCCATGCGTATACATTAAACGTTGTAAGATTGTGTAAACACAGACTTGCCAAGCAGCAGAGTAGTTCTTGTATTCTCTGTGCTGTTTTCCTGTAATCTTGTAACTGAGTTACTGCAAGTAAACCAGGAAATATAATTTGACACAGAGCTGCTCTATAATACTTAAGAAATCTAAAGGTAAATACTGGGTGTACATAGCCTTAGGATACAGCAAACTTGAGTCTGAGTTCCTGATTCTGCCTCAACTGCCTCTATAATTACTGGAAACAAGGGAAAAGGATTGCATGGATTCACCCTACCTCTGAAGCAGAATATTTTGCTTTTAATAGAAAGAATGTATCGAATCCTTGTTCTTACATTACTTCCGGCTTTACTGCTATCAGAATTGTAGATAATTGTATTTATTTGGGACTTTTAAAAATCTATTTATATATGCCATGCTATTTTCCAATGGTCTGCTATGGGGAGGACCCTCCATTTTTGACAAAGATGCATCAGTGCTCATGCAAAGTGAACAAAGGCATTTTTCTGGTTTACAGTTTGTTCAATACAGAAAAGAACAGTGACTGGGGAGAGAGTGGGTTCATTCTTTAATTTTGGGGTGGTATTTATCTGAATTCACTCTTAAAGTACAGTGAGTATATTTCTCAAGCTTTTATTGTCAGGACCACAAGACTATCAAATAAAATAATGCCACAGAAAGAAAATATCTTCTAGCAGCATGGTATGACTTGATTTTAACAAGGTCATTTTCAATGCTTTTTAAAAAAGCGATTAAGTATGATTTTTCATTTCTGAAACCGTCCAATTCTCATTGCCTGACCTACATGCATTGAATTGTTCCAAAAGCATTATAAGGGCAATTATTGTTGCCTTGAACTTTTCTTGCCATGTCAGAGTAACTAGAAATCAGACATGGGAGAAGGTAGCGTTTGATTAGCTTGAACATTTGTGAAAAAGGATTTTTACTCCCCCGAGGATTTAGGAAGAAGCCTACCCATAAGTATACAATCAAGGAGAGATTTGCATACCTGAGAAACAGCAGTTCAAGCAAGAGAATGTGAGGTCAATCAGGAGTAACTAGTTAAGAAATTCAATTGATGGCTATTTTCCCCATGCTTTTTTATACTTGTGATTTAATACCAGTTGATCTGAACTACCATTAGTAGCTGCTGAGAGAATCAAAAGCTTAGGTCAAATTCACATATTAGACTGTGAAGCACAGTTATACTCCTGTAAGGTAAGTATTCTACATTTCTTTAAAAGGGATAGAGGTCTTTTTTCCCATTTAGAATGTCAGTCCCATAATAATTGCTTATTATATCTATCAAAGTTCTAGGAACTCTTACAGCATGTTTTTGAGCTATACTGCAAAAGCTTTAAAAGCTAATAAACTTACAGCAAAGGTGTGAGGATTTTGAGTTGAAATAAATTCTTGTAAAATCATTTTAGGATTCTGTCCAGAGGAAGAGGCAATGCAGAGAGGATATGGATCTCTGAAACTCTGCCCACTGATTCAGCAAGAACTCACTGGTTTGCAGAATCCAATTTTTCCATGGTTGCAGATTCTAGGCTGGACACAGAAAGCTTATTTACATGAAACTGCTCACTCCTTACTTTATGTGCACTGTCACCTCTGTGTCTCTCATCCCAGTTCCACAAAGCCAATTCTACAAACTTGCTCTGCCAATAATCATGCATATTCAGTTGTTACTGATTAATGCTAAGCCCTGAATTTTATTTTAAACCAAGTGCTATTCACAATTTTTTCATGTCTCTTCTAAGAATGAAAGCTATATATGTGAAGCACTTCTTACTGTTTAGTAACTGAATTATATTTTAAATCACACCATTGAGAAGAGTAAAGTATAATAGTGTAGCAAACACCATTTAATAGTGACACGTTTCATTTGGACAGCCACTTAATTGAGATATCTTCCAGGGAAACTGTTTAGTCTACCAACTGTAAATGGCAATGACTACTGCTTAATCAGAACCATTTTAGCATAAATTTCACTTAATAGGGAAACATTTGCCTGGTGACAAATACTTGAATAGTGTTTAACCAAGTGTTAAATAGTTATACAATTCTAGACTCTCCTTTATAATTTTAATAGTGAAGTGCCAGAAAAAGATTAGAGGGAAAAATACAAGTTGAAATGCTGTAAATATCCTGGCTTTTTCTTTGGTTTCATTTTTTTTGTTCTTGATGAGCACAGTATCTTGTCCTTGTAAAGCTTTATCAACTATTTTTAAGACTTCATTTCCGAACTGGGACAAATAGTCAGGAAGATACAATATCCATGTATAATCTCAGTAACAGATTTGTGATGTCACCCTTAATTATAAGCTTAATAATAATATAAATTATAATAAAATTATAACATGATAATATGTATGTGTCCTGCCAAAAGGCATCTTGAGTCTCCAGTGCAATCACCCCTCTCAAAAGAAAGCAGACTTCAGTCCTAACACCAACAGCCAGAGATCCCTTGGTCAGCCCAGGAACTGAGCTGACATGAAAAGATCACCCACCCAGAACAGCTCACCTGCATATATTCAATGACCTTACCTAAAACAGATATGTCTGTCCTAAAAAAAAAAAGAAAAGGCAAAATAAAAACAACCATCCCATCAGAAGAACCCTACATATTTACTCAGGAATACATAGCAGGTAGAGGTGTTTCATACTAACATACCCTTAGCGGAGAAACTCCCACCAGCCAGTCTGTCATCTCTTAGTATATAAAGATGGCAAGAAGTGTCTTCTGCTGTCATTTACTGTTTCAGGAGATATGTCATCAGGCAGTCTCTCAGGAGTATTGCTGCTATTAATAATTATAGCTTAAGGATCTAATCCTATAAAGGAGTAAGCACCTCAGTGAGAAGTCAAGAGGCACAAAGAACTGTTGAAAAGCTGAGCACCATCACGGATCAGGCCCTTCCGTACTTGTAGTAAGCACTTGAATCACTCTCATGGTACAATAAGCAGTCAGTGCAATGTAGTAAATCATAGAACATGTAAAATGTTTTCTTGAATAAATGGCTACACTAATAACATCCCATTTAATTAGTAAAAAAACATATTGAAACATGTCACAGAAAACATGGCAGGGTGATCTCCACAATATACAACAGCTGATGAGTTAACTGGGTATTATGAATATGGGTGACTATAACCCAAATATAGATGTATCCATTCCAATAGGCTGTATGACAAGTAGCCTATTGTTTCATTAATTTCTACTTTTAAAAGTTAATTTCTTCACTTTTTAGTATTAGTCATGTATTATGAAAATTAACATAAAGGTGATGATAATGCATGATCTTTATATGCCATCTTATTAAAATGAAGCTATTTTTAATACTTTTAAGAGGCCTATCAGAAAACACAATTTATATCCTCAAAGTATATTTTGTCAGTTTCAAGTATAATTTTTGCATTCATATTCTTTTATGAATTTTAATGGAGACACTTAAATTGTAATTATTCCTCTCAGCTCAAATGCAGGTAACAAATGGAATTCAATCAGTGTTTGCGCATAATGACCATCATTAAGAGAGAAATAATAATGACATTCTCTCTGCATTAAACTTGCAGACTCTTTACACAATGATCTGAATCCCATTATTGATCTCCATGGAGATATGCAATTGTCACCTATTCTGCATAATATCTGAATGTTAAATACATTTGTTTGGAACAAATATTTTAATGAATACAGTCAGTTCCACTTAATTAACTATCTGATAACTGAATATTTTTGCTTAATAATTGAACATGGAACATCAAAATTGTCCATTTTTTTAATCAAATGCACTTGAGATTAGACACAGACATTCATTTAAATTTTTGTAAAATGTACATATAATTTAAAATTTCCATTACTTTTCTTTAAAGAATACATGTTAAGATACTGGCAAAGTATTTAGCAAACACTTCTTTTCCCTCCTTTGCTTTTACTAAACCTAGTGAATGCTTCAAACTGGAAACATTTTCCATCTAAAACAGTCTCTTTCCTTCTGCAGAACAATATCTCACAAATGGGTTTGCTACCAAAAGGTTGCTCATGAAGGTCCGAACACATCACTGAGCTACTCTGATGGCTTATAAAAAACAAGCATTGAATTATTTGTTTCAGTAACTGGATGGCTGCAAACATCTAGATTTAGTATGCATACATAGGAAATGAAGAGCTAAGAAAGTGGATTTTATATCTTTCACACCTACCAGCACTGAAAAAGACAACAGCCATTTTTACCTCAGGTCAACATTCAGAAATAGGAGATTAAAAAAAGATGCTTAAATGTAAAATAATCAACTGAAGTTTTAGAACAACTCCTATCTTATATTGATAAAAACATCTTACTTATTCTAAAGAGCTGGGGGGTTTAGCTGTAATTCAGCTGTAATTTTAGCTGTAAAAAAAGATTACTGAATTCAACCATGTCTGAATAAATCAGGCACCTGAAACTGAAGAGAGTAATGAGAGTAATCCCAATTGGTATTCAAAGAACCTATCACTGGCTGCAGCCGTCTTGTTTAAAAAAATACTTTTGGTAGCACTGGTGATGGGAGAGGCTAGTAAAAGTTGCCTTAGAGGAAAGTATGAGAAATCCCAGAGTGGATAATTAAAAAGTAAGTTGGCCATAGGGGAAGTTTCTTCCCATTGTCAATACTTGGCTAATACTATGAACCATCAGGAGTTGTCTACTTTGTTTAAACACTGAAACTACAGATCTTTTGATTATCTGTGTAAATGCCTGATTCCTTTTTAGGATCCTGCTAAGGTCTCAGCCTTTATGGTGTTGTGGTTTAATTCCAGCCAGTAACTCAACCCTACAAAGCCTCTCACTCACCTGGTGGGACAGGGGAGAGAATCAGGAGGGTAAAAGTGAGAAAAGTTGTGTGCTGGAGTTAAAACTCTTCAACAGATAAAGCAAAAGCCACACACACCAGCAAAGCTAAACAAGGCATTTATCCACTACTTCCCATGGGCAGGCAAGTGTTCAATCAGCCCCAGGACAGCACGGCTCCACCAAACGGTGACTTGGGAAGACAAACACCATCACATCCCCTCCTTCCCTATCCTTCCCCCAGCTTTATATACTGAGCATGTACTCAGATGCATTGCATTCACTGCAGCCTCGGCAAAAGACAGGAGGAATGAACAAGGGAACTAGAAGGGCTTAATGAAAGCCTGTTTTTCTAGACCAACAGGATTCCTGCTCAGTGATAAAGTAGAGGGGTTTCCAGAAACCACAACAGGCTGACTTTTTGGAAAACCAGTGGAACTGCTTTCAACGTAAATTGAACTTATGAACATGCTATCTTTTAATTTAAAGCTCAGATTAGATTTCTATAAAAATCAGTCAATATACTCGCACACTTCATGCAGCTAAAATAAATGCTGATGCAATGATGTTCCTAGTCCATGTTTAAGTCACCCACCCACTCAGCATGTCTTTTAGTCTTTTAAAGACTAAATAGAAATTACCTGTCAGTTTCTAGTCACATCTTCCACAAAGAACTATTAGACACACAGCAAAATTAGCAAAAAGAAAAGCAAAACCATTAAAATTAATTATTTTTGGTTGGAAAAATACATTTAAAAAAACCTAAAGCAAACTTAAAGTGTAATAGGAGAACCAGAAGCTTGTGTGCTTAATGCTTCCTCCCTCTTTGTCTTTCAAAATGAATAATCAATTAGAGTGAGAGAAATTTTTTAGCAAGGATTATATACAGGGTACTAGAAGATCAGACACAGAATAAAAGATTATGAGACACTGAGAGAAGTGCAGGGTAAAAAGGTTAAAGTAGGCAAAGTTAGAAAGCTAATTTGAAAATCATCACCAGAAAACCATGACATTTAGCGTAATATTCTAGCTTAATCCTATGCAGAATAGCATTTGACCCACATTGTTGTATTGCTTTAGTAGCTGCACCGTATACCAACATATTTGCTAAGGACTATTCAAGCAAGATCTGTGTATGCCATCATCTCCAGTCTGGGTGGTACTTGCAGTATTTGTATATCTCTATATTTGATCGTTCCCTTTATATTATGCAGAATGCATGACATCCCATGGATGGATGCAGAATGTGTTTACTACACCACAACTCGATCATTATCTTGGGTGAATGGCCAGAGTGTGTCCCAGAACCTGCTCATTATTATGGGGGCTGCATACCAGTAATTGATCACTCTTCCAATACTGTACAAGAGCTCTTAGGGTGCATGGAGAGGGAATATATTCTGTATGTAGATTCTACATTTATTTTGTTTTGGACAGTGAAGTATACAGAGAGTGAATTATAAAATGCCCATGTCTTCACTATTGTTTGCTGGGAGAAGGAGCTGTTGTTTTGAGAGATAAAAATAAAGCATCCAAGAAGACTGAGCTATGACATGGCAAAAAGAATAAATGCTTGGGAGAAAGAATGATGTTAATTCTCAAGGAATACCAGTAATGCAGAAAATAATAAAATGTATTGATACACAGTTTTTTTAAAAATGCACAACCAGAACAGAAAACTGTTACTGCTATGGCTAGAGACACACAGGCAAAAAAAAAAATAAATAAATAAAAATAGGTGGATGCCAAAGTGATTGGGTAGTAATATCTTGGCTACACATTTTACACCAGAGGCATGAGGCAAGTCTATTAGATATGCCTCTTAGACAGAACGTTCTAATTCCTAAACTCTGCTCAGAATCTCTTGTCTTCTCTAGGTTAGCTATAGGGTGAATAGCCATCCCACTGTTGCTGACAGAGATAATGCTGTTGGATCTTGGTAATAATTTTCACTAGATTAGGTCCTGCCATTTACATAGAAATAATTTGTTTACTTTACTTGTTCAGTGTGTGGTTCTTGAGGTGATTTATCCCTGTTACTCAGTTGGCTATTTTTCAGTTTGTGCATATATTTGTTTTCAATGTGCAATGCCAAGACTGGCTAGGATGCCATCTTTACAGCATTATTTTTTAATGGGTAGTAATCCCACTATCAGTAATATGGCAATATATTTATAGGCAGAGCAAAACAAGAAACAAAAGTGTAGAGTGACATTCTGTTTGCAGTATTACACCAAATCAAGGCAGCAAGCAATGACCAAGAACTTGTCAACCCTTCACTGGCCCTTCATTTGTCATAGCCAGTATAAGAGGACATAACAAACAAGTCATTTCTTGCCAGGTTAATTTTTTCCAAGGACACAACTCCTTCATTAGACCTGTAAATGTATTGGCCCAAGAAAAGACCTTATAGCAGCGCATATTGCATTGCCTGGGGGAAGTATTGCTGAAAACAGCTAAAAGGAAAAGTCATTCCACAGTCATCACTTTTCAAGCCCACTTGTTTCTGTAGCCAAAATACAGTTGATAAGGAGATTCCCTTTTAGACTAAGCAAGAATATCACAGAAAGTAAAATTAGGCAGGTGGTTTTTTTTTAAAAAAAGAAAGCAAGTATACCTTTTATACTGAAACTGGTAACAATTTCCAAAACCAGAAGACAACTATTCTTTTTTTGAGACCGGAAGGAATCTAAAAACTATGACTGTGCTTAAATGACACACTGAAGCCGGTATTAGAAATCCCATAAGTGAATTGCAAACAAACTGTGAACACCCTGTAAGCATGGGACTAGAAAGTGCAGCTCCCTTTTAGCCAGAAGAAAAGTGTAAAGAATGTGTGAATTTTGTACCTTGTTCTGAGTAGTTCACAGAAAGAAATCTGAATCATTGAAGCAGGGTATGGATTGTGGAATCATGAATCCATGATCTGTGTAATCTTGCAGAAGAAACAGAGACATAGATGGTCCATCTATCCAAATCACAGATGATTTGTACAATCATTTAGTTCATGTTTATTATTGCTCACATGTTTTAGCAGTCACACCTTAGGATGACCATTCCTTTACCATGGTAGGGCACACAAAGGCTGTGCCACAGATCTGCCAGTGGCTCACAGAAGGTGCTGGACATTTGCAGTTTTTATATTTTACTTGATATTTAGGCAGTGGTTTAAAATGCTTTTGTGTTGTTTATCACTGGACTACACGTGTTCTTGGCATAATTTATATTTGTTTATGGCCTACCTAATTCATTATAGCTTCTTTGAGACATATAAATGTGTAGTTCAAACCATTTAACTTGCCTCTATTCCCTAATATTCCTTTAACGTGTTCTCTGACAATGATGTTTAAGACTGCTTTACAGTCTATCATAAACTAACAAACTCAAGTCTAAGGATTTTTAACACCTCTCTAGCTCTCGGGGAGGAACAGAAGCAAAGGTAGGTACAGAGGTTATATAAGAATTTGGAATGTTTCAGTAAACTAAATTATAGAAGTATGCTAATGAGTTAATTTCTAATGTGCAGGCTAAATTTCCTCTTTCTGTCCCCAGAACAAGTTATCTCAGAGACGTGAAGTAGCTCCAGAGCTCATGAAAAGAACGAAAGAATAAGCAATTGCATTTTTGGTGTAGGAGTAGTCATTTTTGAAAGAAAACATTTTCAAAAGATAACCAGTCCTTTCACTGTTCTCAAGGATTTAAAAAAAGATATGTACATTTTAATATACATAACACATTCAGATCATCAGATCTCAAACTGAAGGATTTTTTCATTTTTTCTCTAAGGTATGCCATGGGAGCTTATTAAACCCTCTTGGAAGTATATTTATATTTGGAACCAGAAAGTTTTCTCATCCTGCTAACTGAAAAACAGAGGACCAAGCAAACCCAAGGATAAAAAATCACAGAATCTGGTAATAGAGACATAAGCTATTACACTTAAATAGCATTTAGAGACAGCTCTCCAAATTACACATGTATTTTTACACTAAATTAAGCAAAACAAAAATCTGATTTTTGTAGCTCTTAAAAGAAGATCTATAATACTCCAAATATGAAAAACTTACAAGCACAAACAGCTTCACTAAGATAATATTGCAGCCCTATAAACCTGCTGTAAGTGACAGATCAACATTTTCAAGCAGGGACAAAGTGAATCCATTAGATGAAATACTGCCATCATTACCTATTTTTAGCAGTAATAATAAATACAGTCATTATGATGATGAATAACTAATGAAATGGCAGGCCCAGGAAACAGCATTGTAAGGCTTTCAAGAAATTAGAGTCAGATCCTGGAACTGCAGGTATTATCAGTTCTATGTCTTATTTACCTTCTGACTACAGTAGGGCTTTTCAAACAGTGCATCTCCTGAAGCTCACTGTAAAAAAAAGGTAACAAGATAGAAAAAGAAAAAATATTAGACATCCTACCACGTTATATTCCAGCCTAAAGAATATAGGACACAGAGAACATGTAACAATTCTTGTGAGGAATTGCCACAGACCCTGTTGTTTTATTATTAGACAGAACTAAAATATGTTACCCAATTAGAAACACTTCAAATAATTTTTTAAGAGAGGAAAGCCTTGCACCACCCCACCCTCTCCCTCCGCAGGACTTGCTAAATTCTATTTATATTTCTAATCAGGCATTAAGTAGATATCATAAAATTTGATAAATGAAACATACTTTGCACTGATTAAATGGTCAACAAAATGGAATTAGTATGCTTTCATTTACTATGTCAGCACAGTGACTAAAAGCATTGAAGATATTATCTTATTCCTACCTTAAAAAAAAATATTAACCATTTCTGAATTTTGAGGAATTTTCAAAAGCCAGTCTGCAGAAATGGACTATTCTGGAGACACAGTGGAGATCTGGAAATTTTTTGAGATACAACCTTCCATCTCTGTTGTGGTTTCTTAGCTTTCTAATTTTCTTTAAATACGTACCTGAATATCTGAAAGGTACCAGAATGCTTGCGTCAATCATAGATACCTAATTTTTAAGAAAAGATTAAATAGAGAATCAAGAAAAATCATATAAGTGTTCAGTCTTCAAACTAGGATTTTGTAATTTACCTGTTTTCAAGAGAGCTGCTTCCAAATCCTTTTTTTCAAAGGGGACATTTCATTCTCCAGTCAGGTTTAAACTTAATTCCTGGTTCTAGCACCATGCAGTTTTTTGACTTTTAACAGCAAGCTTTAATGTTATTTATGGGTTGTGTCACCTTACAAGTGCATTAAATAGCAATTCATAGAACAATGAAATGTTAAAGATGGTCTGATTGTTCTACTGAACATACAAGGGGAGTGATTTAATTTTAATATTTCTGAAAAAAAATAGGTATTATTAACACTAGAAAGCATTACATGCACCTGTAAATAGAACTAATTCAGAGAAACAAATTAACAGAACATTTAGAATTTTTAGATGTCAATTTTTTATTTCATAATGGATGTATATATAAATGTTCCATTAATTTTTGTTTGCTGTCTCTATCCCTGAAATGGAACTGGTATCATATATATCAATATGTTAACCTGAAGTATGAATGAATGCCATCTTGGACCTAAGACCATTATCTGATGCATTGTATACATTTAGAAAATTTCACCGGTGCCATTGTCGCTTCCCAAACATAAATATTATCATTAATCAGAATGGCATACCCCCAAACTTAACTTTTTTTTGAACAATTCTATTGCATATGTAACTTTGAGCCTCAATCATGTAAGCATTTAATAGTCTCAAACTTGCTTGCCTTCTGCAGTTAGGCAGTGCTCAGATAGGTGGGAAGGTGGGTAAAAGGTGGGTAAATCTGGCTGGCTCCCAAGAAGTGACATTTTCTTAGTCAGTTAAATGGAATACAGATGCTTCATCTCACTCTAAAATCAAGGTCAAGCAAATTAAGAGTAATGTGATACCCTTTTGCTAGAAAGGTCTGTATTTCTGATCCAGACAGAATATTAAAGACATTTTGTGCTATGGAGCTGGTAGAAAGGCACTCAGAAAACTACACAGCCAGTGGTGGCAAGATCTCTTGCCTGTGGAAGATCTGGTAAAGATGTGTGGACTCTATAAGATGTCAAGGAGAAAAATAGCATTTTTAGGGCTGTTCTCATTTTACTAAGACAGTTTTTTAAACTTCCTGGACCTTCTTGGACTTCTGAAGAGCTTTAAATGGAGACTTGGGAGCAGCCAGCCTCAGAACAAAGCAGTTTACTAGACTCCTTTGCAGGTGCTGCATTACACATTCACACATCTAGCACAGGATCTGATTTCAATTTCTAATATTGGAAAATTATGTATGGGTAGATGGCATGTATGTTCCACAAGCAATGAAATGTTAATAGGGCAATCACAGAAAATTGGATGTGTTTTAGCATATTTTATTTTTAAAATCTTCCTAACTATGAAAACATAAGCCATGAATTTATATCAAACAAAATAACAGTGCATTTTTCTCCACATGTCGTTAGATAAGACAAATGCATCTAGATGTTGCATTCAGTCTTGTCTGTGCATAAAGGAGCCATTATGTATTCCAAGGGAACATTGAATGAAACAATCTCAAATTGCTAAATAACTTTCAAAGAAACAGTTGTTTTGTTCCATCAAAGTGTGAATGGAGATAGCTTGAAGAATGTCACAAAGATAGAAACAAGGGCTAATATAAGTCACAATGAAAGTGAACTGAGAAAGAAAATATCTGAAAGGATAGAATGGAGAAATCCTATTTTAATGATTACTTAGGATTTGGAATTTTTCATTATTTCTGTAATTGTTTTCTTATTCCTGAATAACTATCTGGGACTGGTTGAGATTATTTCCCTTTTTCCTTGCTACTTCATCTACACCAAATGCAAATCTCAAGATGAAAATGCCATAGTATTCACAGTGTTAAAATAAATTATTTATATTTCCTTTTTCTCTTTCCATGGATTATGTCTTCCTTGAGGTGAATTTCTCACAAAGATTCTAATTTGGGGCTACAGAAGTTTTGTCCCAAGCATGCGTGATCTTTTTATATACTAAACTCATATTGTATTAGGTAGAATGAAATCAATTGAATGTGTAAATTCCTTAAATAATAGCAAATGGAGCAAATTGAATTTCAAAGGGAAAAAAACAGTGAACCTGAAAAGCAGTGGTACGAAGGTCATCAGCAGAATTAACAAAAAAGTCTGGCAAAGTTACAGTTAGGCAGTCAGTAATACTCTATTGATCAGACTTTCTCAATCAATGATGCTGTGCCTAGATTATTGATGCAAAGGTATTAAACAAAATTTTATTTCAGCTAACTTGTTGGCTCAGATGTCAACTGAAAGTCATTTCCCCAGTCAATCAAAGGTATGATAAATCTGAGCAGAGTTAGTTCTTCAACACCTTTATATATCTTCTACTTTCCAAAGATATAATGAGCTTTGAAATGGCAACATTTAAAAGAATATTTTAACTAGGAAAAGCAAAGACACAGCATTTACATAATAACACAGAGAACCAAAGCACAGACTACGTAGGGAATAGGAAGAAAGAGATACTTCATGTGACAAGGGAAATTGGCAGGTTACATCAGATAATATCAAAATCCAAATCTGTGTCTACAGGTGGCTTATAAAAAAAATACAACTTCCTCTTAAGGTTGACTTGTTCATGTCACAGTCTTCCACTCACATGACAGTCTCTGCTAAAGAAAGACTAAGAGCAGAGCAGGTGCTTACTGAGAACAGAGGAAAGCCCTCGAGCACCCATCCATCCTGCAGCTGGTTTTGTTGCTGCTGGTAGGCTTCCCAAAAGCTTGCATTTCAGTAAACATCACATACAGTCTGGAAAGGGAAGGAATATACGGTCTAGGACAATGCACAAGTTCATTGTAATGCACACATTCATCACTAAAAAGTAATCTCACAAGGTATGTTCATCACAGTGGTGCCAAAATATAGTGACAATACCTGTGAGATTTGGATGTCACTGAAGCTCCTTGTTCAACAATGTTTTGTTCAACACCATTTTAAAAATGAACTTAAATAAAAATTAACAAATATGTATCTCTGGGAAGTCCAGAGAAAGTGGTGCACTTGCAACATAGTTGCTCTATTTGACTTATCTTTCAATCAGAATCGACAAAACCATTAGCTATTGTAAACTAAAAAGAGCTGAAGTGTACTAAGAAAGTGTGTGTGTTTTTGCAGGGTTTGTTAGCTTATGAAAGACGTAATTGACTTCAATGACCTTAAACCAAATTCAATGTAATATAAGGATCAAAAGAACTCTTTTATCAAAGAGAATACAAAAAAGTTTCATTATACTTTTTTTGTATTATTATCAAAGTGAATAGATTTAGAGTATATAAATTATATTGGACAGAATTCAGAAATATTAAATTTCAAACAAAAATTTACATCCTAAAAAATGAAATTTGCTTATAAAGGAAAAAAAAAAGAAAAAAGATAAAAGGCTTTAAGGATTTGGAAAAAAAATATAAAAAGGAAAATGTAAGAGAAAGATACCTGAGAAATCATTTGCTAACATTTTCTGTCAACTGAAGTATGATACATTTCTGTGAGTTCTCTATGAATTCTGTCATGCATTGTAAAATCCTAAAGAGCTTTTGAGGGAAAAAATATATTTGCATGCCTTGAAACTAAATTATGACAACCTTCTTTGATCCTGCTTTATTTGCAATACTATTTTTCCTTTCTCTTTCATAAACTTACACATAAGTACTATCTGGGAGCAAAAGTTTAGCTACAACCATTAAAAAATTACATCAGCAAGCAAAATGTACCATAAATTAATTTAAATTTCATTGAATTCTTTGGAGGTGAAATCCTCTATTTTTCATTAATTGCTTCTGTGTTGTCAGTCTGTTTAAAAATAGACAAAAGGAAAGACTGAAAACTCTTCAGTTTTCAGGACTATTGTGTCAAAAAAAAATCAAAATGAATATTAGGTCTGTAACCATAACTTGAGCACAGAGTTGAAGTAGAATATAGACATATGTACATAGGTTGTGTCTGCTTCAGTGAGTTGAAGTCGACTTTTTCCTATCTGGGTAGCTGATCACACCAACCTCGTTTATGAATCCATCCCTTAACTCCTACTTCGTTCCATGCAGCTGTCAGTTGTAAAGGTTTTTTTTTTCTTCCTCCTGTAGCGATACAGGCTTCCTCTGATCAGCCCAGGACACAAGTCTGCACTTCTCAGAACTTCCTCTTGATCCCCAGTTCCAGATCTTCTTTTATTGGCCTTCACCTGCAAGGATTCCTAGAAATACCTCTAACCAGCTCAGCAGCTGGGATGTGGTGCTCGTAAGACCATTACCAGTTTACCAATTTTCACTCAACATATTTGTTTTGCCTCTTGACTTGGAAACATATATGATTACTCTTTTGATCATTTTTTTGTACCATAGCTGGCTTGTACAGCACCTGCCATAATGAATGATAGGCTTGTAATCAAGCTATCAGGAAAAATAACACAAATAATAAATGTATATAGACTGTTCCACTTAGAGCTGTCTTTTTTTTTTTTTTTTTTTTTTTTGCCTTCATGCATGAGTAGCCAAGTAGATTCAGTGTTACTAAATTGATTTTGCTTTTGATGATACCTGAGTAGTTACTATTCCCTAACCTTGGGTCCAAAGAAAACCCAACTGGATAGTTAGAAGCAGTAAATTATCCAGTAAAGGCCTTATCAAGACGGTAAGTTACAATGCTAAAGATCCAATTACTATTTTTATAATTCCCAGTTACCTCCCAGGTAGTATGATCACTTTTATTTTTCAAAACTAAATGGTTCTTGCTCCCTATGGTTCTTTATCTCTGCCCTCTACTGCACTACTGCTGCCACAAAATTTTAGGGATCATTGTGGCAACTGAATATCCAAACTTTTTTGTCTTATCTCTAAAAATTATGGTTTTAAATCTGTTCTTGTTGTCACCCTATTGGCTTCTTCTTGTACTACTTTGACAAATATTTATTTATTATAAACACTGTTTTGCTCTCTCTGTTTTGGATTACTGGATCCTTTCCTCATTCCCACCACTAGTTTTGCAGTAAATATTCTCCCTCCACTGTTCTGTTGGATCACTGAAAGTTACATTGGCTAGATATGAATAATCAAAGAACCCTCACCCAAAGATTTTATTATGTTTTGTGTCTTAGCCTTTGTAAGTCTGACAAATGCCTCACAGGAGAAAAGGCACAGAGTTTTTCCTCTCTTTAATTTTTTTTTTCTTCCTTAAGTAAGAGTTTGAAAACCAGTTCTTTCCTGATCAAAACATATGTAAGTAAGTACTCTTTTGTATACTGAAACAGCGTTTAAGCAGTGACAACTTCTCTGCTACTGCTACTAGCAGCTTTCTTCCAGTGGTAATTACATTGTTGCTATGTTTTTTGACCTTTAAAGAGTTGTAAATTTGAAGTAACTTCAGTGAAGCGTAGAATGAGAATTGGGGGGGAAAAAATCCCCCAATTTTGTAGCGTATCTCTTGCGATTAACCATCAGGTACACTATTGTGTGCCGTATCTGTTTGCCATTAACCATCATGTTTCCATATGTTGTAGTCCTGCTTGAAAATTCAAGCGGTCTAGGGAAATCCGATCAGCACTACAATTATGGCCTACTTGAATCAAGTCAGTCAAATAATGTCAAAAACAATTATTTTCTTTTCCAAAGGGCACAACAAGTTTAGGAATACGTAAGAGAAAATGCAGATCTCAATATGTTAACGGTTTATCAACCAACCTCGGGGTATTTGTTCTTTGATTCTTGTAAAATGAACAATGATGAGACTTGAAAATTTATTGATGTATTTTCATTAGCGTCATTGTTGTCCTTTTTTTAATATAGGGCCTACACTATTATGATATGATGCTTTGCTATAGATCACCTTTCTAACTGGTCCACTGTCTGAAAGAAGAGTTAAGAATAAGGAGAAATGTGCTGTGTTAATAAAATACTGCATTTTTCAAAGGCACCAAGTTCGATGGGATTTTAAAGTGTTTGGTATTTTTAAAAAAATCAAAATATCCATGGAGTTTGAACTGAAGGTTACAGTGCAGGAAATTAAACCTGTTTGTTTCTATGTGCCTAGGATCAGATACTCAATCAGATGCCAGATTGTCAGACAACTAACTATGAATATTTTGTACCAAGTGCATTCTGTTGCCTTGCCATTTGGAAGGGAGATTTTCTGAAGAAGTTAAATTTTTTAACCTGAGCCTTACTGAATTGAAGCAAGAATAAATCAGGATGCTAAATATTCCTTTAACAAACATGGCATAATTCTAAAAATGTCTTCAGAAATTAAGTATTAAACACAGAATAATTTGTTAATAAAATATTTCCATTGAATCCATATTCACATACTTTTCCTGCTGAAAACTCTTAGATATTCTGAAGGAAATTTTAATGAAAACTTGTGGGCTTTTTTCCTTGTTGCAAAATCATCAGCGGTCTTGATAAAACTACTAAAGTGAAACTCCTGAATCTGACATTCACTGCAGCAGCTTTCCTATAAAATAGAACTGATAGGATGCTGAAGGCAGACCTATACAGTGTGTTAATTGTGAGCCAGACAGGGTAAGTCCCATTTTATGATTTCAGGTTTTTAATAAAATCTGTTGCCTTTTATTAATTGAGATCATAATTTATCAAACTAATTGTCATAAAAAATGCTCTTGAGATAATGATTAACATGAAGGAAAATTAAAACAGTCATTTCTGTTGGATATTACTTTTATATATATATAAGGAAGCCTTTTGAGAAAAGGAAGGCACTGTTAAATGTCACCATATTTTTCAGTATTTACAATAAAGTGAGGGAAGTCATCTGCTGTTGTGTGATTTCTTGAACTTCTTCACTGAAAAATAGGATAAGGAATACCAGCTTCAGTGACCAAAATAATGTTTCTTGTTTTCACCTCTAAGACAAATCATAGATCTATGTTACCTCTGTTCTGTCTTTAATATAATCATCTTTGCCTTCTTGTTTTAAGACTCAGAGTGATCCTGTTTGCTTTTCCCCAAAGTATCTTTATGACACCTCAGCTGAAACAGTTTAATCTAAAACCAGCAAAACTTCTGATTCCTGATATTACTCAAGAAATTATAACTTAATGCTTCCTACAAGATGTTAAATAAAGAACTAGATATCGTTTACTTTAAAAATTGGATGCAAGCTTTTATAGTATGAGTGTGAATAGATGTATTTATGTTCACAGAGGAGAATGTGGTATATTTCTACATGTGAATGTACTGATTTCAGTAAGTTTTCATATACATGTACCAATATGTATGTTTATATACACCAATGCCTATTTAAGTGGTTTTCTATTATACTCTGCTACCACCTTTGGAGATAGTTTGTCATCTTAGTCTGTAAAATCTTTAGAATACAGACTATCTCCTTATATGCTTATGCATTTCTCTGGACAATTAGAGCATGACCCTTTACAGAGATCACTGAGCATTATTACTATCAGAAAAAAAGTATTTTTCTTATGTATTTTTGCCTTAAATCACCCATCAGTTTCCAGGAGTTTATATGCATTTAATAGTTTAATTCTACATATACAATTGGATAAAGATATTTTAAAAGGTTTATGTACTACACATTTGTACATATTATTCTACCAGAACAGAAACATTTGCTGTCTCTGGTACAACTACATACATACATGATACAAGGGCATTATTGTACCTGTAAGGTCAGATATTCAAATTTTCTTGCCATGAAAATGATTGCTTTTAGCGCCAGTTGTCATAGAAACATTTGTTTATCTTGAGAAACCTGGCAAAGGGAAAAATCAATGTACAAAATTTTGTGAATTCTAGAGATAGGGTGAAAGACGTAGCATCACATGGTGACCATAAGGATCTCATTAGAGCCATCACCTGACAAGCTTCTGCAATCATGCTCTACCCATTTAAACTTTATGCAAGATAAATGTCTCATTCTATTACAGAAAATGCTGCTCTGAAAGTTGGGTGACGATACTGAAGACTACAATATCATTATGTGGTACAATCCCAGTGGAATGTAAATAGTTGTAATAGAATCTATTATTAAACATTCACTTAACTATTTAATTACTTGATTCATGTTTTGACATATTTCTCTGCATGTAACTTTCGTGAAGAAAGAGCTATGCATTTGTGATCCTGCAGAAATCTTACAGCAAAGTCATGGATAAAACGATCTGCGTCTGTCTCTTAGCCTATATTCTAAGGAGAATATAGGCTAAGAGACATTTTCTAAGGAGAAATTTAGGATAATTTCATTATTTCTTTTAAGTTTAATTACTAACGATGAATGGTCCAAGTAATCATAACTGTTAACTGACAGTGATGAATGTCTCTGTCATTTCAAAAAGCTTTTTTATTATTGACCAGGAGATCACATTGATTCCTAAATATAAGGTCAGTTTAACTGCATCCTGTAAAGCACCAAGAATCCTAAAAATGTGATATGAAAAAAAATATATACTTAATGAACAAGAACATGTAAAACATGAAAAGCACATATTGTACCCACTTAATTCAGAGTACCTGCATATTATACTGACTATGGATTGACCACCTGTGGGCCTAGACTAGTGTTTCCTATAGTCACACTGGGAAAGAAAATCAAGCCTTCTGGGAAAGACTGGTGAGACCGAGTATAGTCTTTGTGTATGATTTGCAAAAACGCAGGGGAAGTTCCATGTTTAAGACATTACCTGATTTTTTGGAAGAGTCATAGAGTATCTCTGCTGCAAAATTTTAGAGTTCATCTTAAGAGTAAATCAAGGAAAGAAGAATTTGCTCTAGGTCGGTGATAAGTGTGAAGAGAAAAGAACCAAGAAAAAAAAGACAAAAGAAAAGAAAAAAAAGGGGCGGGGAGGGGCGGGGAGGGGAGGAGAGGAGAGGAGAGGAGAGGAGAGGAGAGGAGAGGAGAGGAGAGGAGAGGAGAGGAGAGGAGAGGAGAGGAGAGGAGAGG
>JANPWX010000011.1:9223509-9261009 GCA_024734555.1 Trochalopteron elliotii
CTGACATTAAAAATGCATAACAATAAAACATAAAACCATTTCCTTATTGCTGGCATTTATGCAAAACCACTTACAACCATTCAAAATATTAATATCCTTTCCTACCTAGCAATTAATGTTGCTCTATGGATTCAGTACTCCATGCACTAGAAAATAGCATTGCCACAGTGCCCAGTGACCCACTGTACTTAATTACACAACAAAGTTCTCAACTTTAAGTCATAGAAATGAAAAGTCAGGGTTAGGTTTCACAGTACAATCAAGTCAAAATCCATAAACAATTTCAATGTATGTACCATGTACACTAGAGAGCAATTTGGAGAGTCAGAGGCATGTTTCTTGAAATTATGCCATGCTGATTTTTACTACTCATTTTTACTAAGTAGATTATTAGTAGCAAAATTGTTATGCAAGTTTGAATAAAATGGACACAATAAGCATGTGCTCTCTATTGTCTCCACTGAGGAATATGTACACTCTGTTCTTGTTTTCCTGTGTGCTACTTTGCTGACCTTTAGGCCTCAGTCCCTCATTTGACTTGCACAGAGATAGTTTCTTAGTAAGATCAGTGGACAATTATATGCTCAAAGAATAACCAAATAGAGTGCCTTCCTCTTTAAACCTTTTCACAAAATGGAATCCAAGATCAGTCTTGGCTTTATTGCCAAGCATGCCTGATAGAACTGTTATGGGAAGTGTGCAGGCCCCGATTCCTCTGAGCTTAAATTTGACTGCATTTTTTTACAGCAGAAACCCAAAGCTTCAGTATGCTGGTAGAGTAATGGAACTAAGGCGTTGTAATCTTGAAGAACACCAGAGTGTGTCTTTAAGCATCAGAGTCATACTAATAATTTATTCAGCAAATTTCAGCTGTTTGGAGCCGAGGAAAACTAAAGAAAGCTTGATCTTCATTTTAACAATGTTTTGAGTCATGCCTTGTAGCGATTCTGCCCTCACTTCCATGCACACAGATATACCTGGATTCAGGTGTGGAATTTGCACCATAATTTTTTATTGCAATCTTTTGAATACAGTTTCCCATGACCTGATCAATGCAATGGTTTAGTCATTCCACCTGACCTTCCTGCTTTATTCTGTCACAAACTGCAGTCCATGATTTACAAGATGTATCGTCATGTATTGCATTGGAAAACTTTTAATTAGCAAATCTTCTACTTTCTTTAAAGACAGCTGGAAAATGAAGCCTCTCTAAACCTGTGCACTTCCATTGTTTGAACCCCACACTTTACAAGGTAAAATCTTTCTTAACACAGGCATTTCAGTTGACTCAGTTCCAACTGAATAATGTAATTCAGACTCCATGGATAACAAATGGGGGATATCCACATGAAATAGGACAAGAATAAAAGATCCAGGCTCATTCTATCAACATGACAAACAAGCAGTTTAAACCAGTTTTCTTAAACAGTTTTGATTACTTTCTTTATCATCTGATAGGGACAGTCCTGTTGAAGAACATCCATTTCTAATACAGGGCATTGAATTAATCCATTTTAATTTGTCTTGAGGAGATTAACCAGAAATATTTCCAAGTTTTACTATCAGTCAAACTTGCTCTTCTAAAATTGTCATAAAAATTAGTCTTGTCATTGGAGGCTCAGCTGTACTGAGTACATGTTGTGCTGTTCATGGATTGATCAAATATTCACTTAATATTTCACTCAGTAAGCACAGGCAGAATCTTCAGATCCAGAATACAGCCTCTAGAGACTGGAGGACTTCACGCTTACACCCAAGGATATACTTTGGTTTTAACTGTCCAGAAATATTTCCATTGTGTTTCTTAGAATTTTGTGTGATTTTTTTGCATTACTCCACTGAGGCACACACATACTCTGCATTTGACATTACAAAGTGCTATTCTCATGCACTACAGCATCTTGTTCCATAAGAACAGCTACATCTGCACTCATTTTCTGAATGGTTTAGCAGCTTGCTCTTGTTATTTGTGTGTCTCTAATAGCTATATTTCAGAAAACATTAAAAAATAAATTACCCACCAAAAAGTACTAGCTACTTCATATTGTATAAAATTATTACTGATATCAAATTACTATGGATATTACTGGGTCTTATTTACTGATTCCTGAAGTAGCTGCTGCTTCTAGCACTGTCCATCCCTGCAGTGGTGCTACAGGTGCTTCAGCAATGGCCAAATGATTCTCATGTCTTTCTTTAAATAACCTTGCCTGCAGAGATCCTGGAATTACTGTTTGAGGACCCCAAAGCAAACAATTATTCTCAAGAGACAGTTCTGATATAGAATATAATGTTTCAACATAACCTCTGACAAATGGTTGATGTGGAATTAAGTACATTGGGGGGCTGGGGGAAACTTGTTCTCCTTGGCCATTGACCATATTGTAGAATATGAAGTTAGAAATTAACAAATCCAAAATATTTTTTTTTAAATTTTCTTCCTGTATTAAAAAATACATTGATTATGATAATGATAAAATATTTTAATGTAAATCATATTTTAATAGTTGTCACTAATAACTTCCTACCTTGTTTTTCAGAGTACTTGCATCTCTGAAAATGAGATTAGAACTGGAAGAGTTTTGAGGTGTCTGGGTGCATCAACAGTATCACCTGGAGAACTGCCAGTTACTTAAAGGATACTGGTCCCAAGTGTGTACCCAAATTAGTGACACATTCAAGACTTCAAACTTGCTACTTTCCATCTGGCTTTCCTCTGCTTCTGAAGAACCCATCTCTATGGAGGAAGGAGGAAAAACATTGGATAAATGCAAGTTTATTTGTGTTACTGTTACTTGGTTAAGTTCTGGTAGTGATCAAAATGGAATTTAAAATTAAAATATCTAACTACTAATTATGAACTTCAGATCTACAGTCTATAGTTTTGCTCCTCTTCAGATCTTTAAGTCTCTAAAAAACCCATTAATTTCTATAATGTAAAATAAAAACTAAAATAAAAACTAAGTAAAATAAAAACTAAGTAGAAAGTGCAGAACACTTGAAAGATCAGCAAGATAGCAAAAAAATCTACTTAATAAAGAACTTAAACACCTAATATACAGGTGATGTAAATGTCCAGTCCCAAATCACACTGAGGCATACTTTGGCAAAGAAAACCCAACAAAGTAGGGAGTATAAGATATAGAAAGAAAAACAAAAGACACCAAAAGTTACAAGGGAAAAATCATGTTAGCATTAAGAAGTAATATAGGACGAGTACATGAAGACTAAGCATTGCTGTTTATTCTGATGCTATCACTAGTAGTAACATCACAAAAAAATAGAATCAGGATAATGTATTCTATTTAGAATAAGACAATGCAAGAGCACTGAACTGCAGAAAAAAATTAATTTCCCACACTAACTCAACGTGATATTATTCACTTTGCTAGTCAATATATTCCAAACAAAATAAACCTGCACGACATTGAAATTAAAATGATACTTGAGATTTTATCTCACTGAAAATAAGAGACATTTAGGAGCAAACACTGTTTCATTAATTCTCTCAAATAAGTGTTACAATAATTTTGGAGAAAATGATGTTGCATTTACAATCAGAAGAGCAATACATGACATATAAATCACTTTTTAGACTGTGATCTTTGGGTAAAATAGGGCATTTCCCACTTCCTAGAAACTGACAAAACCTGGCAAATACAGGATGGGTTTATATAACTTTTTTTCTCTTGCCTGATTTGGCCTGGTCCAAAAATTTGGTCTTCAATATTGAATCAACTCAGTATTGGAGTTTTTTCCTGTCTCTGTCGTCTTTCCTGTGTAATTTTTGGTATGCTGTGCGAGGAACTATTGCTCCATCACCTAAAGTTTGAACAGATACTCTATTGTTGCTCATTCTTTCTATAGCACCTTTCTTGGAAACAAAACATCATAGGAATGGGATTGCAATTTGCTCACAGTTCCAAGTAATCCTTTTCACAGTTTGTGGAAAAAGTTGTATGGCAATGAAATTGGGATGCATGTATCAGTCTGTTCTCCCAGCTAAACTTATTCCCAGTATTTACTGAACAGAAGGCAATTTTTCTGCGGTATTAATGCAATGCCAAGAAATCTTTTCCCATGGATAAATATTTGATCACTTTCCAATGTTAGAGTAGCAAGATGTTTCTCTTCCTCTCCAATATCTGAGAGGAATACTACAACCTACCATATTTCTTCAATTCTCATCTATTATCTGCTAAGATACCATGGAATGACCAGGGTATGGCTGCTTCTCTTATGAACATACCAGTGTTATTAAAGCCCTAAGAAATTTGTTTAAAATTTCCCCTTTCCTTTGAAGGGCTAAACTACACAAGTTCCTCACAGAAGATTTCTTCTTTCAAAAGGAATTTGATGTGTGACTTAGACTCAGGTTGGATAACCTCATAGAATATTACTCAAAACAACAACAACAAAACAAAAAAAATTCCAAAACCAAACCAACCAATCAAACAAACTACAACAGTACCCAGGGGTCAATTTAAGGAATAACAGATCAGGCTTTGAGTACACTGACAAGTCTGTATCAGGAAATACTACAAGGGAGTATTTCAGCTTAATGTACCAATCTTTAGTTGTGCAATCCACATAGGGGTGTATTCTGCCACCATTACTCATTTCAAGTAATATATTATGCTAGGAGGTATTCCTACTGACTTCAATTGCAGTTGATTTCATCCTACCTAGTCAGATAGGAAATTCTCCAGCATCAGAAATTGCCACTGATAGAGGTTCTTGGCTCAGCTTAAGGTATCTGTAGTTCCTCAACTAAGTAAATAAGTAAATATCAACTAAGTTGATAAGTAAATATCAAATATATATATCCTAGTTGTACTTTTGATACACTATTGAGAATGCCACTTTTGAAGTATATTTCTCAGTCTAACTAAACCTGCCTCTTAATGATTAAGGGAATATTGAAGCTTAAACTGTGAATTGAGTGGTTATACTGAAGATCTCTCATGTATACTACCAGTAAAAAAAATCAGAACAAAGGTAACCATCTAGAAAAAGAAGACCAAGCCCCGTCCAGCAAATCTGAACTTAGTGTTGTCTGAAAAGAAAAGGACTGAAGAATATCTGACCTGTTCATACATGTGGAGTCTAACACTTGCATACATTATTTAAATATGCCTTAGTACTTTTTATAATTTTACTGAACTGTTCTTGCTGGGATTTTTCTTCTCATTTTAAAAGTTGAAATATGTCAACAAGCTTTAGTCATCTAATATTATTCCTATGCTTTTCCCAGCAGAATTATCATTCATCAAGCAACATTAGCAGTGCCATATCAGGTTGAACAATGGTCATGTGGGGAAGAAAACCTGGACCATGAGAAGGAAAGATGCGGAGGCAATATCCAGACATCAGGGGTTCCACTACAGGGCAACTGAATTAAATTGTAAAGAAAACCAAAGCTTTGGAAGATATATCCTTATGGGAATTGATGTCAAAAAGTCACTGTTCTTGCAGCCATGTAGTCAAATAGGCTTATCACAGCAGGTAAAGCTCTTCCAAAGGCATACGAGTTATCATAATTCTCCTCTTTTCCCCTTGGAAGGTGAGTTATTCTTGATGAAATTGCTTCAGTTTCAAATAAAATAAAATAAAAAAAGTCCAAGATTGTTTCAGAGTTTATAGAGCACTTTCTTAAATGCATCTCACATACTAGGCAAGGTAGATATGGAGTTGTTTTACTGCTACAATTTCATGGGTTTTGAATTAGCATAAGGGGCTGGAATTATTCAAAGACGGAAGTTAGCATTAGTGCTGGGGCCTAATTAAGCTTACCTAAGCAGTTATACTCTCGTTTTGCTTTTAGCATGGGAGAAACAAGATGTTTTGTTGTGTAATTAAGAGCAGTAGGCCACTACACAATGTTGGCAAAGCTGTTTTGCACAGTAAGAACTGCACAATGTCCTCTACTGCACGACATTAATTGTTAGATGGAAGAGTCATATTTTGAGTAGTGTAAGTGGTTTTGCATCGATGCTAGCAATCAGGCAATAATTTTGTGTCTTACCATTATACATTTTTAATAATCCTGGGACTTCTGTCTGTCAATAGAAGATAATCTGTAATAAACCTGAAAAGGTATTTAGATGCTATTATCTTCTTGTGTGTTTTCATCTTCCAGGTAAACAGCATCTTTAAACAGTATTGCCTTTGTTTATTCATTTTGATTTTAGTTTTGCAATAGTGGCAGTCCTGAGACTAAAAAGTTAGAAGATTTGCACAAAATGGTATTTTTTCTGTTTTTTTGAATTTTCTGTTATTCTTGGATGATATTTTCAAGCTGTTCTCCACAGCTATGAAAGCTAGAAACATGAACATTTTAAAATGAAAGGTGAGAGTCTCTTGTTATCGCTTGTGTCCAGCAGCTGGTGCTTCAAGTACAGCATTAAATAGTGCAAGACTTATGATAAAGCAGCAAGAGCTGGGTTAGTTTGGGAATATGGGTTATTGGTGGAAAATAATGTTCAGCATTGGCTAAAAAGGAGACATTCGGTGTGGGATGGGATTTGGTTTCTGTGAGTGTTTTCTAAAGCTGCTCTAAAGAGCTTGACAATGTCTGTTTCGAAATGATTTTTGTTGTCACTAAAGCAAAAAGGCTACAACAGAAAGGGAAAACTGACTTTCTTAAAAATGCTGTCAAAGGCATAGAATCAACCTCATAGCACACTAAAAAGAGGAATATTTTATTGGTCTCTTTTGCTTTGTCATTAGGCATTTATTAACTATTTGCAACAACAGAAAGTAGAAGTAGTAGGAAAAACCTTTTGATTTCAATTTTTAAGCCTGGGGAGTTGGAGGTTGAGTTTGTCTCTCTATGGGCACTGCAAATTGTGACTTATGGGGGGACAGGGCAGAGTCAGTCTGCCAGGTCTACAAGGTAATGCTTTGTGCTTATCAGAAGTCCAAAACAGAGCATGAGAGTAGTTTCAATTACAGTACACTGAAAGATGTATTTCCTAGCAAAATAACCTCAGGCATAAGAGGAGGAAAACACCCCTTCCTTGGGCCATGTTCTAACCCTCCTTACATTGTGTTTACTGGTGAGTGTCTGGGGATTGTCTAGGAATTTGTACTAAAATTAACTTGCTTGCTAATTTCTGCAGTTCTCTTTGCCTGTGCTCGTAGGGAATGCCATTTCAGCTGGACAAGGATGGGGAAAAGGAATGGTTAACCTTGCCTCCAATTGTGCTACTTAAAAGGTCAAATTTGTCAGTGAAGTTTAACACTGACCTTGGCTTTTAAGCTGTATACATCCCTGTTCCCACCAATTCCTTCTTTCCTTTGACCTTCCCTCAACTCTTTTTCGCAAAATATTTTATTAAGTGTCAATAATAAAATTAAGCAGGTAACATCTGACTACTAGATGATGATTCGAGGTGTGCTATTCACTCCTGGACTCCAACATTTTATTTTCTTTTTCCTGTACATTTCATTCAGCAAAATACACTTAATATAATTTTAGAGATGTGTATAGTCTCTGAGAAATAAAGGATGAATTGCCTGCTTAAAGTCAGACATGCTTTTGAGCATTTTTCTGAACCATGCCCTAAAATGAATTTGAAAAAAAAAGCAAAAGTAGATCAGATATTCCTCATTTTATGCCTTGAATTTCTTGCCTGCAGTCATTCATTGGGGCAAAATTGTAGGGGCATTTAAAAGCAGTTTAAAGTTCTAAGTGGCTGACTCAAGCACAATTTAGTTTGTTGTTTTGGTTATTTTACTGTCAGGATCCATTCATGGACAGCCACTATGGACAGGAATCGTTTCTTAAATTTTGGTATGGTCTTTAGTTATTCAGAAACAACATCTTAATCATCTTGGAAAATCTCCACTTCAAAATGAGCTATTTTCCCCAGCATCAAACAGTATATGTCACTTATGATTATCAGAAATGCTAAATTGACTTTAAAATAAGTATTATCTAGAATTTGGAAGAATTTACAATTGCTTTAGTCAAATATTTTGACCAACTCCCTTTTATCGACAGGAGTGAGCTGTACTGTACTGGTCTGTGAAATCTACAGATATCACCTTTCAGTCTAGATTGGACAAGATAACACTGAAGATTGCTGATTCAAAATCCCTCTCTCTCTTTTTTCCCCTCTTTTAAATTTTTTAATTTCCTCTTTTTTTTGTACAAAAAGGTACATTCACAAATTTTTATATGCTTATCTAGAAAAATACATAAATGTATATATATTTTTAAACCTATGTAGGTTGCTGTCCACATTCTTTTTAAACATGAACTATTCCATACAACTCTGCCAGGAGCAAAATAGCCCGTAGTATAACTCCTCCATAATGGAATCATTTAAAATCATGACTTATTCCAGGTCTAAGGCAATCGTACATTATTTTTAGCTGTTTCTGCTCTCCTTGACACAGGCATGGGAGTCAGGCACTTAAGATCCTACACCACAGGATTTCAACTGGAATAATATACCTAAAAGATATCTCTTCTACTTAAATTTAAAGCTATTTCATTTGTGAACTGATGTTGTTTTTCCTCAAAGCCAGATGGATTAAACGACGTCAGAAAAGAGAGCAAATAACAAGTCAGTAATTTAGCCAATATGTCTACAATCAAATAAAGCCTCAAAAAATGGAAAGGGTTCTGTCCTAGATAGTAAACTTTCTGTCATAATAAATTTTCTCTTCTGAATTTCAAATTATTACACAAGCATAAAGAATCCCAAAATAAATACTTAAACTAAATAAACTTTTAGAGATACATATACATTGTGAATTTCTACAGTGAGACACTTCCATTTCATCTTCAAAGTCTTATGCTAAATGTAGAAGGAAGCCATTAATGTCCCATCATTTATAAATGATCTCTGCTTCTACATAATGCTTCAAAGCCATTTTTAAGCCATTTAAGCTTTTTCAATTTGCACTAAATATCTACCAAGAGATTATATTTTAGAATTTAGAGCAATATTTAAACTGATATGATAGACTTAATTTTAAATAAATTTTAGTATAAAAAAATGTCGTTTCTCAAGATATACAGCACTTGATTTCCCTCTTCTGATCATCCAGAGAGAAAACAGAGGCTTTAATGTTAAGTCCTTTGAGTTGTTCCTAAGCTATTAACATACAGGGTATCCAGAATATGAACCATCATGATGGCTGTAAAAGCTATGGCTTGTGGCACCCAAAACTGATTCTTCCTTTTAAACACATCATAAAAACAATTATTTGATAATTATTATTACAGAAAAAATATTATTCAATTTTTTAAAAGAAAAAGGAGCACAATATTTTGGCTTCTTGCTTTTGAAGAAACAAAACCGATAACGATTTAGGAAAATAATCTGCCAGGGTCACCTACCCTTCCTAAAGTGGTGGGTGGCTGGAAGGAAAAGTAGTTTGTACAATAAGGGTGCTTCTAAAAAATTTTGTATGACAATGCTAATGGACCAGAAATGGGAAATACCAGGTCAAAACCAAATCCTATTGCAGGCAACATCCAGTTGCCTCTCAGCTACCCCTTTCTCACACAACTTTTCTCACTACATGTGTCCTCCAATCTGACAGAACTAACTCTGGGTTAGAAACTGCTTCATAGAGGTTACTCTACCTTTTTCAGGCAAAATGGAAATGCAGATCTTTCCATGCTAACTGTTAATACTCTTTAGTTTTTTAACTGTTTGAGGCAGCAACAGTAAATCTGTATGTTTGCACATTGCCTCTGGCAACTACATTATACTGAATAAAAATGATGGAGAGAGGACTTCTGCTGAAAACCACTGTCTTCACCACACTGCCTGCTCTGGATTTTTTTCAGTACTTACTATAATAAAACAACTTTGGAGTGGGCACTGTGTCAGGAGTCAAAGGGATAATGATGATGTGGCCATCAACAAGGCGTATTTTGCTGAGAGCCAAAACCCTTTCCAAGTTGGTATTAAGTGAATCTCAAGTAGAAATTGTCATACAATTTTTATGACTGAGGGGAAACATTAGCCCAGTAACTCTTGACTTTATCATTATAATTTTATATTCAATTAATACACATTTTAATATAAAAACCAGTTTCCTTGGAAATATAAAGCAGAATTTCTGGCCTGTTTGAAACAAGCAGATGGTGAACGAAGGGGGAAGGATGGAAACAGAGGTACTCACAGAACTTCTCCATTTTTTACCTGTTCACCAAGCAAATAGTCTGCTTCAGCACCACAAGCAGCTTTTCAATTAGTTGGACTTAAAACAGTAATACTCTTCTGCTGGCTTGTCTTGTACGTACGGTAAATATTATATTTTCACCTAAACATTATAAAAACCTTTAAAAATAAGTCATAAGAGAGCATACACAGAAACACAAGATGATTTCTCACAGTCACACTGTATCGAGGGACAGACATGTGATGATATAATGAATTGTGTTCTGGAAGTAATAATCACTGTTCAAGATGCCAATTTCCTTAAATAGTTAGCTATTTTAGAATCCTAGAATATCTCAAGTTGGGAGGGACCCATAAGGATCATCGAGTCCAACTCCCTGCTCTTCACAGAACTACCTAAACCTAAACCAAGAACTCAGAGCATTGTGAGACACTCTTCGAATTCCCAGAGGCTCGGTGCCATGACAGCTTCCCTGGGGACCCTGTTCCAGTACCACAACCATCCCAGTGAAGGACTCTTTCCTAATGTCCAACCTGAACTTCCCCTGCTGTGACTTCATTCCATTGCCTCGTGTCCTGTCGCTGCTCAGCAGAGAGAGGAGAGCAGCTCCTCCCCATCCACAGGGCCCTTGAGGGAGTTGTCAGCTGCAATGAGGTCACCCTGAGCCTTCTCTTTTCCAGGCTCAACAAACAAGTGACCTCAGCTGCTCCTCCTAATCCTTGCCCTCAAAACTTTCACCACCTTGGTCACCCTCCCCTGGACATGCTGTAATAGTGTGATGACCTTTTTGTGGCACCCAAAACTGCACACAGAGCAGAGCGGGACAATCCCACCCCTTGCCCGGCTGGCGATGCTGTGCCTGATGTCCCCAGGACACAGCTGGCCTTTTGGGCTGCCAAACCACACTGTTAACTTCTGTCAGCTTGCCATCTACCCAAATTCCAGATGTCTTTCTTCAGGGCTGCTGTCCAGCCTCTCATTCCCATATTTATGTATATAATCAGGATTTCCCCATCCCAGGTGGAGAAATCTCCACTGATTTAGTTAATTTTCATGTGGTGGGTGACTGCGCAGTTGTCTAGTCTACCCAGATCTCTCTGTAAGACTTCTGTGCTCTCAAAAAAGACCATGGCACATCATAGTTTGGTATCAGGAAAACTTACTTTATGTACATTTGACTCTTGAATTCATAAAATTTATAAAAATATTAAAGAGCACTGACCTAAAATTGAGTCAAATTGATAATTTGATTAATATCTCATTCAATCTTTTGTCTGTGGTTGCATATAATTACAATTCAACCAAAATCAGAAAATTCAAATGATGTTTTGCCCTTTCCACAACTGGCCAAAGCTACAATAATTTTTGAAATGAATACTTCTTTCTGTATTCTTTGAAAGTAGCGTTCTGCCACCTTTGAGTGAACTTGAGTCACTTCAATCAATGTGATCAAAGGTGTCTGAGCATGGCTGTCACGATACAAGATTCAGACTGTATTGGTTACCACTATTTGTTGGGGTTTTTTGCCAGAAACTACATTTGCAGTGGCACTACCAGAATATTCCACTGTTGCCTCTCCTTCCCTTCAAGCAACAATCCTTCTCCCATCATGGGAAAAGGTGTTGAGTATCCTAATAGCACAAAGAGATTTAACAATCTCTTTCCTCCATGTTCTCCACTGATAACTTCAATTCTGTATTCACTGAAAATTGTCACAGCAGATCATGAATGCGCTGAGCAAAATTATTCTAAAATCTTTTAAAAAGCCTTGATGCTGTTAATATTGAGCATTTATCAAGAGCCCTATGGGTTTGATGGCAATAGTAAATTGTTGAGAAGAGCCATTTTAAACTCTAGCTATATTAGTTCAAATGTGGGGTAGTGAGGGGAGTAGCTAGAACAAATATAGTAAGTGGCTAGTAACAAAAGATGTTATTTATGTGACTCGATTTGATGCAGGAATGCCGAAGAGGAACCAAAGCATTGAGGTAGGGTCAAGGCCACCACGTTTTCACAAGAATCTGGGAAAAGTAGTGTGTTCAAAAGATTCCCTGATTCAAATATTTGTGATTTTGTTCCCTCATCACAGTTGCTTTTTGCTATCTGTGACGCTCAGTTGCCCATATTGTTTTGCAGTACTTAACATGTTAGAGTGATGCCTTCAAATTTTATTAAGGTTTTCCAATCATTTTCTGGTTTCCTGGTGAATTAGCCTGTCAAAATCACTTTTTAACAGATATTATAAAAATTGAGTATTGAATATCCATTTGAATTGTTGCAGATAAGTACTGAATTGGATAGCCCAAAAAAACCCAACTTATTATTGCTGGTAGATGCTTTGCTGCGGTAAATAATTGCTACCTGGAAAATTAATTTACTTTTTTATTATTAAAACTGATGAGGAACAATATAAAAATTACAGACTCCTTAATTCTGCAAAAACCCTATTCCATTGGCATAAAGAATGGAATAGGGTTTATTAAGTTTACTTATTTTCTTTCACTTGCAATTTTTGAGTGAGATTTTGGAGTTTATCTATCTTATACAAATGTTTTTTAAGCAAACGATTTGATAATTTTTCTGCCTTGGATAGACATGGATAGTGCATGAATTCATTCCTATCTTTACACAATTAATCTACTTTGGTATATAAAATAAATAATTTCATATATATTTCAAAATTAGAACTGATGTCTATACATCTGAATTCTTGTTTTGCTACAGATCAATTAATTCCATTTTTACAGCATCTTGGAATCTAGAAATCAAAAAAATCCCCATTTGGAAATTGTTTACATCTGTACAACTGAAAATCCTGCATTCTGAATACCAGCTTCAGATTAACATTAGACGTTGTGAAATCTCTTTCAAAATACATCATGAACAGTAAAACAGAACATTTCTATAAAACAATTTATATAGAGTTGCTAATCTAAATACAAATGCTGTGCTTCAAAAGCTCAGATCAGTTAGGAAAATGTTCTCTCTAAAGAATTTGAAAATTAAAATGCTTGCATGTTGAAACACATCTTAATTTAAAATGCCTAGAAGTGAGTAGCAATCATCTTATTTTTCTGTGTGACACAATTATGGAATAACAAGGAGGAACATTTTTGAAGTATATTTAACAAGTAGCTTGTTTCAGCCTGGATATTAGCTTGATTTACCATCTGCAGAATTACCAATAACATGATGCATTTATTACCCGTAAAAGCTATTAGCAGGTCATTTTGTTCAGTTCATCATATGTGTCTTGAGACACAATCTGGCGTCTAACAGATTTTCATACATTGATGTCACAGAGAATCAGACTGTTCTTTAATTGATTGTTTCTTGCTAGACTACTTTGATTAAAACAGGTTGTGCTATTTGCTTTTAGTTCTACATTTCTCTACTTTAAATGCATGCCTAGGAAAGCCAGAAATTATTCTCATTTCCCTAGATTTGTCTATCTCAATGTGTGTGTGATAATCCTTGTAATCAAGCTGTTTAGAAACTGTTCCAGTTATTCTAAACCCATTACTCCCTTCCCAATTAATACAATCAACACAATATTTTAAAAGCTATTCATCTTTCCAGGCCAAATTGTTACAGGAACTTTAGATCTTAAGCCTTGGAGAAATGAGTGCATACAGAGGAATGACATCTGAAGAAAGTGATTTTTTTTCCCTTTAATTTACTGAGGGCAGGCTCGTAAGCTGGGCTCTTGCAGTGGGAAAAGAGGCAACTGCTCTAAACAACAGGATGCACCAGAATATCTGTGGACATTTTGCTTGGAGCTTAATTTGAAAGTACTAGTTCATCTGTTCCCCAAAGGCCAGATCTATGCTCTATGGGGAATACAATACATATAATGTGGTTTATATTTTTGCTTCTTCAAGAATCAGAAATCTGAAATAGGACTGGATGTATGAAGGAAATAAAAATGAAAATAAATTAAAATAAAAGAATTCTGATTTTAAGTTTATCAGGTGCATAATTCTACCAAAAGTATCATGGTTAATAAAATTCAATTTACTTTTTGAACTGTGAACTTACTTTTTCATTTGGTGATAATACTCAGCTGATTTTAATTGGTATAATTACCTAGCAATTAATGGATTTATGTCATCTTACATTGTCAAAGGATTCTTATTTATATTAAACTCTATTACTTATTTATGTTTATTATATATAAAAAGTCACTCCATGCAAAAATACTATTCATGGCCAAAGTAAGACTGGAGTGGTGCATAAAACTTGTGCTTCTTCCTTTTGCTTTAAGATGTGGTTTATCCTGCGTGACATTTTTTTCATATTGTACCACTTTTGTTGTATATAACTATTCTGCATGTTGGTACCCATTATGAATTGCCTACAAATGTAAAGGGTACAACTACCTGCAGTAGGGTGGATCATCTGTAAAGCTGAGCTCTCAAACACAGTGATTTCTCATTCTTGCTTACATAGTTTGTTGGCTCTCTTATGTGTGATGAATACAGAAAAATATTAAAAGGTACTACAGAAGTTAAAAAATTTATTTCTTGGACATCTTTTATATTGCTAAAATTATTGATTGTAATGTAAAGTAGAATTTTCTATGTTCATTTTTACATACTAAATATAATAATCCGTCCAGAGACAGTTGCCGCAGTATTTATGGCTAAGTGATATAAATCGCCTAAAGAGAGAAGAATTAAAAGAAAATCAAACTGAGAGTGGGGGAGGGAGGGAGAGAGGGAAGGGGAGAGAGAGGGAGAGAGGGAGAGAGGGAGAGGCAAAACCTGCATCCTGATGAGTTGCACTTTCCCCCATCACAGATACAAGGTCAATACTCCATTTCCCTTAAGCTACAATTCTGTTCCTAAGTAAAGTTATAGTAATAGTAGGAGAACTCTCTACATCTCTTTAATCATGATTGAATGAACATAGAGGTACTACAAAAAGCCTAGTGTCAGCTAATCCTTTTGCCTCTTCAAATTTACTCCATACCTACACATAAACAGAAGACACCATGACTGGTGAGAGGACACATCTAAGTTTAGGAGCATCTTAGACTCTAGTTAGAGAGAAAGGAGATTAGCCACATGTGATGGGAAAAATAAACTCAGGAAATGAGACATCTATCAAGGCCCTTAAACCATTCTACTCCCTCTTCCCAGCGTGATATTAGAGAATTACATCGGTAGCACCAAGTTAGCATCTCACTTGGCTTTCAGGTAAAAGGTAGGTGTGTGCTATGGCTTAATCTATCTATCCCAGCAATGATAGCAGAGTCATGGGGGCCTTTGCTCTCACCAGCTATTTAATACACATATTCAGAAGACATAACCTATTCCAAGAATAGTCCATTCCATACCAACCTTTTAGAGACTAGTTGAAGAAAAACATACCTATTCAGGCAGGTACATGACATTTCTACTTTTCAGAAAATGGCTGGGAGAACACCAAAGGAATGAGCAAGGGAGACTGCACACCAGTGATTTGCTTTGACAGGACAGGAAGTAGTGGCAGGTGGAAAAAAAACAAGCAGGGAAAAGAATGGTAGTGACAAAAGGCATAAGATCCTTTGGAAAAAGAGACACTTTCAAATGCAAGAGGAGAGTAACAAAGAAAAATACTGCAAAAGGGTCGGATGGATGTATAATAGGACCCAAAGTGAAAGCACTGTATACAAAAAGAGAGGTGGGGAAAGTAGACAAGCAGTCAGCACTGGACAGAGAAAATGCAGCCAAAACTGTCATTGCTTTTCCAAATGTCGAAGATCCCTGCTTTGACAATTTCCTAAATGCTTTCTTTCCAGAAGTCCCTATAAAGAAAGGGTGTCTTCCAAAGGAGAGGGAAAGCTGTCCTCTTGGCTCTCAGTGATTACTGGTCTGTGTTTTCAGATCTATGATTTGCTTCAGTATGGTCTTACTCCTTCCCCCGCCCCATCTAAAGACCTTTTTTTTGCTGACTGTGTCTTTGCCTCCTCCTCACCACTGGAGAACCTTAACTTTCCCAATCTCATTTCTACTTTGGTACCTTAGCCAGTGAGGAAATTTAACAGAAGAAATAAAACACAAATACTGCCAAGTTGTTGCATTTCCAATAATAATTAAAAAATAATCCAGTTCCCATGACTATTCTCATTATCTCAACAAACTGAAAGGTGGGCCTCTTGGAGTAAAATATTCCCAAACTACAGTCCAAAGGTCTTTGCATTACTGAACTCTAAATTTTGAAAATATCTACATCTTCTGTCACACAGAGGTGTGGAGTTTGTATTACTCTAACTTAGAACTGCACTATTGCAAGAGATGACAGGTAAAGACCACATGATGCCTTCTTTATTCAAAACCATTTAATTTCTATTTAAGATGCATTAAGAAGTGGCTCTATGTTCTTGAACTCTTTTTTACTCTTTTCCCCTTCTCCCCCTTCATTTTTCTTCTTTTTTGCCTCTGGTTTACAATGTAATTTTTCTCCCCGTGAATGGTTCTGAATAGGAATACCAATGACAATCCTCTACACTGCACAGCAAAGAAAAAGGAATTCAAAATATTATCAGAGAATATAGACACACACTTTTGTCCTTTACTTTAGTTACAAGTACATTTAAACCTCCAATACAGGAAAACACTACTTCTTTATTACCCCAATGTTAGAATATGAGAACAACTAAAAGAAATGAAATCTCTTGAAGACCAAAAATATTTTACAGTCTGTAGATGATTAGAAAATAACTTCACTAATTAATGACATGCAGCCATCTCTGGTGAAGGCCTTGTCAGTCATTCAAAGCAGGCACACATCATGTCAATTCTATTTTGTGGGTGATGGTGGGGAATACTATGAGCAACGAATCTTTCTCAAACTACAGCGAAAATGCAGATACAGAGATTGTAATTGCAAGAGTATGGAAAATTGCAAGGGTACAAGAAAGCAATGCCAGATCTCTTGCAAAAAGTGCTCTGAGCTTTCAGCAACCAGAAACTGCCGGACCCCACTCCTGCTTCTAAATTAAACTGAGAACCTCGAGAACAGGCTGAGATTTTCACTCGGTACATACTCAGAGGAAAGAGTGCCACCTACTGAGAGCAGGCATTGAAACATGGCTTGTTCTTCCTGATTTAACACATTCTCCCTTTTTACTTCCTAACAGGTAAAAAGCCATGAGCATGTTTTAATATTCCAGTCTAGAAGTATAGGTATATTTTGTGGATTTTCAAATTTAAAATAAAAAGAAATCTCATACAGAGTAAGAAAATTTACATTCAAAGACCTCAACAAGCCAATATGACTTTGGACAACTGGGTTAATCACAGCATAGGCAGCATAATTTCTGGTGGGTTTAGTCTCCTGGTCAGCAGTAGGACATAAGCTGAGGCAGTGGATGAGTTAACTACAGCAACAAAACTGAGGAGGAGGAGGAAAGGAAATTTTTTTTTTTTTTGAGGAAAGGAGACAAAAAGAACTGACTTATCTAGCAAAATATGTCTTTCTTAAATTTCTGAAGATATTGTGGACATCACTGAGCTTGTTTTTAGAATTGTGTCCTCTGTTCACTTTTCCCTGTTTGACATATCATTGCATCACCACTGGCAAAAGTGACATATGAGCAGAATGTTTTATATGGAATTAAGCTGCACAGAAATAATGGCATAGAGTAGATGGCCCATACTACCAATTGCTGACAATGTGCTTGACTGCACTCAACAGTATTATCTGGTTCATGAATACAGATCAACCACTTCGGCTACCCTTAAAAAATATTATGCTGTTGCAAGAAAAAAAATATTGTTTCAGGCATACAAAATATTTATGGGACAATTCAGCATCACTGCAAAGTGCAGAATAGGGTAGGAAGGAAAGGCACGGGGGAGAGAACAATTTTGGAAGAAGAATGTACCAGAGATAAGAGCCATAGTGCTGCTTACTCCTGCAAAGCTGCAGCCTCTGTGTGCCCTGCACGCTCGCCGGCAGCGGGTCAAGGGGCAGAGCCTTCACATGCTAACATAAGGAAAATCAATTTCAGCCCTCAGCGGACTCAACGACTGGAACAAAAGGCAACCCAAGCAATTGCTCTATGGCACTTCACATACTTCTGGCATGGTGCAGGCAGCCCACCACTCCCAAACAATGTGCCAGTTCTAGAGCAGCCTGAGAAAAAATACAAACTTCTGTGAATTCTCTGGCTTCACAGATACACACAGATAAGACTTTGGATTCAAAGTTCTTCATAAAGAAGTACAACCAACTCTCTGCATCTAAAATTGTTATTTGGCTCTTGTTTCCTTAAGATAGCCATTAAAATACACGGAGTAAACTAAGGTGGAATGACTAGTTTGTACTAAGTAAAGCTATCAGAAAACAAGTGTAAAGCCCAGACTTTATATTTTAATTAAAAGCTCATTGTTTATTT
Organism: Trochalopteron elliotii; assembly: GCA_024734555.1. Taxonomy (NCBI): domain Eukaryota; kingdom Metazoa; phylum Chordata; class Aves; order Passeriformes; family Leiothrichidae; genus Trochalopteron; species Trochalopteron elliotii. The sequence goes on from JANPWX010000011.1 coordinate 9,242,039, forward strand.
AACATTTAAGTACATGCTACACAAGACCAATCTTTCTTTGTTTTGTGAAGAAAAATTCTTGTCAGCCCTCCTGATAGCTGCAAAACTGCAAAGGACTGCCTCCTCTCTATTATTACTTCTTAAGCTCTAGAAATCAATGGGTCCAAGATAAAAGCAGAATGTGGAAGGGCAAAAAAATTGGAACAAGAAGAAGAAGAATAGTTCTTGTCCTGGAGAATTTACTAGTGGGTATCTCTGATTTTCTAGCTTTCCTAAAAGAATTTTGACTCACCTCAAACTCTCAGATATTTTGTGCACGGGCTGTTTTACTTGTTACAGAAAATGTTCTTGAGCATTATTCAGTGTTAGAGAAACTCTTCAAGGACAATTCACCCAGTATTATCCACCAAAATCAACAAATCAAGTTGTGATGTTTAGTTATGAAACCAAGCAGACTAACTGGGTAAACTTTCTGGGTTGATACCCAAGAATTGCTGTTTGAAATAGCAAATCATAGACCTGTCCACTTGCACTGTGCTCCTTGGAGGGAGAGGCAGTGCCATGCTCCAGCTCTTTTCTGGAGTGTGAGGATGCCACCTTCCTGGCAAGGGTGCAGGGAGCTGGCCCGGCTGCTGGATCCGCACTGCGCCAGCGACACTCGCTCTGGTCTGCCTGAAACACTGACTCATCCTTCTTCAGAATACATCATGTGGTATTTGCTTGAATGTGGTACAGCTATGTTTATGCAAAAATAAAGAAACTGGATAATGACTCCTAATGATAACATATGAAGTCTAAATTATTTTGGAGGAGCGGAGTTAAACGCAAGCTGCTTGTTTACTGTCATAATTAAGAAAAGTATTCGAACACCCAGCTAACATCATGCACTGTTAAAGGTCTGTAGATCATCTGCAGAAGAAAATGTCACACTTTTTACATTACCAGCTTCAGCAGAAGTGTTTAATCTCTGAACATTCAAGCTATCTGCTTCAAAATGCCAGAGACTTGTATTTACTTTTCCACATGCACAGTGGTCCTACTGCCTCCAGTAGGACCTGCCAGACACTGTCCACTAGTTCTCTAACAAGACCCTCCATGGGACAGGGAAGTCTGCGGTGACTCTCATCAAATCAGGATGACAGACTAATCACACCGGGAGCACCATGTATGAGAGAGCAGAAATGGGGGGAATATCCCCTGCATGTTTTTTGCCTCCATTAGAGCAGTTTAAAGGAAATGCTATGTCAGTGGGTTTGATGCATCCAGGGACTGAATGTAAACAACATGGTACAACTCTAGAAACTGCCATCATAAAATATTTTAAGAGGCAGAGTAGAGTAAAATAAAATAAAAATGTCTTTTTATGTGATATCTCGGAGTAATTCAGGATTTATGGTACCTTAACCTTTAGAATCCAAAATATTAAGCTATGTTTCTTAGAGATAATAACTCGGTTGTCCCTCACTTATGTGTCTTAGATAAAAGCCTACTGCCACAGAATCCATGAATGCTCAAATACCCTTGCGGGCCTTTAGTAGTAAATCTTATGGAATAGCTTATGGCCAATGTAATGGCCCACAGTAGCCTGCGAATATCATGAATTCTAATAATACTTACATCAGTAGAAACATGAAGTAATGTCTCCATTGTAATTAAATGATGTATTTAGAGCAGTGCACTAAATGGTCCCCTAGTGTGTTGGTGATATATTCTAATAGTCTTCTCTTTACAGCCCCCACACGGTAATATTCATGCTTTATTCTGGAGGGCTTTGCTTCTTACTGAACATTTGAATTGCAACATTAAGTGGTAAAGTGGATTACAGCAGACCTCCATGAATATGGATTCAGATCAAGAATCTAAGTGCTTAAAAAAATAAAATGTTACTATTTAAACATAATTATTGCCAAAACATTTTGATATGGAGGGATGTCACGAGTTTCTTTCTTCTTTTTTTTTAACACACATCCTGGACCCAGCTCAAATTTGCTGCAATTTTATACTAAGCAGGTGTAGACATCTGAGTTTAATTCACCTAAATAATTTTCGCTGCAGTTATGGAATTTAATTTTGGTTATTTAAGACATAAATTTATTTTAACAATTATGTTACTACTGTATTTTAAATGTAATTCTGGAAAAAATCAGGCTACACTACATTGTCACCTCATAAGACTGCTGCTGATTGTAAATGGTTCACATTTATAAAAGGAGTCTCTGCTGCTTTAGAGAGAGAAAAGTCTCTTTTCTCCTGATTAGGTAGCAACAAAAATGTTCATTTATGTATTTCTACTCTTTATTTTCCCAGTAAATCAGCCAATAATATAACAGCTGGAGGTACTAAGGGCCTGAGGCAAAGCTAAGGGCACTTCAATATATCCAGGCATGGCCAGAAATTGTGGAATATTAGGAAGCATATTACACTACAGGTAAAACTATGGCTGACATCTTGTTATGAAGCAATATTTTATATTATTTTTAAAGAAAAGCTGATTTTAGCATTTGAAAAAAAAATTAGAATTAAACCACCTCTATCAATAAGACATTTTATTAAAAGATTCTGTCCATTCACTGTGTCTCAGTTTTTCCAATAATTACTTGTGAAACACTTTCCTTCTGGCACTCAAAAACAAGCAGCATTTTCAGAACACTGCTCCAGATAAATTCTCGAGGAATTCATGCATATGGCATATAGATTTTCATGTGATTAAGCATCAGTTACCCATGCATGACATTACTTTTCTCTACTTAATTCTGCCAATATTTTTGTTATGTGGTGCTTTCTGGAATAACTGGTATTTGTGTAGGAAAACTTGAGGTTTCTTGTTTGGTGGTTTTGAGTTGAGGTTTCTTTGTTTGTCTATTTCAGGGCCAGTAACTAAATCAGAAGTGTAGTTATGATGGCCCCCAGGTTTTGGAAATAAATCAGCTCTGTAGTTAGAGCTTCTAAAGAAGGTATTTTGCCTTAGCACAGAAAACAGTCATTCAGTTGGAAACATGCCTACGTTGCCCAGCCATTAGCACAACCTATTTGGCTAAAGCTTTCCTTGCTGGATGGTATATTCATGGTCATCTTCACTTGATACTTTGGAAAGACCAGTTTGACCTTAAACTTCCAGAAACAGATCATCCACATCTAGATTTTGCCACTGTAGGGCAAGCTGCTGAATGAAGCAACTGTTGTACGTCAAAAAATGCTTTAACCTTTAGAAAATAATAGCTTGAGTTTCCAAAGGGCATACATTCAGAAAAGCTGCAATCCTTCCTGCTCTAGCCCTAAATTTTACCTATTCCTAGAAGTGATAATTTTTAAGGTTTTAAAGTATGCTCTTCACATTTCTCTCAGATGCCTATGCCCTGGCACTTTCTGCCTAAAGTAGAGGTGCCAAGATGCAGTGTTCTGACAGTGTTCCTGAATGACTCCTGAGCTGCTGACAGCAGAAGGTTTTTGTTAAAAAAAAAAAAAAAGCTTATCTCATGAACACTTTTTTTTTTTCTCCCCAATTTTGTAACCATAAAAGATGTGGATAAGATATAAAGCTTACCTTATTAATGCGGATTATTTTGAGCAGCTACACTTACCCTTCCAGTTTAAGATCTTGGTCAGTAGGGTGATGGAGCCCAAACAAAGACAGCCAGGGAAGGAGCAAATTTAATGCAAAAGCAGAAAATGTAGATGATTTGTCCTGTTCTGACAAGTCAGCCTAAAGGCCACTTTGAGAAAGCAGTATTTTACTTACCAGAGCTCCAGGTACTTCACATCCCTCAGTAGGAGAGTCCCTGGTCACAGGTGGGTGACTCATGAAAGAAAGTATTGATTTTTGACTTATTTTAATTTTGTTAGAGTACTCCAAAGAAGACAGACTAGAGAAAGATCACTTTGATCAAGGCAGATAATTGTCTTTTTGGCTATTACCTCGAGAAAGGTCATTCAGTTTGGCTACAAACAAAACAATGTTGTTTTAAACCATTTGGCCCTGGAGGCTCTATGTAAAAATACTAAGGAGAATTCCTTAGGATGAGCTGGAGGCTGCGGTCTGGATAACAGACTCACAGAAAAGGTCTAAATATCACATCAAAGATCAAAAATGTTTCAAACTCCACAACTGGGATTCCTGGCAGGGGATGAATCTGAATTTCAGCCACATTATTATTATCTGAATTTCAGCTGGGGCAGAAGACCCTGTTTTCTCTGACTTCTAAGTATAGAGGAAACAAATTCACTACCTTGACATTGAATACCCTCAGTGGTGTTTCTAGGGTAGTTGTAATTAGGTGCTGCCAAAGGGAAATTTGCATTTCTAGGAGATAAAGTATTTTATGGGGTTAGTTTAAGACAGTGAAATTATGTATTAAATAAATTTTAAACTACCTAATTAAAATGTAACTAAGGTAAACATAAAAATCATAACATTCTGTTAATTGTTAATTCCTTTTTGACTCAGACATCAGGAGAGAAGTTGTACCACTATAGCTCTTTGCCACAGTAAAAAAATAGGCAAATAATCATCCTGGTTTCATTCAAATATAAAAAACCCCTTATGTTCATTTATTGCTTTCCAAGCCCTATCTGATCAGCCAGCCATAGGTCCTGTTTAGATCTTAGCAACAGAGAAGGAAACAAACTAATTATTGCCTGTTTTTTTCAATAGATTAGTACAGCAGAAAGTTATTTCCTTGATTGCCAAGTAATATTTAAAGACATTCTTTAAAAGCATTTTTCTAGATTGTATTCTCACATTTGCACACTTCAGATAGTTCAATTTTTGACAGTTCTGAGAAAAGTAAAAAGTACCCACGTACATAGCATGTGTACCCACATATATAGCAGAAGATGATGTACAAGTAGTCTAAAAACAGGAAAAGAAAATGCAAACCAGGCTTGAAGAAATAGCAAGTTCAATTACCATCTGAACTGACATTTTAGTGTAGAAGAACTACGTCATATAACAGCTAGAAAATTCCCACCTAAAGCCATAAAAAGTCTCTTTAATTTCATTCTTTGTTTTCAGAAATGTTTTAGTGTCATAATCTTTTAGGTATTATATGTGAAACACAGCTGTGCCATCAAGCTTAGAAATCAGCCCTCAAGTTCATGCACTACAACTGCTACAAAATACGTGATTCATCTTCAGGAAAACTTCTGATATGCTTTACTAGAACACCAAATAATGCATGTGGGCTGGAATTTACATTTACTTAGTTATCATATTACTTATACTATTCTCACCTTTGCTACCAGTGCCACTGATTCTGAGCATGATGGAGGATGCATGAAAACCAAAAAATGTTACCACTTATGCTATTTCTTCTTCACTTTTAAATGATGATAAAGTTATCACAAAGCAGAACTACTCCAACTGCAAAAGCTTGACCTAGTCAAGAATCAAAGATGACAGGTGGAAGGTAGGACAGTTTAGCAATCTGATTTGGGAAGACAGCAAAGGCTGCTGAAATCTCTAGTGAAGGACACAGGCTGCTGAAATCTCTAGTGAAGGACACAGTTGGACACAGAGCATTGTGGCCAGTGGTTATGGGAGTGAATCTGAAGCACAGCTTTTGGAAGAGCTGGAGTTCTACACCAGCAATAGAGTTTAAAAGACTACTAGAATGCATTTTTTAAAAAATCATTTCCAAGATTCAAAGCTTCTGTTTTCCAAGCTGAAACTGGCTTGCTAATTTTTTCAGATTTCCTGATCCAAAAATTGTTACTTTATATTCTGACAGTATAGGTTCCAAATGGCTATTAATACACAAGTTATGTGAGTGTGGATATCAGGAGTAATATTAAGCCACTCATTGGCATGATACACCTTAGAACAGTAAATAATAAGTGTCTGGCTATTTATTCAAATGTCCATTTAGCCTTATGAACTCTGTCGATATTAACATAAGAGGATTTAAAGAAGTCATGTTTAAATTATACTATGATTCTTCAAAAAGCATTACTATTAGTTAGTTATTACTTGTAATTAGCTGTATTCATCACAACACTTCATAGAGGTAGCCAATTATCAGCAAGACTATTTATACACACATGGACACAGAAGTGATGTGTTCTACATCTAAGGACACTCACTGTGAGTTAATGACATAGGAAGAAATTGGACTCCAGTACCCCGATTCCCATTTCTTATGCCCTGTCTATAGTTTCCTGTATCTTGGCTCTCTGTAAGCTGGATCTTGAGAGAGATTTTGCTAATATGCATTTGTCTAACTAAAATTTCAACTTACTGTTTTTCTGCTTAAGAAGTATTTGTTAGTATATGTTAATTAAAGCAAATCTCTAAAGACCTCTAATCTCTAAACAGTGACAGAAACAAAGAGAATTATTTCTAGCTGCTTCAACTTCTGGCCATGGGCACTGTTGCCTCTGAGAATATCTCTGGGGTATATAAAAGACCAAAATTTGTAAAATGGTTTTGAAAAAGACACAGTGTGTCACTGATTATATCCAAATAACATATTTTTAATGTTTTTAAGTAAATAGTAGGTGTTTCTCAAGGATTATACTCAGATCCAACATTTATCTACACTGTAAACACTCAGAATGACCATTTTCAGACAGCCAGGAAGTCTTCTGCAGCTAGAGGACCAACTTCCCACCCCATGTGTATATATCTCTCTTTATCATTTCCCCAGCAAAGGTGGACAGCAAAATTTAGCAGGTAATCAAGGTACAGAAGGAAATTAAGACCAACATCTTAAATGCAAAATGCTTCTCATTTCTTATCTGTATGAAAAAGGCATGTAAAATTTTTCCTGAAACTGGTTTTAAGGCAGTCCTACTGTGTAGAGATCCTCATCAAAGTAAACTAACATCATCCAGCTTTTCTACACATTGTGTGGCATAATGTTTGCATGTTTTTTTATCTACATGAAAAGTAGATGTTTTCACTTCTATTTTTACACATATCCATATTTTCCATACTTGTTGATTTTTGGGACCGTGCCTTCAAAATCTTTCAGGAGCAAAACAGCAGTGTGAGTCAAATTCTCAAAAGTAAGGAGAAAAAGATAAAGGTGGTTTCTGTGTCTCAGCTTTTGCTGAACACCGAAAGTTGTTCTAAATTTAATTTGCAAGGTCTTGTATACATATTAATAGTAATTAACCAATTAGTAGCACTGTGCTGGCTGCAGAACAAACAAACAAAAAAAAATACACACTGGAAGGTAAAACCAATCCCAAATCTTCTGTCATCATGTAACCCAAGACAGAAACTCAGCCTCACACGGCTGCTTGCTCACCCCCCCAGCAGTGGGATGGGTGAGACAATCAGAAGGGTAAAGTGAGAGAACTCATGGGCTGAGGCAAAGGCAGTTCAGTAGGTAAAGGAAAAGCTGAGCACACAAGCAAAGCCCAACGAGGCACTCACCCTGGGAGCACCAGTCCCATGGGCAGGACAGCCAGGCCTCCACCACACCTGCAGTGCCTTGGGAAGACAAATGCCATGATTCCAGTTGTCTGCCCTTTCCTCCTTCCTTCCCCACTTCATATACTGGACGTGATGTCGTGTGCTCTGGAATGTCCCTTTGGTCAGCTGGGGTCACCTGTCCCAGCTGTGTCCCCCAGGCACCCCCAGCCCCCTCTCTCTCCAGTGTGGCTGTACAAGGAGCACAAAGGGCCTTGGCTCAGGGTCAGCCCTGCTCAGCAATGACAAAACATCTCTGTATTGTCAACCCCGTGTTCAGAGCAGATCCAAACACAGACCCCGACCAGCCACTGTGCACAAAGTTAACTCTACCCCAGCCAAAATCAGCTCCTCTTCATGGCCTGACTTCTGCCAAGAGAAAAGCATTTGGCAATCCAAGGAGTCATTTGTTATATTTTAAAAAAATTCAGATTTTCATTACTGCTTTTTGGAGCTTAATACAAAGAAATTTCATAATACAAAAAGTAAAACAACTTTAAAAAATTCTAAAATTGTAGAAAGCAATATCCAGTGAACCAGGAAAACCTTTCAAATGTAACACCAAACAAAAAAGTAGAGGTGCAGTGATAGATTTATCAGTGAAGAGACATATCAAACTAAGCTATAAATGAGATTTGCATTTAGTTTTTCCATAAACGTGCACCATTGTTGCACACATTCTATTTTTTAAAAATTTTATTTGTTTATTTAATTAAACACTATCTAGGAAAAGATACTAAGGAAGAGCATTTAGCAGGCTTATATGATATTTTATTCTTCATATCTAAACTGAGATAAGGCCCTGACTTGGTGTACAAGTAGAAAAGGAAAATAAAAGGTTGCTATCACATCCTACAAGCTTTTAGACTTTACTGACATGAAAAACAATACCATTAAGTTTGTCAAAGTTTTTTGTTCGTGTCCCAGACTGTAATATCAGTAGTCTGAAGAACCAGGATGATACATTGGTGGAGCAAAATTATCTTGGCTAATTGTGCTGTGTGGTGGCTAAAACCAGTTCAATTAAATATTTTCTTTGACAAACTTCACAATCACATAAAATCACATGTGTTATGTGTATGTTCTCACATATATGTGCTTTATAGGTCTACCACAATTTATCAGATATTATCTCTCAAAAAGCATGGTTTCTTTACAAATATTTGCATTGTTGGAGACAGTTTGACCCAGTTCAGAATCATATTGGCATGTGGGATACCTACATAATTACTAGTGTGTATTTTTCTACATGGTGATAATGGGTCTAGTAGTTCAGACATATGATTATGACTGTGTGCCTCCTGTATATTTATCCCACGGTTCCCTTGTGCATCTGTTATTTATTTTTTTACTGTTAGCTTTAGTTATATTTATGCTGCTGAGCATCTTTTCCATTAAAGACCATATAGAGGAAAATGTAATGTAGCAAGAAATACTAGCGCATTAGGTAGTGCAACAAGGGACTGAAGCACATTTCATCAAGAGTAAAGTGTTGAACGTTGTATAAGGTATAAAAATAGAATGAGCTAGTAAGTCTGACTTTCTCGTACTGGTATACCAATAGGCAATTTGTATATATACTCCATTAGGATGTAAGAGCCTAACACTGAAGTAGCTAAGTCAATTAATTTTTTCAATAACAAGGCAATTATTTCACAGCAAATGACTACCGATTTAAAGCATGAATTGATAACTATTTATATATAAATAGAGTAAAATCCAAATGAAGCTACCTTTACAATGATCTGTGCTAATAAAACATATATATTTGGATAAGCATTGAGTAAGAGGCAAGGCCTCTCAAGTGCAGAGGTTTTTGTCTTTGAAGTAAAAAGTTCACCAGTGTGTCTAAAAACAACAAATGCAAAGCTTCATACACCTTTTAAATTAGTTTTGTTTTCATTTCTAAATATCTATTTTGTAGCTAATTTAATAAAGTAGTTGGAATTTAGGGTATAAAACTCAGCATTGCTTAGTGTAGGATGAGGGGGCAGTTAAAGGTCATTTCATTAGAGGTGAAAGACAGAAAAAAATTGCAGTAAAAGTATGTTGAAAATCTTTTTTCTGCCGTTTCAATTTCAATCTGACAGGGACTTGGCAGCTAACAGCAAAATCTGGGGAAGCCATGAACAAGGTTCAAAGCTGCTTTTTAAACGATAGCAAGCAGAAAAAAAGAAACGTGGAAAATAGACTCTTACTGGTTTTTTTTACCCCTGTACTAGATTGGGACAAACATAACATACCAGGGAAGGTTTTGAAGACTGAACAGTCCTACACTTACCATTGATCAATACTAAAAGTATTGTTTTCCTGAAAGAAACAAGTGACACTATTACATATAGCCAAGCATTGTTTACCTATCCAACAGTGAGAAAATGGGAATGTGTTTAAGTGCTTTTGAACATATGGACACTCACATACACAGCAACGTGTCACAGAATAGGCTGGTGCAGATTAAGCTGGAGATGAGAAGAACTATGAATCAACACATTCTACAGCAGAAAGTAAACAAGCAAATAGCAGACAAGTAAATGCGTCATAAGCCCTACTTTAAATTGACCACTTTGTTTTAATTTGTTAATGGTTCATAATATACTGGAAATGCACTGTAACACATTAATTATTCATTAAATAATTTTCTTTTAGTAGCACAAAACCCCTCAATAGCAGCTTCTTTAGCTTGAAGCAGGGGAAAGCTGCTGACATACCAGCAAGTCTTCAGCATTTTCTTGGAAGTATTTCATCCTCTATCTCTAGAAAAAAAAAACCCACACTAATTTTGAACCTTACACATTCACAGTTCTGTCCTTTGTAGATTTGTCTGCACAGCTACTATTTCAGTTGGATATATTTGTTTCTCCTTAGAGACTTATTCATATAACAAAGATTACAGCAGCTCCTCAGCTTTAGCATATCTCTTCAAGTTCTATGGCCCTGTCCAGACAGAGCAGATAAATAGAAGAGGCCAAACTGCAGGGTCAGTTAAGTGGGTGATAGAGAGGGACAGTGGTTTGATGAGGGTAAGTACTCGATTACAGTCATTTTAGACATTGATCATTAATTAAGTTCCAAATGTGTTCAATAACTCAGCTACTCCTGAGTTTATTTTTTTATTGTTAAGGAGGATGAGGTCTTCCTATGATGAAAACAATTGAGATCACAACCATATGCTTTATGTATTTCATCGTTCAGAAAATTCAAAGTCTGGAAAAACAAGGCAGTTCTTATAGATGAAAGATTTAGCAGGATCAAATTGAAAACTAGGTTTTTGAAAGCCTGGCTCTGGAAAGAATCTTAGCTATATATGTGGAGTATTGCAGAAGCATCAGCAGCACTCATCAAGGATAAAAAGGAGTCTGAAATACAAAGCAAATTCATCCCCTGTGAAACCCATTTGTGAGATAAACAAAAACATGTTGGCACTGAAGAACATATTAAACACCTCCATAATCAGCTAAAACCAGAGCTTATGAAATTTCCATACTGAATGATTTCCAAGGACCTTCCTTGGGATATTTTGGGCAAATGAAAAATTTGAACACAGTTTTTGGACTATCCACAAAGAAGAATAGACTTCTTGAAGCAGTCACCATAGCTTAAACTAATATGCTCTTAAATAATGGTGACTACACCAAAAATAGAAACTCCTTATTTACTTATTAGCTCATTTAATAATTTTATATTTTACAACTAAGCCTCTTTTAAAAGACGTAAAAATCAGAATTTACATTACAAAGAAGAATATTACTGTTTTGGGTTTTTAATCTGTTTCTTTTTGGAATGGCTGTACCACAAAGCCATCCATTCATGTTTCCTACAGATTCCTGTAGCATCACTCATTTAATAAGAAAATTCTTTTAATTCTGGTCTGCACTACTTACTGGAAGGAGCTATGCAAAAAATGATCTATTTTGTCATAGATAATACCAAAACATAGAAGAAGCCTGAATTAGTTTTCCAGATGGTTCCTGTTTAGCATACCCCCTTTGAAATAGCATCCTACCAGGCAAAGGCAAAACCAGGCAACTCGGAATTCCTCAAGGAGTCAGTCCAAAACCTTTTGACCAGGATCCATCTGCTCTTGTCTTATTAAAAAGGAACACTGCTACTAAAGCCAATATTCCTATTATCTGCAATTTATAAGAACATTTTCACAGTGGATTCTTACCCTGATTTTCAGAGCATCTACCTGCCCTTCATGGGCTATCGCTGTTCAAAGACAACTAGCTGGGATTGCTGTGAGATGGACAGGGGAGTTGACTAACACATTATTTCACAGAAAGGTGTCTGTCCCAACTCCATATTCACCATCAGTTCTTTCCATGTCCTCACAAGTTTATTTGACATTTGCTCTATCAGAGCAAATTTCACCCACTACGGCCAAAGAGTCCTCTATACAGTGGTGGGCAACAGAAAGGCATCTAGACCTTTGTAAGGCATCTGCAGAGGGAGGACCTACCATTTTACTTTGGAGCTGGTTGCAGTGAGTAATTATTGTCAGCATTAAAACTGCATGCCTCATTTTTAGTCTGAATTTATCGGGCTTCTTCTTCTGAACACCAGCTCTTGAGATGTCTTCCTCTGACAGACTGATGAATCCTTTGGCACTTGGCACCTCTTACTTTGTACAGTATGTATACACTTTCAACACAGATTTTGTTTTTGATAACCTCAAAGTCTTGCTATATAAGTTATTTTCTCCATCTCCCAAATAATTTCTGTGGTCGTTCTTGAGTCTTTTCCAATTTTCAACATCTTTTTTGAAAAATGAACAGCAAAGGTAGATACAGCATTCTGACATACTACTCTTATTTATAATATCCAAAGATTAGGCTAGGCCCCATTGCCACAATATCTATTGGGATCTCATGTTTAATTGCTTGTCTACTATGACCTTTAAATATCTTCCCCACACTCCTTACCAAAACACGGTTCCTTGTGCTGTAAGTATGAATTTGTTTCTGTATATGTATGACTGTATTTGGTTCAACTAAACAATATTTTGTTAAATATGTTCAAGTGATAAAACTTAACTATGCACAGTTATACCATTGAAAACTTTGAGATCAATACTAATTTTTATGACACCAGTTTTACTGTCAGCTTTATAATTTTAACTAGCAGTGGAGTAAGGTGTACAAATGTGGAAGGATTCCCCCCAAAATATAAGGATTTTTTTTTTTTTATTGAGAACTCTTGCTATAAGTGTTTAAAACTATGTTATCATGCATATGCTGTATTAGCTTTCCTTTTCTCTGGAATTACATAGGTGGCATTATAAACTAAATGTGCTTGTTCATAAAACATTTAATGACAATTCTTTTCAGAAGAATTTCTTTTATTAATCAAGAACTTACAATTTTCACAGACAGAACAATCTGATAATCAGTCACGGTTTTATAACTAGCTCATTAAAGGCAAGAGTATTTTAAACAGCTGTCTCCTAATGGCAAAAAATGTACCATACTCTACTAGCTGCAAAGATCTTGGTGAATTCTGAGCTGCCTCTACTATCTTTCTCCTTTTCTTGGCTATTATAATTTCTTTCAAAAAAATAAAATCCTTTCTTTCACAAAGGGATCAAGAAATTGAATATGCATCTACTGATTATAATCAATCCATTTAATGGGAAGATGCCATAAAGGTACTAAAGAATATGAGCAAGATGACGAAATAGATGTTCAATTTCTGGCACTCACACATGGTCACAGAGGGGATTCAGTATTACCAGAATTTATTGTGTCTCCATTCAATTTCGCTGATATTACCCATTTTGGACTACCAAGGTCAGAAATTAAAAGAAGTGAAGACAACCTAGGAATATGGCAAAAACAATCTTGTGAATGCTGGTTTTGGGGTTTTTTTAGAAATAACCCTCACAAAAAAGGTCAATTGCTTCACATTTATCTTATAGAAATCTACCTATGCTGGAGCAGAACTTAATGTTGTTGAGAAAGGAACAGAGTGTAAGTTTTGATGTAATTTCTGTAATGGCAAATTAAGAGGAGATGCATAAGGAATTGTTAAAATTGCAGAGGCCCAGTGTCTCTGTACTTGAAACTCCTTGGATTTGGGTGGAATGCACTGGTATCATTCACAGCTTTGTCTGCATCACCAGTCTTGATGTTGACTAGTAGCTAGCCTGCTGGACATCATTCAACAGTGACAAAGAGCAAGCATGACCTTGCAGTGACAGTGAAGGATCCTTGTTTTACAATACCATTTGAAGCACAGAAACCCATCTAATGTCATTGAGGTTGCATAAGTTTCTGTCCTGACCAGCAAAGAATAAGAGCCAGGGTTTCTAAGTCTGTAGGTTTTACAAAAAGAGGTATATGAAAATACTCTCAAGGAGGTTTGTTATAAAACCCACTAAATCATTATCAACTTAGTTGTGTATGCTATGCAGAATATTCTTAAGATGCAATAATGATGAGTTTGTTTGGAGTCAACCATATAATTTACTATAACAAACTCACACTAAGAAACTATTTATACTATATGAAGATGTTGCTCTCTTATCACATACAACCACAAAATGGAGAAGGGAAGCTAATGTAGCTGTCAACTGTCAGCAATCTCTGAGCATCCCAGGATAAATGAATCCCCCAGGAGTAATTCTGCTGAAGTCACTAACAGATATATTTGGGCTCTCAGTTCAACTGTTGTTCTCTGAGGCAGAGAACCCTTGGGCTTTTTATTCTATTCTCTCATATGCCCCCAAAAATGGACCTTCATCTCTAGTGTTCTTATATCTGCATCCTAACACCCATGTGATCCCTACACAATAATGACACATATATACAATTATTTAAAAACATTTGACTTACAGTGGAAAAATATGTACCGCCTGTATTACACATATATCGTATATATTCATCTGCACATCAGAGTGGGGATTGTTTTATCATTTTAAATTCACATATTAAAGAATTTCATCCTATTCCTATGTATTCTTTTAAATTTCCTATTCACTTTTTCGAAATGAAGCAAGGAGAGGAGAAACAATGAGAGGTGGCTCTAGTTTGCTTCAGGATGATGTGTTTCAGTTTATGGTGCTTTACTGTATCTCTCAAACCACAGTAGTACTAGATATCTCCCTGTGGAAAGTAGCAATTACCTTCAATCTCTCTGATCTGAAGTAATCCCTGCTACATGCACAGCTCATTGTGAGTGATGAGGGCCTACTGTTTGCTGAGTCTAAAACCAAATGATCTTTCACAAGCAAAATTTAAACTTGAAATAGAATTCTCTGGCTCTTGATACCTACTCTATTTTTTCAGTGTACTTTATATATTCCCAAATAAGGTTCAGGCTGGCTACAGATGGTGCTGGTGTGTAATGAGACGGGCTCAGAAGCTGCTCCAGGTCCCAGGGGAGAGTTCTGTAATGGAACTAACTATGTATTGTCCACCTTATACACTAGATTTGATTTTGGACTATTTGCCAAACTGTGTTTGTTTATTGCTTAGCACTGGAGGGCTTCCATTAACTGTGCGTTGATTGAACATAGACTATGGAGCTAGGAGAAATGGAGCATTTTTTTTCTTCTCAGAGATGATGCAATCCCCTTTCTTTAGCAGAGAGTTTATCCCCTTCCTTGACAGTAACTGTTTAGAAATAGTCTGGCATCTATCTACACAATGCTAATGAGACACAGGGGCTTCTGATCCTTTGAATAAGCTCCACACAATTTACTGAAAATAAATGCTTCCAAAGTTTGTAAGACCACAAAAATTTCACTGTCACTCACAGATGAGAATGGAAATGGCTATTGTTCACTTGGAGAGAGGTTACTATGGAAGATCCCAGCCATTTTGTTCACATAGCATAGCAACATGTTTTTTGCAATCCTGAAACAAAAACTTCAGCTTAGCAAATAAATTTCCAATTAAATGTAAATTGAAGGAGTTTTTTTTAACTAATTAAATCCTTCATTGTTTTAGTGAAACAAATAATCAGGAAACTAAATTAAGAATAAACAAATTGTTATCATGATAATCATGACTGAATTATTTGGAATTACATTTAAACATAAAGGTCCAGAATAAGCTTCTATTTTATTGTCCAGTTTGATACCACTGAAAATAAACATCATGGATATAGCTTTGAATGCCCACTATATATGTATCTATCTCCTTCTAAGAAATAACATGAGAACAGAACATAGGCAAACTACTGGTTCACCAGTATAGTTCACAAATTCAGTTCAGCTACAAAATTCCAAAATTTAAAATAATTGTATTATCATTCTGGCTGTACATGGGAAAGAAGATGAGAAATCAGAATCCTAACAGGATGCTAATAGACAGAAGGAAAACTTCTATTTCAATATGCAAGTATTCACCTGTTTAGTATGCAGACAAAAAGATAATTTTAAAGTCAGACATGGCAGTAATTATTGAACTTGTTCTTATAAGCTTTTATTTTATTGGTGTTATTTAACCTCCTAAACTCCTGATTTAACATTAAAACAAGATTATAAGAATATAAGACACAGGGTGGATATACTGAGAAATTATTTTTATATATCTATTATAAGCACATAGGTAAGATGTTATAGAAATATATTTGAATATATATAAACACTTATATGCCTTAGATGCTACACTTAATATTTGTAAAAGCACGAAGTAGGTGAAATTATATTCAGGGAGTCACACTGAGTGGGGATTTCTAGTCTTTGCCCATATCAAATCTACTCAAAATATATTGGAAAGACGTACAAAATATGATCACTGATGCTGTCTGCATATTTTGAGACCCCTAAAATGGAATTCCCTGCAACCCACTAGGCTTTTGAACTTAGTTTCCTGGCAAAAGATGGTCAGATGGTTTCTGCTTACTCTGCTGAGCTTAGCTCCTCCTTCACATTGTAGAGATGGGATTTGTGGTGCTGGAGTAAACTGTCAATCACTTCAAAGATCTTTTCAGAGTGCAATACTTTCTGATTCTGGACAAGCTACATTAGGGACATTATTCAGTGTGCACAACCTCAACACAGGCATGACTACCTGTGGGAACAGGCTGGGGCACAGACATCAGTGACAGTGCACACAGCTGGATGTGTTCTGTGAGTTACACTTAAAATATGCATCTTAGTAGTACAGATCTGCCCTCCCACACAGAATCAAAACCATTTCAGATATGACAACACAACCCATGGTATAGGCATAAATACCCAAATACCAGACAAGAAAAATGCTCTTCTGGCCATGTCTCTGCAGGTATGCTGGCACAGCAAAGTCAGCCAGTGTCTGTGAAGTCTAACATGCAGGGAACCATGCCCATAACATGGAAAAGAAGCAGGAGACAGGGAATATGGTCCCATAGCACCACCATTCACATCTGGTTTTATGAAAATATTTTGAGCATGAAGAAATCTTGCAAGCAAAAAGAAGTCACAAACAAAATGAAGTCTCATCTTAAAAATAAGGTTTTTGATGGAAGTTCATAATCTTCAAATTAATTGAAGACGCCACTGAGTTTCAAACATTTTTGGTTTTCCTTTCACTCTGAAATAGTTATCTGTTCTTTTGTGTTTTATGTGACTGCACAACACAGCGTATGGTCACTGAGAACACTAATTTTTTTGTTTCCAGCAATAATAGCTTTGGAGAATTCAATCACAACTGGAAATTCAGAAAGCTAGTCCCAGGCTATTCAAAGAGGAAGTTTGTCTTAAAAGCACTTGTCACAAAGGCAAAGTCATACATTCCCTTCCTGTATGACACCGTAAGACAGTGGTACACAAATACCAATGTTACTGAAAACTCATTCAGTGATTCAGTAACAGGGGCCTCACTTTTTAAGGGGTTTTTATGTGATATATTCAAATTTTCACAGCCTTAACCAATATGAAAGCACTATTTAGACTCAATTCTGTTCTGCAGAGAATATAATTTAGGCACTCAGGAGTAAGTTGACAGGGAGAAAATTTCACGCCTCCTTGCCTGCCTGTGTCAAATACCGACTGCATCTCTGTTCTTCTCGCAACCCAAGAGCCCACAGTACATATGACTATTATATAAACATTATTAAAATACTCATCTGTTTCAAACCCAAGGTAACAAAAAATCCCAAAATAGGTGTTCATCTATATACCTATATACTTTGGTTTACAGTATGATAAGCATTCACTTACATTCAGGTCCTTTTCCAATGACTGCCATCACAAAGGGAGCATGGAGTCAGCCACATTTTCTCTCAAACACTCCACCTTAATCAGGGCTATTTCATACAAAGGCGGCCAGATTCAGCAGAAAGGACTGGGAGCAACGCTGGAGCCTTTTGGTACATTTTGTTTTGCAGTGAGCAGAGTAGCTTTGAAAGAATCACTGAGCCACATCACCCAGGAGTGAAGGCTCCTTTCTAGCCAGTTTTGCAAATCTTTGGTATTTCCTTCTTCCCAGCTCAGAAAACTGCTTTCTCATCATGCTCCTTCCAGGAGTTCCTCTGTTTGGCACCCATGACCCCATCTGTAATGTGGGAGACTCTCAAGATCCACACTGGGCCCAAGGAAACTTCCATCACCCTATGAGACTTTCTCCCAGCAGACCCGTAAGAGGAAAGGCACCAGGTAGTGGGAAATATCTCATTTGAAAGTACTTTGGTAGTCATTGCAGGAAGTACTTAAAGACTACATACTAGAGCAAAGAAATGGCACTTTGACCTCCCAATTCTGAAATCATAGCAGCCCAATGAGCAAAATTAGGAGTTCAGCTATATTTTCTCTGAATGACTTTTGCCAGCTGAATTTTAGCAACAATTCGTTTAAATGTTGCTTTGCTGGAGTTTTCAGAATAACCAGCAGTCACAGCCAGATTGGTCTTGCATGAACTGAAAGAAGAATTTCCATTTTAAGGTCTTTTCTGCTTACTTTTAGGTTTTGTTGATGTGACTTTGTGTCTCTCTGTGTTTGAGACTACTTTGGGGACCTCATGCAGTAAGTTACAATGATGGAGCATGACAGTCAGAATAGCACAAGCTATTAGCTAGAGCTCAACTCTATTACAGTACTATGTTTGGTGACACAGAATCAAGAGACTCAAGGATACAAGGTCAAAGGTAGCAAAACATTACATTAATCTGTTCTGTTTGCAGGCACAAGTATGTCAATCTCCAAGTATAACACAGTGTTGACTGTTTAATTATAAGAACCAAAGTGTTAAGTGCTTTATTCAATATTAAAAAAACCCTTTTTCTCCACAAATAAAAAAAAAGAAGTAATATATAGCACATTATTTAGCTGAGCATTTATAAACAAGATCCATTTCCTCTTATTCTATTGATTCATTGATTCATTAGTTTTGTGAAAGAGTAGTCAATATACTCACAATAAGTAAAATTTAGAGGAAGGTGTAACAAAACATAGGAACCAAAGAGGAGCACTCTAAGTTTGGCAAATTCACATTATTTAAAACAAACACAGGTGCATGGTTTCTTGGAAAAGGAATCTAAATTTCCAACTATATTCTAAAGTACAAATTCTCTTTAACTAAATTTATGTGTAAGAAAAGGTATTATCACTTTATTATGGGATGTTTCTTGGTTTGAAGATTAATTCCTTTTGTAAACATTA